>JALPQD010000905.1:0-384835 GCA_023101885.1 Typhlomys cinereus
CCTCGACCCGCCACCTGCGCCCCACGGCATGCCTGTTTAAATAAAATACTGTTAAGAAATCAGAAAGCTGAGCCAGACTCAGCAGGAAATCACGGCCTTCCTCGGGGCTGTAGCGGCAGGGCCTCACCGAGGCCGATGGAGAAGCCCAGGGTTGCTCTGGAGGGGCCGCCCTTAAGGCTCTGCTCTCTCACGTGGGCCTTGCCTAGGGGCTGCTGTGCGAGCTCACAGCATGGCGGCTGAGGTTCTAAGAACAGGAGAGGAGAGCTTTCCTTTTCTAAGGGCCTCGGCTGCGGACCCATCTAGCAGCATGATCCAGCCCTGAGTCCAGGGAAGGGCAGGGGACCCCGTCTCTCAGAAAGAGGAGCAATAAATAAATGGGGAGTTTTAAAACCACTGCCGTGAGAAAGGGAGGTTGGCCTCTCCCAGAGCCACATACCCCATCCCAGATCCCAGCCATGGACCCTGGCCAGCACCCTTCTGCCCGCAGCCCCCCGTTTCCTCCACCCACAGCCCTGCCCTTTCCATTCCCATTTCCTTTTGTGCCAGGCACAGAGGGGCCATTATGTGCGCCTATGGAGGCTTCACTGGCCTGGCACCTCAGCTGGAAGGCAGCCTTGGGGGCACAGAAAACAGGGTGCCCAAGCCAGGCAAGGTACCCCCTTACCCCTCTGCTGGAACGCCCAAGGAAACTCCCAGGGCTTCAGGGCCCTCGTCCTAGATCTCTGCCTTCTCCTTGCCCACATGGGCTGGGCAAGGCGGTACATGTTTGCAATCCCAGCACTCAGGAGCCCGAGGTAGGAGGATCGCAAGTTCAAGGCCAGCCTGGGCCACATGTTGAAACTCTGCTTTGAAAAAAAAAATGAGGTGAAGAGGTGGGGATGCTGAAAGATGGTTCGGGGGTTAAGACTCTGCTTCCCAAGCAGAAAATCCTGAGTTCAGATCCCATCTTGGGACCCACAAAAATGTCAGGCAGATTTGGCGATGGCCTGCACTTCCTGCTCTGGAAGGTGGAGCCTGGGAAACCCTAGAGCAAAGCAAAAGGAAGGTAGACGCAATCTAGGATGATTCCCAAAGTCACCCTTGGGCCGTCACAGGAACACAGTGTGCGTTTTCTCTCTCTCTGTCTCTCTCTTTCTCTCTCTCACACACATATACACACACAATCACACATATACACGTATACATGTATAAAAGGGAGATGTCTACTGTGATATTTTATATAACACATATATATGTGTGTATGTATGTACGTATATGTATATATAATGTCCTCCTTGTCCAGCAATGGGAGGCTATTAAAGGGAGGCATGCCACCTGCTGGACTCAAGGTCACTTTGAGAAAATCAGTTTAAGAGTCAAAAGGCAGGGGGCTGGAGAGGTGGCTCAGGGGTTAAGCCTCTGCCTTATAGGCGGAAGGTCTTGAGTTTGGATCCTAGACCCCACGTATAGATGCCGGGCAGAAGCAGGGACAGCCTGTGTTTCTGGTCCTGGTAGGGCGGAGCTTGTGAATCCCGGGACAGAGTAAACAAGGAGGTGGAGGCGTCCATGGTGGTTCCCGAATTCGTCCTTGGTTCTACATACACATACATGCACACACATACATATACACACATACATACACACATACACGCACAATTGCATTAAAAAAAAAAACAAAGGCAGAGCCATTTCCCAGACACTGTGAGATAGGGGATGTGGGCCGTGGACTACTGTTTTCCTGGTGGCGTTTTAAAACATGGCTGGGGCGATGGCTAAGTCAGCAAAGCGCTTGCCTTACAGGCATGAGGACCAGAGTTCAGTTTCCATGCCTCCAAAGTGGCACCAGTGTTTGTGATCCCAGCACGGGTCAGCTGGCCCAGCTGACTTTCAAAGTTCTACGCCTATGAGAGACTCCCCCACCCCCAACCCCTCCTAAAAATAAGTAGACAGACATAGACAGACAGACAGACAGACAGATAGATAGATAGATAGATAGATTGATTGATTGATTGATTGATAGATACCACACACATGGCCTCTATTGTACGGACAACATGGCAGGGAGATGGTGGACGGGAAGGGCTGGTGGGCGCACAGTGAGGCCTGACCGGCAGGTAGCTCTTGCTACAGCCCTGCACCTAGAAGTCTGAAGCCCGCTGGGAGCAGGTCGGAGCCGTGGGGAAGGCCTCCTAGTCTGTTCTTGCCTTAGGCAGCACTCCCCCATGAGGCTCCTCGGGTCTCTACCTCTTTCCCCTCAGCCTCTGCTCCAACAGCTTTCTCCCTCTCTCCTGGGTATACTTCCTGGATTCAGCCCCTCCCATTGCAGAGTGACCTCATTCCAGATCCTTCCTCTTATTCCCTGAGCATCCACCCTTATTCCAAATAAGGTCACTGTCCCGAGGTGCTGAGTAGACAGGATCTTGAGGGATCCTAATTAACCACCATGTGCAGAAAGAACGGCAGCCTTCTGCTCCAGTCTTGATGGAATGAAACTGTGCTGGTGACGATGTGTGACTCTGTGTGACTCTGTGTGTCTATGTGTGTCTGTGTGCTGTATATGTGTGTGTGTCTGCCTCTGTGTGTGTGTGTGTTTGCTTGTGTAGGATCTTGTAAACACTAGACAGGAACATGTTCTACACTGAAGCATATTTGAAGTTTCGTTTATTTGTTTGTTTGTTGTTTGTTTGTTGAGACAGGCTACTTACTCTGTAGCTCAGGGGAACCTTGCGCTCCCAGCAGTCCTCCTGTCTCAACCTACCAAGTGCCATTTGCTAGGATTTATAGGCATGTGCTAGCTTGCTGAGCTCCTCCTTTGAATTTTTCACTTTGAGCATTTCTTTCTTGTCTTTTTTTTTTTTTTTTTTTTTTTTGAGACAGGGTCTCCTGTAGCCCAGGCTGGCCTGGAATGCCCAGTGTGTGCAGAGCCAGGGACCACACCCAGGACTGCATACAAGCTAGACAAGCACCCCATCAACAGAGCCACACTCCCAGTCCCAAGATTCCCCACTGTTAACATAAATATCCTTTTTTCCTCCCTCATCATTTCTGGAAGCATCTCTTACACCTGGCCTGGCAGTTCATGCTCAGAAGTCACAAAAGGTTCCTGGTGGGTTGACAAGTGACGTCCACAGTTCAGAACACGCTCTGGAGACAAGAAGCAGTGGGCTGAGGACTCTGCCAGGCCCCAGCAGCCCATCTGCAGCTCCCGGCCCCTCTACACCCTGACCCTTCCTGGCCTGAAGCCCCATGGGACATCTGTGTGTCCTCAGTGCCCAGCACGGCCCTGGCATAGGTGGAGGGCTGAACCCAGGAGGTGCCTGCTGGCTGCTGAGAGATGGCATGGACTGGTTCTCACCCCCTTTGCCCTTTTGCCAATCTGAGTGGCAGTTGCCCTTCCTGTCTCGCTTTCCTCACAAGGTGACATGGGGAACACTCAAGGCTGCAGTTGGCTATGTGGGGGAGACCTTCGGGGAGGTAGGGCAGCACGCAAGACCCCTGGGGCCAGTGAGAGGGTTTAGTGGGTCAGGTGCCAGCTTCCACACCTGGTGACCCCAGTTGAAGTCCCAGAACCCCTCTTGGTGGAAGGAGAAAGAGAATGGGTTTCTGAAGGCTGTCTCCTGGCCTCCATCTGTGCACCAAGGCATGCGTATGTTCTCTCTCTCTCGCGCTCTCTCTCTCTCTCTCTCTCTCTCTGTATGTGCCTTTCAAATAAATAAAATAAATATTTTTAAAAGAACATATGACTCCTAATACATCAAGGATTTTCCTGTCAGCCTCAGTTTCTCATTTTCAAAGCAAAAGGTACAGGACCCGGGAGAATCCAGTATGTGTGAGCGGGTCTTTGAGGAGAGTAGACGCCCCAGGAAGCCGGGGCGGCCGTCCTCTGCCTCGCGTCTCGCTTCTTTCCTCTGCTGCCTTTGCCCAGTCCCCTGCCCAGGGGACTGAGCAGATCTGTGACCACAGCCCCCAGCCTGTGTCTGTCTGGCAGGCCATGTCTCTGTGTCTCCTGCTCGCCTTGGGGTAGGGGTGGGGTGTCTGGGGTGCAGGGAAGAATGAGTCCTGGCCTCAGGCACCAGGTGCACTCAAGCGACACCCCCACCCTGAGTAATTAATTAATCATCGTTGTTTAAAGATTAACGATGTTGGAGCCGGGGGAGGGGGTACTTACACTCCCTGTGCGGCACAGGACAAGGGGGTGATTCAGGGTGGCTCTGCCTCCTCACTCCTCCTGCCTCTGTCCCACCCCCATCCTCTCCAGGGGGATTCTATGAAGGCCTGGAAGAAGAATGGGGGTCGGGGTCAGACCTCACTCTGGGCAGAGGGCTGTACGACCTCTGAGGAATTCCCTCCTCCCTTCTAAACCTCTCTTTCTTTCTCCAAAACAAGGGCACTGGAGACTTAGGGAATTCTCGATGGTGTCTGCCAGGTGACATCCTGAGCCCGACGCTTGGGGGCTTGGAGATGTCCTCCCTGAGACCTGACTCACATTCAAGCTCCATTCCAACCTCCAGGGAGGAGAAAGTGGCCCTTCTCCCGGGCCAGGAGGGAAGGTGAGTCAGCTTCAATCACCTGGGCCAATCCACACTTGTGCAGGGGGGGATCCTTCGCTCCCTCCCTCTGACGCAGCCATGGCCACAGCCCTAGATAGGGTGTCTGTGTGTGTGGAAGCAGGGAGAACCTACGACCACAGGGGTGCTATGGTCCCTGAGACCCAGAGAGGGGCAGGGACCGCCTTCATCACACAGCACCTGAGGGGAAGCCAACAGGGGACCTCCTCGACTCTCCCTGTGTGTTAATTAGAGAGCACAGACTCCCCCATCCTAGCCAGGCTGGCCACGCCCCTTTCCGTAAAGGTGCCAAGAGGTCAGTCTGTGAGCCCCGGTGACTCAGGTGTGGGAAAGACCCATGAGGTCATCAGCCTGGATCCTGAGTTGGGGAATCCCTGGAAAGGGCAGCATCTCCCCCGAGTGCGGGATGGACACCCACCCACACGGGTGGATGGGGGCAGCCCTGGAGCTGCCCTGGCTGAACTCCCTGACCCTACAACACAGCCTTAGGCACACGGGCCCCGGATGCCCATCCCAGCTGCCCTGTCCAGGAGCGAAGGGGACGCTTCAAGCAGAACAGAGGTGCTGGCACGGCGCCAGGGCTTGGCGTGAGTGGAGATTTGTGTCACCTACCGGGCATCTACCTGTGCGATCCAAGCTTGCGTGACTGTCACCCTCAGGACAGGGGGTCAAGGACAGGAGCTCGAACCCTGCCCCCCCCCATGTCGTGGGACCTGAGGCTGTCAGCGTCGTATCCCTCGGCCTCAGTTTCCCTTTCTATGAAGATGGAGGGAGGTGCCTGGCCTGATGATTGGGAGGAAAAAGCCCATTCACATGTCATGTTTCC
Source organism: Typhlomys cinereus (assembly GCA_023101885.1). Taxonomy (NCBI): domain Eukaryota; kingdom Metazoa; phylum Chordata; class Mammalia; order Rodentia; family Platacanthomyidae; genus Typhlomys; species Typhlomys cinereus. The sequence goes on from JALPQD010000905.1 coordinate 5,374, forward strand.
ATCTCGTCTGAACACCAGGGGTGTGGCAGCAGGGAGCAGGGCCGCAAGGAGAGAAGATGGAGGATTTGGGAGCAAGCAGTTCACGCCCGGGCGCCGCGAGGCTAGGCGAGGGGATCGCCCAAGGGGGGGATATGCCGAGGGAAGCACATGTCCCTCCCTCTGCTTGTTGGGGTCCCGGGGAACAGGGGAGGAGGTGGTTGGCAGCTGAAGGCACCACAGTGATCAGAAACATTTGCTTCGGTGGAGAAACTGAGTCCTGGGGAGAGGTGGGGACTCCGAAGCCCCCGTCCCGTCCCACGGGTACCCTCGCCCTCATCCTTCCTTCAAGCCCAGGGAGACTGGTCCGCCGGCCCTGCCCAGCCCCCTCTGTTCTCAGTTTTGACCCCCTCATGCAAAGAGTCCCGCAGGCCGGTGCCAGGGAGGGAGGCAGGGAGCCCACTGCCACTGCAGAGCCATGTGCTGCATTCCCAGACAGGCCTGGCACATTCCTGCCTGGGTGCCACTCTGTCCCCCCAGAGCCCCACCCTGCGCCCCACACACAGTGCCCATTGTCTGCCCAGACACTTTGAGCTGCCGCCCGCCTCTCGCCTCTGACACCTTCCCAACATCCAACATCTTCCCTTTCCCAGGTGGGGCCCCGCAAGTCCAAACCTCTCCTGGTTCCTGACCCTGGAGGGAGCCGGCGTTCATCTACCAGCCAAGTAAGTACCAGCGAAAGGAAGGGACTTGCCCCAGGCCAAGCTGCCTGTCCCTCAAGCCCTTGACCCCCCAGATTCAGGCCTGCTCCCAGCTCCCACTCAGCCGGGCACCCCTGTGTCTCCCAGCTCACTGACCAGGCTGCAGCCCAACCCACATGTGCAGACCCTAAGGTTTGCCGACCAGGAGGGTGACTCAGGGGGCCGCCTGCCAAGGCCACCCAGCGAGGAAGCAGCTGAGATGCAATCTAGCGCAGGTCAGCAGCGAGACTCCAGCCCACGTTCTTTCCACTCCTGCGGGGAACAGCTCACTGCAGGGGCGGAGGGGGCTCGGAGAGAGCAGCCAGGGGAGAAAGTGGGTCCAAGCCGGCCGGCCGGGCGGGAAGATGCCTGATGCAGCAAGGCGGGCGGGGCTGCCAAGCCAGCCGGGACAGGCATGCTTTGCTCATCCACCCATGGCACGAATGCCAAGTCCGGCCTAAGTGCAAAGGCAGCCCCAGCTAGGAGCTGGGCACAGGGGGGAGTGCCCCTTCCCTGGGGGATTGGGGGGATAGGGTCAGAGGATAAATGCTTGAGAGCAGAAGCCACTGAATGGAAACCGTCGAGCCTCCTGTCCTTACACACACGCACGCACGCATGCACGCACGCACACACGCACTCCACTGTGACCCATGCTAACAGTGTATCTGTGAGCTTCCACCCTGCCTGCCTTCCAGGGCTCTGGGAATTTACCATCCGTTCCCTCCCTGGACAGCACCCCTGTAGCTAGCCTTGATTCTAACTTCTCTCAAGACTGTTTGAACCTGACCACACTGAAAATAGCAACTCTGCTCCCAACACCCAGTGCTTCTCAGCACACAACACTCCCCAGAGTCCAGTACTCAACACCCAGTACTCAACACCCAGTACTCCTCAGCACACAACACTCCCCAGAGTTCAGTACTCAACACCCAGTACTCAACACCCAGTACTCCTCAGCACACAACACTCCCCAGAGTCCAGTACTCAACACCCAGTACTCCTCAGCACACAACACTCCCCAGAGTTCAGTACTCAACACCCAGTACTCCTCAGCACACAGCACTCCCCAGAGTCCAGTACTCAACACCCAGTACTCAACACCCAGTACTCCTCAGCACACAGACACAGTACTCCCCAGAGTCCAGTACTCAACACCCAGTACTCAACACCCAGTACTCCTCAGCACACAGCACTCCCCAGTCTTGTACTCAACACCCTCAGAAGCTCCCCCAAACAAGCTCACTTACCACCCAGTGGCAGTTGGCACTCCCTAGTACCTAGCACCCAATGCCCTCAACCATTCCCCCACCCCAGAGCCCAGTACGCCCCAGCACCCAGCTGCTAGTTCCTTTTCACACCACGTACCCATCCTAACACCCAGCACCCACTACCAGCACTTAGTACTCTACATCCTGTTCCCTTTCTTACCATCCTAACACCCAGTACCAAACCTACTCAGTCCCCTCGGTAACCACGCCTACCCCAGCACCTAGTTCCCAGCACCATGGAGCTTTTGTCCCAGCACCCAGCACCCTCAGCACTTAGCACCCCACAGCTACACAAGCACCTCGTCCTCATCCTCCTCTCCTGGGTCCTGTTCTTAACCCCACCCATGCTCATGACTGACAGGCCGTCTTGCCTCTCCCCCATCATGTGTGTCTCCCCTGAGAACGGGAAGCGCAAAGGACAGTTTCATCCCTTCTGTGGAGGAGACTCAAGGCCGATGATTGGATCTCTAGCTCCACGTACCTGAAGAACAGTCATGATCACTTCTGGCCAGAAGCTCCGTCTGTTCCCACTGATGATTCACTCTAATCGCCCACACCTGCGCTTCTTGATCTTCGGGAACCAGGACCAAAGCGGGAGTCCGCCAGGACCAGCGTGGGGGCCGCCAGGATGGTGCTACTCGCACCGGGTGAGATGCCAGACGATGTGCGACTTCAACTTGAGCGACAGTGGGCAGCCCTGCGCTTGGAGCCAGAACCACCTGAGAGGGTACAGGAGCCAGCCTAGGCCAGGACTGAGCTAAGGACGACAGCTAATGCTTGAAGGGCACTGATGACATGTAAGCCACGAATCTAGTCACGCTGGGATTATCTGTGCTGCTGACGGACTCAGTCCTGGTTGCCTCGAGCTCGGGCACTCGTCTCTGGGTCGGGCCTCCCGCCTTCTCTCCATCGGAGCCCAGAAAGAAGCCCCAGTTTGAAAATGGACGTGCGAGAGACAGTGACTTGCCTTAGGCCTCGCGGCTAGTTAGGGCTGAGGACAGAGTCCTTGCTGTACCCTGGAGACCCCCGACTTGGCCTGGCCTAATCCCAAGAGCTCTAGGTCAACTCGGAGAGACCTAGCCCACACTCTCCTAAACAGGACCCGCCCTATCGTGAGGGTCCATTCCGGTGAACCAGGTGTTCAGAAAGAAAGTAACCCATGGAAGCTCCCCAAGGAAGCAGGCTTGGCACTGGGCCAGAGGAGCCCCGGGCAGGGTACCCCCACCTGAAGTCACTGTCTTCCCAGGGGTGACATCACTAGCCAGCCAGACTGCCCCGGGGCAGTACAGCTGGAGGACCAGGCAAGCCGAGACATAGCTGGGTGGATGTCTAGAAACGCATCCCTAGAAAAAGAAAAACATTGCAGCCCAGAGCCAAACCCCAAGAGGGGCCCAGGGCCCCCCATGCGCCTAGGGCCTCTGAGTGAGGGGCCATCTGGGTGGGGCAGGGTGTTTTGCTTGAAAGTGGGTTCAGAGAGGACAGCAACAGCTCCCAGGTTGCACAGCAAAGGAGGAGAAAGCTCAGGCGAGGAGCCCAGGCCTCGCGCACAGGGCGGAGCGCTGCTCAGAATCTCCGTCTCCCACCAGTGACCTGCTTAGTACTCAGCCCTTCCTGACCCCTCGCCCTACCTTCTGGCATTTGGAGGTCACTGGCGTATGTGACCCGGGGACGGGGTAGGGGGATGCTGTAGAATGATACAGCGCTCTGCCTGTTCCCCGACTCCAAGCTAGAACTTTAAGTGGATCATGGGCTACGATCTTCATCTTCATCATCATCATCATCATCATCATCATGTAACCCAGGCTGCCCTCAAGCTCTCCATGTATCTGAGGATGACTCTGGCCTCCTGATCCTCCTGCCTCTACTCCCCGCGTGCTGCCATGGCAGGCGTGTGCCCCTACACCTGGACATGGTGCTATATTTACACCACAGCAATTGGCAAACACCACAAGCTCAGGATCTGACCTCTTGCCTGGCACGACTCTGCCAAACTCAATGCCAATATGAGGATGTGTCTCCAGAGACCTCCTCCAGATGACCACGTCTGTCCCTCCAGGGCGCGGTCTGCATCCATTGCCACCTGCACCCCACCCTGCTCCCAGTCCCTCCTCAGCTTGTCCCCCCATGATGCCCTCCGGGGGCGCTGGAGGCTGCCCCTGCCCACCTCTCTGTTCTGTGTCTGCTTGTCTGCACAGACCCCAGATTCCCATTTCCTCTGCTTTCTTTGAGGGTGAAAGGGCAAGAACCTTCTAAATTTCAAGGTGAGTGTACCCGGCTTTCCTGTTCCACAAAGTCTTCTCCGTGAGAAGCAGACCCTCGTCAGTCATTTTCTGGCCAAGGTGTCTTTGCCAGGAGACCTGCTGGCTTCGCTTCCCTTCTGAAGCAGCCACAGCCGCTCCGAGCTCCCACCCCTCGCTGCATTTTCCCACGAAGCACTTCTACTGTGGAGAGATCCACACTAGAATACGGCCCTGTACAGACAGGGTCTCTCTTGTCTCGTCCACAGCGGTATCCTGACACCTGGGGCGGGACCTGGCATCAGCACGCTTGCAGAAGGGTAAATGGATCCACAGCAGAGCACGGCGGACTCCGACTGTGGTCGCCTGTGCCTGAAGATAGGCTGGGAGAGCAAAGGGTGGGCACAGACTCTGAGCCAACCCTTCCCCCCACCCCTGCTTGCCCCACCTGCCAGGTGTCCCCAGACCCCATCCCTCCCACCTTCCCAACTTCCAGCCTCTGCCCAAACCCTTCCCGCAGCAACCTCTTGCCCCCGGGCTTGTGGGGAGCAACCGGGAGGAATTTCTGGCCCTGAGTCAGAGGAAGTGTCCCAGCAGGCTGGCAGGACGCGCGCACATGCCAGGGGCCGCCTGGCATTCCAGCACTAAGGGCCGCACACCTACAGACCAGCACACCTGGCCTGCCACCCGTTCCCCAGCGCCTCTGGGCCCGGCACTGCGACACCCCCGCCCCTACGCCTTGTGGCCTCAGAACCAGACTTCCAAACCAACCTAGGAAAATTCTAGCACTACAGCTTTTCACAACCAGGAAATTCCAGGACTCTAAAATGTTGGGCCATGTTCCATTCAGGTCCCAAGAACTTTTGGATTCAATCTCAAAACCTTGCACACAAGGATCAGAACCACAGAAACCTGGGCACTGGGAATTTGGGGAGCAGGAGCTCCTACCTATTCTGGGGGTCAAGATGGCTCAGGAGATAAGGCGCCTGTCCCATAAGTGTGAGGATCAGAGTTCGGATCCCAGGGCTGGCTCCACAGCTGCCGTAATCCCGGCACAGGAGGCACATTCAGGGGATCCCCCAGAGCAAGCCCGCCCAGCTGACTCGGCTCAGTGGGGGAACTCTGCCTCGGTAATGAACAGGGAAGGCGGTTCTGTGGGTAAAGCCTTTGCCTCACAAACGAAAGGACCTGGGTTGTAAAAATGTGGGCCGGACAGAGAGCTGCCTGTAATTCTGGCCCTGGAAGGAAGAGTCTGAGAATCCCCAGGGCAAGTGGGCCAGCCCTGCCGGCGCGCTCCGGCTTAATTAGAGACTCAGGTTTACAACAGTAAGGTGAGGAGCGGTAGAGGGTGATTCCTATCACCCTTGGGTCTCCACAAGCCCACACACTCAAGTGCACTTGGTACATGTATGCGCATGCACATACATAAGCACACTACACACGGCATACACACACACACGTAAGCACCCTACACACACATATACACATGTAAGCATCCTACACGCACACATATACACACATATGCACGCATATAAGCACCCTATACGCGCATGCACACACACACACACACACACAAGCACTTTATACATCTGCATGTACGTATGTACGCATCCTACACACACATATATACATCTGAAAAAAAAGTGAACAGTGATCAAAAACGTGGAAGATGTCAACTCTGGGTCTCACACATACGTGCACGTGTACCTCATACACAAGTACTCCCACATGCATGCGAATACACAGGTACATGCCTTCTGCGCGCCTATATATACCAAAAAATAAATCAATCCCCACATTCAAGACAAGGTGCTCCGCGGCCTCCCCCACCTAGACCAACAGCCCGTAGGAGAAGAAGCCAGGCGCTGATAGGGGACATCAGCTAATAAATAGCCAGAGAAAGGAGAGCTGGGGGATGCTCGTGGGCAAAACCGGGGTGCCGAGCGCCTCTCCTTCACGCCCTGGGAGGCGCCTCAGCCCAGCCAGGAGAGACTTGGGAGAGAAGGGACGCCCAATGCCAAGTGGTTGGCAGTGGGTGTGTGGTCACCGGGGGTGGCAGAAGCTTTCCCTCCAGGCTGTGGGGCTTGGAATTTTCTCCTGGCAGGAAGGGCCCGCCTTCCCGGGAATGGAAAACAATCCCTGGATCTGGCCCCTGCGGCCGCAGTCTCTGACAATCAACCATTATTATCTGCTCGGCCTCGCCCCAGCCTGCTGAGGGGAAACCAAGGTAGGGAGGCAGGGAAGCCAGTTAAATCCAGAATCTGAACCGACCCCTCCTGGCAGATTCCAGTTATCGCTGTCCCTGACGGGAGCATGTCAGAGCTGAGGGAGACACGGAGGGGGAGGGGAGACGTCCCTGGCCGGCAGTAGAACTGACACCAGAGAAGGCAATAGTTCACCCAGAGTCACCCAACATGGGGCTGCTCTTATTGATTTGGGGGGGGCATTTTATTATAATGTATGTCGATTTTTATTTTATTTTATTTTTAAAGAAGTCTTTTTTATTATTTATTCAATTGTGCATGTATGGTGTGTGCATGTGTGCATGTATGTGTGTGTGTGTAGAACCATGGACGAATTCGGGAACCACCACGGACGCCTCCACCTCCTCGTTTACTCTGCCCAGGGATTCACAGGCTCCACCCTACCAGGACCAGAAACGCAGGCCGCCCCCGCTTCCGCGTGGGGTCTAGGATCCGAACTCAGGACCTTCTGCCTGCAAGGCAGAGGCTTAACCCCTGAGCCACCTCTCCAGCTCCAATTTTTGTTTTATTTCATTTTTAACTGAAGCAATCTTTAACATTTTATGTGAGAAAGAGACAGTGAGATCATGTATGTCATGCTATGCCATGCTCACATGTGGAAGTCAGAGGACGACTTCAGAAATGAGTTCTGTCTTTCTGCATGTGTGGGCTTCTGGGGGTTCAGCTCGTGTTTGGAGGAGTTACTTTGCCCACTGAAAAAAAAAAAAACACATAGATTTCTTTATCCTGTGGAAGAAGGATCTGTAGGGATACGCACATGTCAGAGGCCAGAGGTCAGTTTTCAGAAGCAGCTCTCCCTTTCTACCACGCGGGTTCTGGGGATTGAACGCAGGACATCTGGCTTGGCGGCAAGCACCTTCCCTGCTGAGCCACCCCGTTCTGTTGAGCCAGGGTCTCCTGCAGTGGACTTGCACTTGCTACATAGCCAAGCCTAGCCTTGAACCTCTGCCTCTCCTACCTCTGTGCCCCAGGAGCTGGGTTATAAGTACGCGCTTTGACCCCTGCGCCCCTCTCACCCTGTGTTTTGGCTTTTCTTTCGTTTTTCTTAAATAGGCTCTTGAGGCTGGACTTGAACTTTCAGCCACCCTCCTGGCCCCAGACTCCCAAGAGCCAGGTTTTCTGGCTGCCTGCCATCAGGCTGCTTCCCACAGTGTTTTCAATGCTCCCCTCCAGGCCCCTTCCTCCAGGAAGCCCTCATGGGTCATCCCCTTGGGCCCCTTTGGCCTTTACTCTCATGGTGTGGAAGCAGGTCCAGGATGCAGTCCAAAGACCCTCTCTGCTGCCAGGCCTTGGTCCCACCAGGTCTGGGTCTGAGTCCGTCCCTACAGGCTTTCTCACAGCCGGTGCCCGTTCCCCCTTCCATCCGCACCCATAGCCTTGCCTGGTGTGGACCTCCAGTACAGTGCCGCGGGACCTCTGCCCACCCAGTCTCCTAGGTCACCCCGGCACAGCCTCCCCTGCCTGGCGCAGCTGGCAGGTCTCCCACCGCTGCCCTCCTCATCGGGAAGCAGGCCCATCACTTATCCCACTGCCCAGACAGTGAGATCAGGTCCAGCAGTCAGTCAAGTGGCTCGGTCGTGGAGGCCACTCGGCGGGTGGCAGAGCTGAGCTGTGAGGAGGGGCAGGATGGCGTAGTGCAACTCCCACCCCGAGGTTCTGGGAACGCTAGACACTCAGACGCGGCCCTGGGGATGGGCCGCAGGAAGCTCTTGCTGCCAAAGCCTTTTTCACTTCAGCTTTTTCTAAGTTTGCTCTGAGGAAGTTGCCATTGCCTTGCGCTCCCTTCTCTCTCACGCGCTCCCAACCGCATCCCTTTCCGCCCCTCACTTCTCTGGAAGACTGGGGAACAGTGGCCAGAACAGGGGGCCCTGAGCTGAAGGCCTCGGATGTGGGCTGAGCGGAGCAGGGGCACCGGGAAGACATGGCAGGACAAGCAGGCCAGAGGGAGGGGAGAGCGAGTTCAAAGGCCCTGGGGCACAGTGTGAGCTTCATCCTCCTACTGCTGCTGAATGAAACCTTAGGGGGACTAGGGGCTATTCTTCACTCACAGCTTCCGTTTCGGTCCATCGTGATGGCAGGAGAGCTCACACCAACATCAGGAGCGAGATAACTGATCACATACATCCGCGGAAGAGTGAGAGCACCTACTCCTTCTGACTCGCCAACGGCTCCTGTCTTAGCCACCTGCCTGGGGCCTGGACCCCATCTCCTCACCTCAGTGAGGTGGTCTACAGGCTCGCTCAGAGCTTGCCCTGACTAACTTCATGGCTGTGCTTAAGGGCTCTGTTCCCTGTTGTCAAGCCGACATGTAAAAAAAGAACTGCCTCACAGCCAGCCCTGTTAAACAACCCTCAACCCCAAGATCCCAGGTTGCAGTAGGGGAAACTGAAGCCCAGGGAGGCTCTGTCCGAGCCGGCACTGGAAGTGCTCAGGTGAGCTAGGACCGGGCCAGGCTGTCCCTCACACTACGCAGTCACTGGATTTCCCGTTTGAAGTTGTTTAGAGCTATGTTAATTTGTTGGTGTATGTGTGTGTGTGTGTGCGCGCCGTGCGTGCACACGTGCACACATGTGTGTATAGGGCTCACACTTGTGCACACAAGACCAGAAGAGGGCGCTGGATACCTTGGAGCAGGAGTGGTGGGTGTTTATGGGACCCCTTGCTGGAATCAGAGCCCCAATTTTTAAGATTGCTCAACACTCTGACTCCTGGTTCTCTGCCCTGCTTGCATCTTTCTTTTTATTTTTATTGGTTGTTTTCTGTTTGCTGCTTGTTCTTCACACGGGGGTCTTGCTCTGCTCCCAAGTTGCTTGTTTTTGAGATGGGGGTCTCCTTCTGTTTCCAAACTTGACCCCGGGCTCCTGGGCTCAAGCCAACACCCCTGCCTCAACATTCCAAGTAGATGGGGCCGCATGTGCCCAGTGACACGTCCGGTGATTATAAAATGTTTCGCACCTACTAAGGAAGTGGCCCAGTGTCACCGCCTCATGGGCGTCTCTGTGACTTGCTCATTTGCTCAGCAGCACCTCGAGGGTCCTGCACGTGCTGTGCACAAGTGCAGTCCAGCATCCCAGGGACCGCGCTGCCTCTCTCATCAGCCTCAGGATTGCATTACCCGATGAGCTTGTCAGAGATACAAAACAAAGTCTTTAAGCCAGAGAAAAGGCTCAGTGGATACTGAGACCTGCTTGTAAACCTGGTGACCTGAATCCAATCCAATCCCTGGAAGCCATATGGTAGAAGGAGAAAAATGATTAAAAAAGTCCTCTGACCTGCACCTGAGCGCCCCAATGTGTATGTGCGTGCCCCCACCACCCCTCAATAAATGAACTTTTTTTTTAAAGCAAAGTCAGGCTGAAGAGAGGGCTCAGGGGTTAAGACTCTGCCTTGCAAGCAGAAGGTCCTGAGTTTGGATCCCAGGTCCCATGTAAAAAAAAAGTCAGGCGGAACCGGTGGCAGTGGAGACTGGGAAATCCCAAAGTGAAGCAAAAAGGAGGTAGAAGCAATCCAGGATGACTTCCAAAGTCACCCTTGGTCCTCCACAGGGACACACAGTGCCCTCTCACACACACTAAATAAAATGTTAAAAAGCAAAGTCTTTGTAAAACCAGCATGTGTGGTGGCATAGGCTGTAATCTCAGTACGGGGAGGTAGAGGCAGAGCATCATGGGTTCAAGCTACACAGCAAGTTCAAGGCTAGCCTTGATGACAAGGAACCTGCCCCAAACAAGTAGGAATAAAAAATAGGACACATGAATAAATCCAGGCTGCAGTCACTGGAAATCCAGGAAGTGCCTCATTGGCCCTCTGTCCTGAGAGCCCACTGAGTGCTGCGGCCTCTGAGACAGACCAGCTAACAGGTACCATGGAGGTCGAGGTCTGAACGCCACAGCTGCAAGCTGCTGTCCCGAGACTGCAGGGAAAGTGGAGTTCTGTGGGAGCCCCCGCTTTGAGATGCTGTTCTGGCTCGTTTTATTTCACCATGTGGGGGGCCACACAGAGCCAGCTGTGTGCTGGGACTGCTGAGTGAGGGTGCGGTGGCGTATGCTTGAGATTCCAACATTGGGACCTGGGATTGGGAAGATTGTCATGAGTTCAAGGCCGCCCTGAGCTAAGTAATGAAATCATGACTCAATAAGCAAGAATAAGAGCTCTGGGTGCAAGACAGGGCAAGAGCCATCTGCTGCGCTCTCCTGGGTGAAGCAGCGTGCCCTTCGGAGCCCTGGTCTTACCATTAGAGAAGGGGCAGACACCAGCTAGGACTTAGCATGCAATAAGCCCGACACATGTAGGTATATGCAGTGAAAGACACATAGTAGGCACGTGCAATGAGTCTGATCCATAGTAGGCACCTCATCAATGCCAGCACTTAAGGAAGTAAAGGCGTGGTATAAGGTGTGGAGAGGGCCTGTCCTTGAGCAAACATGCCAGGGCTCCCAGAGAAGCGTGCCCCCAACCCTGCCCTCTCTTCATCCCTCCTCGATGCGGGGAACCATGACCTCAAGAGACCACGCCCCCCACCAGCTGCTGCCGCTAGTTAACTCTGGGCACTGGAAGGCCCCAGCACAAGAGCCAGAGGTTGAGGCCAGCGTGGTCCTGTCTATGGTTGCGGCCAGCCGGCCGGAGAAAGACCCAGATCCATCGGGTAAATGTTCCTCCTGGGGGGGCGGGTCCCAGGGGCCTTCGTGGCTCTCAGCTGGTGTGGCCACGGGCCATGGTGATCCAGGAGCGTGGTATCCACGTCCGGGTGCTGGCATGAGGGACGGTCATGGGAGCTGCTGCCTCTGCGCTGGGACTGTCTGCCCATCAGCAGGACAGCCGTGTGCCGCCTGTGCCCGTCTCCTGGGGGGCGCGTGGCAGCCTTTGTCACCTGGCCCCTTCTCTGCCCAGGCTTGGGGGGCAGGCAGAGGACTGACCTGAGGCAGCTACCAGCTGCCTGCTGGTGGCAGGCAGTGGCTATGGGGACGAGGAAGCGGTCAGTCGCTATCTTTAGCGCCTGCCCTCACCCTGTTCCTCTGTTGGCGAGCAGGCACTTGTCATGAAGTCCGTGGCCGCGAGCGAGGCGGGTGGGGCTGGCTGTGGTACGTGGCTCTGAGGGAGCATTCCTGTCCATCCGGTCGGTGAAGGAAGTGGGGCTCAGAGATGAGCCTGGGCCAGGGCAGAGGCAGAGGGGCCTTTGGGGAGGGGGCACTGCCAAGGGCCATGTCCCTCAACAGCCAGGACGGGGAGGTGGCACGCAGCCTCCCCGAGTTGAGGCTTGCTTCCTACTTCCTCTGATCTCACCTAGAGACTGTTGTCTCCCCTGCCTCAGTTTCCTTCTTGTGCCATCAGGATCGTGCAGTCAGACCGAGCGTGTGTGACCCTGAGACACTAGCTGGTGGCTGGGAGCTCGTGCCATCCAAGTGACACAAAGTGGAGCTCTGCGGGGACCCTCCTCTGTGAGCGAGGTTTTGCAGCCCCCACTAAGACAGGCCCGGGCCTCCCCTCAGGTAGACCCCCCTCAGCTTCCTGTCGGAACCTCCTCTAGAAGAGGCCGTGGATGCTCAGTTCTCAGGGCCAGGGAGGGAGCAGCCAGGAGGGTTAGCCCAGGACCGGGTCCCAATGTGCAGAGGCAGGCGGACTGCCAGGGACATGTCACATGGGCAGGGCAGGCCTCAAAATCCAGACAAGTAGCTGCATGCTGAGTGCTAGTGGGAGGTGAGGCCATCCACAGGGGTGTGGGGGGATGGGGTGGAGCAGAGGGCTGGGGTCCCATCACCCCAGGAAGTCTACCACTAGAATCCAGTCCTGGCCACTTTGGGGTGAACGTATGTGGTAGTGGCCCACCCACCCCCCTCCGGCCATCCTTGGTGCCCTTCCTGAAGGAGGCAGCTCCTTTTTAAGGCAACTGAGGCTCCGCCACCACGTCCCTGTTCCCACTCGCCCAGATTCCAGCAGGCATACTGTTCTCAGGATTGGAACGATCACGTTCTGTCCCCACAGGATCCAGGTGGGGTCTGTCGGGGGTTCTGGGGAGGGAAGCGTGACAGAAGCACAAGCAGGGAGGCATACCATCCTCAGGAGCATGCACGGGCAAGGGCAGGGAGGCGCCTGCAGGTTGATCTCTAGGCAGTGACCTCTGGCATGCATTTATCCAGAGCCTCCCCTGTGCCAGGCTCCGCACCAAGGCGATCAAGCAGGCACAGCTGTCTTTTAACCCTGGCCTCAACCTGGGCACTGCACCTGGTTTGCTCTGGGATCCACCATTGCAGTGTTGGCAAAACCATCCCCTATAATTCCTGCCTGCTCACAAGGGGGCTTTAAGCTCCACTTTGTGCTCAAGGTCTCAGGGGCTATTGGGGGCTGTGAGCATCCTGAAGACAAACAGCACAGAAATGCTCAGAGAGTATTTTCAAACTTGGTTTTCTCAGGCACCTGCCAGGGCCCTTCTGTGCCTTTATTGGATTGGCCTCCAGATCACGTGGGGTTTTATTGGAGACAAGTCTCAGGTGAGACATGGTCAGGTCACCTGTGGTGCAGGAATAAGCTGAAGATGCCACACTGGACCCAGCTGGTGACCGCTGCCTTCGCTACTGTTTAAAACATAGGGCCCGTTTTTGAACAGGCTGCCCAGTGACAGCCTTCCCTGGACTGAGCAGGCGTAGAGAGCTGAGTAAATTAAATGAAGCACTGAAGCCGAAGGTGGCTGGAGGGTGGGAGTCCTATGCCCAGCTGACACTGGACTGCAGGGGACCCCTAGCTGCCAAGCAGCAGTCACCCTTGGGCCGGAGTCCTATTGTGAACTGCACTCAAGGCTTTGGGGAAGCAGCTCACCGCTAGTGGCCCTCATGGGCTCAGCCATGTCAGGTTACTCCATGGTGACCTAGGTCTGAAGTGCAGCCGAGTGGACAGGGTGGAAAGAGTGGACAGGGTGGAAAGCGTGCAGGAGTGCCCCCAGCAACTTGTGAGCTGCAGGCCTAGGGCTGGTATAGATACCGGAGGATCTCACCAGGGTGAATCTATGTAGTGTGATGTTTGTCAACCTAAACTGGGATTAATCTGTTATCAACAAGTAGGCATTGAGTGGGTGCTCTTGCTCACTAACCAGGACAGGTACAAGACATTCCACCTCCCAGGGCCAGGTCTTGAGGCAGGTTACCAAGGACTGGTGAAGCTATCCTGGGTGAATTAACTGATCTGCACCTGCTACAGGCACAGGCTCTGCGGCAAGGCCATCCAGGCTGTGCAGACTTCTCTCAACAGCTCTAAGTCTCAAGAGTAGCAGCTCTGGGTGGGCTAAGCACCAGGTCCCTCAGGCCACTGAGTATAGATCACATGTTCCAGCTTCTGCTACTTGCCCAGGAGGAAGTGAGGCACCAGTCAATGGAAAAACTTTTATTGAGACCCCACCAACCGCACAATGTGCTGGTGACATTAAGCGCCTTCCTCCTTGGCAATCCGGTCTTTCTTAAGTGGTCCCTGTGGAAAGAAGAACTGTGTCAGAGGACAGAACCACCAACAGAAGACTCACAGCCTAGGGGGGTCAGAGTCTCTGCTGCCCCTGTGCAGCAGGAAGCTGGGGGTGCACACTCACCATGAATGCTTTCTTCTCCTCCATTGTCTGGAAACGGCCATGACCAAACTTGGAGGTGGTATCTATGAACTTCAGGTCAATCTTCTCCAAAGCCCGCCGTTTGGTCTGCACCAGCAAGGACTGCAGACCAAGAAGTGCAGTCAGAGACCTAGCGAGCTCAGCCTCCAGGGCTTGCTCCACCCAGCACCAGCCTGAACCCTGAATCTGTCTTAGTGAGCAGAGGAAATACCAGAGCCAGAAGCAGCTAGCTTCCTCCTTTCCAGGACTTCAAAGCTACAGAGGATAAACACCCCACTTCCCCAGGATTCTCCTACAGCCCAAGTCTTCTGGTACTTCCCAGCATGGAGCTGTTCACGGGATGAAAGACCACCCACCAGCCTCACCTTGCGGAGGGTAAGCACTCGCTTCTTGGTCCCCACCACACAGCCTTTCAGCATGACAAAGTCATTGGTCACTTCACCATAATGCACAAAGCCACCCTGGGAATAAAAACAAGGTTCTCAGCAATAAGCTGGGACAGAGCTTCAGGCTGGTGTCCCCCGACCCGGACTGACTGCAAGGATGTTCTCAGAAGGAAGGCAACAGGGAATGGTTCCGCACTTTCACTCGGACGCTGTGCCCAGCGCGTATTCCAAAGCCTCATCAGCGAACAGATCCCGCACCCTCAGTGAACCCACACCCCCAGTGAACGCCAGGGCACGTGAGCAAGGATGGCTCAGATACATCCTGAACCCTGCGCAGGGCCAGCTCGCTCGCCCCTACTCCCCTGTGTGCACAGGGTAAAGAGTAAAAAGTCCTGGGAAGAAAGGCAAGCCCGGTGGGCCCCACTCACCAGGGGGTTGATGCTCTTGTCCGACAGGTCATAGTCAGTAGAAGCGTTGTTCTTGATAAGCTTGCCATCCTTAATAAGGTAGCCCTGACCGATCTTGTAAATCTAAACAGTAAGCACGTGTCTATCAACACACAGGAAAGCAGAAACAGGCCTGTACTAGGCAAGAGAACCCAAGGACTAACTACTCCCAGAAAAGGCAGCTCTAAGACATGCTAGGGTACGTACATCCATGTGTCCTGGTACATGTAACTGAAACTTGGGAGCTATAAAGACCATGCTCAGCTACTGGAGATTTCCAAGAAAAAAAAAATCCCTATTACATGTGCAGCCTAGTGGCTTACTACCAGCAACTCCATCCTCGTAAGGTCTCAAGGCAAGGGACCCTTCGGAGGATGGCACCCACTAACTTGCTCCTCCCCTGGTCAGCAAGCCACCCTCCAAGCTCACCTTCTTGTTGATCTCAGTGCGGTGGTGGTAGCCTTTCTGCCCAGCCCGAGCCACCGAGAAGGCCACGCGAGCAGGGTGCCAGGCTCCAATACAAGCAACCTTGCGCAGCCCTCTGTGGGTCTTGCGGGGCAGCTTCTTGGTGTGCCAGCGGCTGGTGACCCCTGTAGAGAAACAGGCCAGGGTAACACCTGGGGCCTACACTTACCCCTCTGACCCCTCCCTTCCCAGTGCGAAGGTCTAACTAACTGAACTTCAACTCTGGCACTTGTGAACATTCGCTGACCACTCAAACTGTTGTTCCAGTCCATGTCTTGTCGGGCTGGCTGGCTGCCTAAGCCTCAACTTTTAATTCCCAGTTCCTCCACATTCCAGAGCCCCACACAACATAAGCCCCTGCGTCCTAACCACACACCCTGAATCACCTCAAAGCTCACCTTTGTATCCTTTGCCTTTGGTCACCCCAATGACATCAATCATCTCATCTTGCCCGAACACTTGGTTGACTGGGACCTGCTGCTCCAGCCTCTCTCGGGCCCAGTCCAGTTTCTCGGCCACGGTGCCCCCATTCACCTGGATCTCCATCAGGTGGGCCTTCTTCTGGCGCAGAGGAAGCAGGCGCATCTAGGAGGAAACAGATGCCACTCAGTACAATGTTCATCTGTGAGGTGGGTGGGACTCAAGCCATAGGTTTCTAACCTCAAACTCAAGGGGTTTTTTTTTGGGCAAAAAGAAGCCATTTAAGTTACAGTGCTTGACCAGCAAGATGAGTCAAAGATCACACACCCTGACAGACCAAGTCAGCCAGCTGAGGCTCACGTCTAGGATCCCAGCACTTGTAAGGCTACAGTATTAGCCCTGTGAGTTTCAGGCCAGCAACCAGATAAACACGGTCATCACAATACCATAGACCTTCTACTCAGGAAAGCTCAGTGTAAATAAATCCCTTCAAAGACTTTAAAGCTGCCAACACAGTCCACCTCTCTAACCAGCTGTACCGACCACTTGACACCAAGACAATAGGATACTCATTCTAACCAAACTATCTCACCAAGTGAGGACAGTGCCCTCTGCTGGCAAGGAGAGACCAGAGCAGGCAACTCAGGCAGCGCGGATCCCATCTCGCTGCTCATCTTCAGAAGATGATGAGGAAGCGCTCACCTGGGTGTGGGCGATGATGCGGATGACCTGGCAGTACTTCTTCATGCTGTTGAAGTCTTTCTCCAGCTGCTTCTTGCCCATGTCGTCCTGCCATTTCTTGCAGTACTTGGTGAAGGCCTTCTTCTTGGACTTGTGCCTTCAGGAGCAGAGCAGAGTTGGGGGAGGGACCAGGTGCAGGCCTTCATCACCCTCAGGTGAGCGGAAGGACACTGGCACCAGGAGGGGACAGGGCTCATTGCCAGCTTCTAAGGAGCCTTTTCCACTGGCAAGAGGAGCCTGGATGGAGCTCATCGGGCATAGCCGAGCGGAGCTGGGCAGAGGTCCACAAGTTAATGTTTAGTCACAAATGTTCACAATACAACTCTTGCTCCACAGTCCTAGAAACTTCTATGTGATGGGCAGGGGACTGACATCCTCGGCTATAATCTAGAACCCAGTCCCCAAGCTAGGATTAAAGGTCTATCATACTAGTAACAATTCATAAGAGGAAATCACTATTTCAGTATAAACACAGCCCCCCTTCCAATCAATACGCACTAAGCTGTAGAAGATAGAAGGTGGCTATTAGGACCTGTCTCCAGATCCCCTTCTGCCCGAGGCACCCCAGCACTCAGAGGTCCTGCATAAGGTGCTCCCTACATCTAGCCCAACCCAGATACTGCATGGCTGATCCCTCCTTACCAGTTCTTATAGAAGCGCCTTTTGCACTCATCACTAATGTGCTCAGCAAAGACAGTCTTGAAGGTCCTGAGGCCTCGTGGGGTTTCCACGTAGCCTACAATCCCCACCACCACCATGGGTGGTGTCTCAACAATGGTGACTGCTTCCACGACTTCCTTTTTGTTCACCTCTATGAAGAACAGACACGAGTGAACTCCACTTGTTCCTTTAGCCTAGGAAGAGCTCCTAGCTCACAGAAGAGATCAGGACACACACTGCCCCCAACCTCATAATCCATCAACTTTGACTTCCAAGATTATCAGGATGAACCACCACACCCAGCTTACACACATTCTGTAAATAACTAAAAAACCCCAGCCACATCTTTATAAGCCAAGTACTCAGAAGGTAAGACCGAAGAGGTTTATGAGCCTAGTCCTACCCTCAAATAAGTTCTTTAATGAGCAGGGTGGCTAAAGATTCAGAACATAAAGGACCTGCCCACTAACCTGGTGATCTGAATTCCACTCCAGGAAGTCCACAGTGGAAGAACTTCCACGCCAAGGAATGCATGCTCTCTCCCAGTATTTTTTTTAAAAACCACAAATATGGCTTTAGCTCTCCAAAAAACACGTGGTGCTGACGAGATAGCTCAGTGGTTAGTCACAGAGCCTGCTCCAAAACCTGCTACCCCCAGAAGCCCATGGTAACTGTCCTGACTCGCATCACCTACGTGCCATGGCACAAATGCCTACTAAGAAGTATTTTTAGAAAGAAACACTCAGGAAAACTGCTTGTCAGGAAAGAGCAGCTCCAAATCCAATCTATTATGTGGCATATTTCCTTTACGCTCACCACTGACTGGAGAGGCAAACAGGGACAAGGGCTGCTTCTCTTCCAGCTCAAAATATCCTAACGCTTAAGGTTTTATCCTGACTCTTGGCACCTTACGTTCCCCCTGACTTGTAGGTAGCCTCAGGGGCCAACAACCAGTCCTAGGAGCCCTAAGTTCCGCAAGCAGGTACACATGTACTTACTGGACCCTGGCCTGTCAACTTCCCGCACAATGTGAGTCATGCCAGCCTTGTAGCCCAGAAAAGCTGTGAGGTGGACAGGCTTGGAGGGGTCATCCTTCGGGAAGCTCTTCACTTTCCCTCGATGCCGGCTGCTGCGCTTCCGGGGCAAGAAGCCCAAGGACCCGTGTCTGGGAGCAGAGAACTTTCTGTGAGACTAAGAGAAAAAACACCAACATTAGCACCCAATAAACAGACCAGAAGCTCCCACTTCTTAACACTGAACCATCATCATCAGACACCCTGCAAGTCCAGAAACACTGTGTTTGGGATATTGGGTGACACACATAACTATTTAACGAAAACAATCTCACTTTAGGGGCAAAATAAACTTAATTTTCACTCAAGAGCACCATTAAAAAAAGCACAGGTGCAAAAATGGCTTCACCGCTGAGCCAGCCAGGTGTGGCCAGTTGCAGACGGCGGCATCGCCCGCCCCGGAAGCCCCCGGAAGCCCGACCAGGTCAGAACTTGACAATCAGCACGGATTCTCTGTCCGCCCGTCAAGAGGTTCATCATTCGTGGTCTCGGCGCCCCGAGGACTTCCGCCTTCCCAAGGTGGCGCTTCGACCGCCTCCCTCCTGCTCAGGCTCGTTTCTGCCCCGTGACAAACGTGACTGCAAATACCCCGCGCGGGGAAGGACCGGGAGCGCCGCGATCCCCGCAGCGCCGACACGCTACGTAAGACCCTTGCGCCAGCGCCGCCCGGCAGCCCCGGCCGACCCCACGCGCTTCCTTCTCCCCGGGCCTCGCCAAAGCCCCGGGCAGCCAGGTCGCACGAGGCCTCCCGCGGGCCCGGAGCCGGTCCCCGCGCCCGCCGGGCCCTGATGGCGCCGATGCGCCGCGGATGGCGCCCGCCGCCGAGGACCGCGGAGCGGCCACAGGCCCACGTACCATCTCGCCGTCCAACCACGCCGGTAGAGGTCGGCGCGGCCGCCGCGCAGGCTATATAAAGCCGCGCGAGGCTCCGCCCCTTCCGGCGTGCGAGCGCGCGCCCGCGGAGGACGCCGGGTCGAGGGGCGGTAACAAGCGTCATCTTCGCGCATGCCTCCCCGGCTCCGCGCCCGCGCGCTCCACCTGATTGACAAGCCTGCGCCCGTACGGCGAGCGGTGGAGTCCAAACTCGGCGGCGGGCTGCGGAACGCAGCCGGCGGGAGGATAGCGAATCTACGGCGTTCCGCGGCAGCCAAACTTCATAACCCAGCGACCTGGCTGCGTGGCGTGGCCGGCGGCCGCTTCTGCAGTACAGCGACCCCGCGCTTCTTTCCACCGCTCTCTCGCGCTGCCCGCTCAGGGACGCTTTTGCAGCAAGCTCAGGGAGGTGGGGCTGACCGCACGCCTTGGCGAATTGGACAAACGCACTTCCCCACTTGGAAAAACTGAACGAAACCCTAGTTTGCTGGCGGCCAAACCAGTTCTTTTCTGCGACCCCGACTTTCGCAACCCTTTGATGTCCAGCATGCGGCCCCAAAGCCCTGTCTCGGCCATCCCGGTACCCAGATGCCGTGTCGGGTCCGTTTCCAAAGGCTCCCGAGGGTTCGCTGTAAAGCACGCCATCTTGGCTGGAAAAGCGGCAGGTGCTGATCCTGTCGGTTTGGAGCAGTCATTCCTGCTGCACCGACCCTAATCTTGGCCTGTCTTGGGCGATGAATTCTTACAATCCCCACGCGCTGTCATCGGTTCACCGTAGTGGGTTCTGAAACGCTAGCAGCGTGTGTGTCTTCCCAGATGCCCGTCCTTGCACTCCCGTTGTCTCTAACATGGCCTGAGAGATGATTCTTTCTTACCTGAGATTCATTCATTTCCCCCACCCTACTTCCCCGACAACCCCTACCAATGTCTGGAAGCTGTTACGGTTAGAAAGCTCCCTTGTGCCGTGGGTTTTGCAGTAGGTTCAGGGAGGTGAGGCTGACTGGACGCCTTCGCGAATTGGACAAACGCACTTCCCCACTTGGAAAAACTGAACGAAACCCTAGTTTGCAGCTATATAGGGAATTTTAGAACAGCCTGGGATTCGGCGATCCTTACAGATGTGCACCAGCATGCCTAGCTGAAGGCTGTTGATTTTGAATAGACTCCTAACAGACAATGCTAAACGAACCTAACATGTACATGCTAAAGTAGATGGGTGGATTTTGATAGTTACAGCAGCTAGGGCTAGTTAATCACAGACAGCCAAATGATTCAAATAATGAGACCAATCAAGCTGTGACCCTCACTCCTGTTTTCTGTCCACAAATCCTGCCTGACCGTTTGGTAGTCCTCATATTTGCTTGAGTTTTTTCTGGTAGGAAGGGCTGCTAGCTTTAGGGGTTGTGAAGAAGGCTGGGCATGTTGTCTAATGCCAGTCATCTTAGCATTGTGGAGGAAGGGTAGCAGGAGGGTATTAGGAATTCAAGGCCATCCTTGACCGACTTCACAGTCAGCTTGAGGTCAGCCTAGGTGACATGAGACCTTGACTCAGAAACACAGAATAGAACAAAAAGTTGTGAATTAGGCTGTGTGTGGCTGCCCACACCTGGGATCCAAGTTCTCAAAGATACGTTTAAGTTCAAGGTCAGGTTGGGCTACATAGTGAGTTCCAGGCTGGACTAAGTAAGACTCTCTCCCCACCTTAAATAATATAAGTCAGTTGAGATCTTAGCTAAACTTGTTATCGTTTTGTCTCTTGGCAAGAACAATATGTCCACTTTCACAGACCACACTAAAGTTGTGACAAAGTCGGCCACAGTGGTGTGACATTTCTTGAAGTGCCTCCCGCTCTCCCATCAGATTTGAAGGTGTCCTGGGTTCTGTTCAGTGGTCCCAAGTGGAACAACATCTGCTTGCTCCACTGTCCCGTGCGTGAAACCAGACACCCGGCACCTCTCTTACTCTTTCTCCTGCGCTGGTCCCACTCTTTTGCCGTTAAGCAGAAGCTACAGGCCCCTCAGCTTCCACGGCTGCCCTTGGATTCCTGCGCCAGCCTCCAGACATATCCTCTTGGGTGTGAGTACTGATGCCTTGCCTCTCTCCAACCTTCCGATGCCTATCAAAGACCCTCATGCTCCTCCTGCCTCTCTAGACCCGTTTCTCCTTCAGCAGCCTCAGAACTTGCGCAGCATGAATTAGACCGCAAGCTTCTGATTAAAACCTTCCGGTTGCTTCTCTGAAGCTTGAGACTTTTAGGGACTGGGAGCTGGTCCAGGAGCACCCCTGGCCTTCCAGGCCCTGTGCACAGACTTTTCCCCTAAAGGAACATGGGATGACTTCCACTTACTCTTATTTCATTTTATTCTATGTCTCATGGAGTCTGGATCGGGAGAAGAGGAATAAGTCCTATTCCTGAAGAAGCAGCTTTCTCTGAGGCCCCTAGGCCATGTGATTTGTCCCCATGTGAGTCTGGTTCTAAGGACACATCACCCTCCACTCCTTTCCTGGCACTGGGGAAGAGTCGCTTGCGTCCCTCGGGATGCTCCAGCCTGGGTCTGGGAAGCTTCCCTGTGGGCACCTAAGAGAGTTGCCTGGCTACGCGTTTACCTTCTGTTGTCTGCCAAGATCCATGACCTACCTACATGACCTATGGTGCAATTGGAATGCATCAACGAAGATAATGTCCACTGTCTTCTGGAAGCTTCCATCCTTCCTTGGCGTTACAGACAGCAGAGGTAGACCAGGAGAACAAGGCCAAGGCATTCTGTGTACACACAGGGCTGGCTACCATCCAGGAACCCAGGGAGGGGTGTGAGAAGTCACTGTGTTCATGCAGAGGTGAGTAGAGCACCTCTGCATCACACCACTTGCAGACACTCAGGAAAGAAAGGAACAGGAGAAAAAAAGGGAAAGAGAGAGAAGAGAAAGAGGAGAAAAGCCCAAAACTTTTAAGACCCTAGAAGCACAAACCATCAAGAAAATGATTCTGTTCAACTATGTCGAAATAGAGATTTCTTCTTGCTGCAGGATACTGAAGCTCACTAGTCTTTGCCCAGCACTTTCTAGATGCCAGGCCTGGCTCCAGGCGCTCATAAATGTTGACCCATCTGACTGCACCGCCCTGGTAGGTGGCGGCTGTTCACATCCTGGGTCTCTTTAGGTGGACTAATCCCCACGGAGTGGAGCGCGCCCAGGCCAAGCACGCTGACAGCGTCCAAACCCTCCTCCAGGGGGCGACAGATGCTCCCTGTTTCCCGTAACGACCCCAAAAAAGCAACTATTTTTGACCAGGCAGTTGCAGACCCAAAAATGCATTTTGGTGGGGGCAGAAAGCTTATTTTAAGAAAAAAAAAAAATCTGAATGAATAAACGGCACCTGCAAAAAGAAGCCCACTTCTCAGTCTATTTAAACAGGACCTTCCAAAAATACCGCAGCCATAAATTCCAGATAGCCAGAAAGGAGACCAATTTGGAAGTTTTTTATTAGCACATATTAATTATGCAGAATAATGGGCTTCACTGTGACACTGACGCACATGCATATAATGTACTTTGATAAAATTCACCTCCCATGACCTCCCTTTGGCCCCTTCTTCTCCCTAACAAGCACCTAGGCCTTAAATGCCCTTTGTTTTGGCCACCCAGTGCCACGACATGTGGTCTCATGCCGTGCACGGAATCCAAGCAGGGCCCTCGCCGGCTTGTGTGCTGGCTTCATAGTTTGTCATTGGAATAAACTCTTGACTCAACCTAGGAAACACAAGATCATACATATGTATCTGTGTGTGTGTGTGTGTGTGTGTGTGTGTGTGTGTGTACTAAGTGCATTTGAGTGTGTGTGCCTTTGAGGACCCAAGGATGACATTGGGTATCATCCTGGATTGCCTTGCTTTATTGTCTTCCTCTGGGGTTTCCCAGGCTTGGCTTTCCAGGCCTGGAATTTACAGGTCACTGCCATGGCTACCTGGCATTTTTACATGGGATCTGGGATCTGAACTCAGGTCCTTCTGCTTGGGAGGCAGAGCCTTTAACCCGGAGTCATCTCCTCAGCCTAGGAACAAGGGATTTGCTTTTCTGCCCACAATCCTGGCAGGAGAAGTTATACAGCAAGGCCTGTGGGCACTGGCCATGCCCCACCCACAGCAGGAGCAGAGGGCACGCTCCACAATGGGATACCAGCTTGCTCCCCTGCCGGCTTTCCCAGTGCTCAGCTAGCTCTTCCATCTTTAGCTGTCTATCCAGGGATTGTGGGCCCATGGTGGGCGGGTCTTTCCACATCAATTATACAACCGAAACCATCTCTAGGCTTGCCTTAATTAGATAATTCCTCACAGGTGAGCTTCAAGGCTCATGGCTTGGCAGTCTCAAGTTGACAGCTGAGACTAACCAGAACTCTGGACTAGCACTCTACCAGCTGCACCACACCCCAGTCCAGTTCACGGTTATCTTTTCATCCGAGAAAGTTGCTCAGGTAATTCCTGATAAGTTCCCTCTCTAGGTGAAAGTATTGCAAGGTGAGCCCTAAATTCAAGCCCCAAATAAAAACAACTGAGAAGCATTGCTTCGGGCAAAAACACTTTCCTCCATTTTTTATTTTGTAGATGTCCCCACAAGCCTCTAGCAGCGCTTTGCCTCTTTGTCAGTTACATTCTCAGACCTCGGACCACCAAGTCTAAGTGGCTAGAGCATCTCTTGCCAGTGGAACCCATCTTGTTTCTCCACGCCACCTTCATGATAAGACTGTATAAAAGCATGAATGAGACTGTGGTCTCACATTAGAAACATTGGGATTTGAGGGGCTGGAGAGGTAGCTCAGGGGTTAAACCTCTGCCTTGCAGGCGGAAGGTCCTGAGTTCGGATCCTAGACCCCACGTACAGACACCGGGTTCGGTCTGTGTTTCTGGTCCTGGTAGGGCGGAGCCTGTGAATCCCGAGGCAGAGTAAACAGGAGGAGGTGGAGGCGGTCCGTGGTGGTTCCTGAATTCGCCCGTGGTTCTACACACACACACACACACACACGCACACACACACACACACACACGCACACGCACGCACAATTGAATAAATAATACAATTTTTTTAAAAAAGTGACTTGTTTAAAAAAAAAAAGAAAAGAAACATTGGGATTTGAATTTGGGAGCCGGAGAGATAGCTTAGGGGTTAAGCCTCTGTCTCATGAGCAAAAGGTCCTGAGTTCGGATCCTAAATCCCATGGAAAAATGCCAAGAGGAAATGGTAGAGGCCATTTCTGACCCTGGAAGGCAGAGCCTGGGAAACTCCAGAGCAAAGCAAAGAGGAGGTGGAGCAATCCAGGGTGATTCCTGAAACCATTCCTGGATCTCCATAGACACACAGTGTCTTCTCTCTCTCTCTCTCTCTCTTTCTCTCTCCTCTCTCTCTCTCTCTCTCTCTCTCACACACACTAAATTTTTTTTTTAATTTTTTGAGTTTTAGGTTGGTGAGATAGCTCAGTGGTAAGGAGTTTGTTTCCAAACCTCATGACCTGAGTTCAATCCCCAGAAACCCACATAGTGGGGGGAGAGAACTGATTTTTGAAAGTTGTCCTCTGACCTCCACCTGTGTGCTATAACATCTCTCTCTCTCTCTCTCTTTCTCAAATAAAATATTTTAAAAAATAAAAAAAGAAATTTGAATTTCATTGAGTTTGATCGTTTGTTGGCTTTTTGTTACAAGGCCTTAGGGCAGCCCAGTCTGGCCTTGAATTCACTCTGTAGCCCAGGATGGCTCTGCCGTCCTCGTCCCCTGGCTGGACTCCCAAGTGCTGATTGCAGGTCTAAGCCACCCCTGCTAGGAGCAGGAATGGGACCCCAGAGCAAGAATCCAGCCACACAGGAAGGAGTTATTGGCCCGCGAGGCTGGGCACAAAGTCTAAGACGAGTTTGGCCTCAAGGAAGAAGCCGTGGTGCCCGCCTGTATCCCAGGGCTTGGGTGCTGGAGGCAAGAGGATTGGGGTTCAAAGTCCTCCCTAACTCCCTATGTCAACAAGCAATCAATTAAGAACAAATATGGAAAGGGGCCGGTGAGGTGGCTTGGGATAAGGCACCTGCTTGCAAACCTGATGACTTTGTTGCAGGGAAACGGTCTCGACTGTCCCAATGTCTTAGGATTCTTGTGTTCCGGAAACCAGAACATGTGTAAAGGATTAAGGTAGAGTTTATTAGAGAAGAGAAAGTTGAAACTCATGGACTCCAGAAGTGGAGTGCCAGGAGGGGGTAGGCCTAGAGAACTCATGGTGCCTAGGCATGGAATCCATGAGGACCAAGGAACAAGAAACAGACTCATGGCACTGTGCCATGAGGGGCTATGGCACCAAAGATGGCTGCCAGGGCCAGGCATATTTATACACCTAGACAAGCCCGGGAAACTGGCTTTTTCCCATTGGTTAATACCCATTGGGGCCCAACCCAGTTGTTCCTGGGCCCAGGTGGGCTGGAGAGCTCATCTCCATAAGCCTTTCGTGGGGAACTTGACCATCTTATCTCTGGGAGGAGTCAGTTCCTCAGCAGGAGTGTTCCTTCAGGGAGATTCCAGCAGTGTGGGATGACCTTCAGCAATTCCAAAGACCTTGAGAGACCCATCCCAGCATGGCTGCTCTAATCCTGCCTTAACTTGACTTTGGTTCCCAGAGATCCACGTAGTGGAAGGAGAGGACTGACCTCTATACGTGTGCGCCACAGGGGCAGATGTATGTCCTCTCTCTCTCTCTCTCTCTCTCTCTCTCTCTCTCTCTCTTCTCTCTCTCCCCTTCCCTTCCTCTCTCTCAAATAAACAAATATTTAAAACTATTGATTCATCTTTTCACTTATATTTATTGACTTAGAAACAAGGCAGACCTTGAACTCTCATCTTCCTACTTACCTCCACCTTCGAAGTATTGGGATTACAGGTGAACACTGTCATGTTTGTGGGGCTGGGGGGTCTCATGTAGCTCAGGCTGACCTCAAACCGACTACCATGCAGATGATGACCTTGAACTTCTCCGTCTTCTTTCTTTAAAAAATATTTTATTTATTTGTTTTACTCTGTGTGTGTGTGTATCAGAGAGTACTGTCTGTCCCTGTGGAGGACCAAGGGTGACTTCGGGAATCATCCTGGATTGCTTCTACCTTCTTTTTGTTTCACCCTGGGATTTCCCAGGCTCTGCCCACCAGGGCCAGAAGTGCTGGCTGCCGCCATTTCCCAGTGGCGTTTTTATATGGGACCTGGGAGCAGAGCTCAGGGTCTTCTGCAGACAAGACAGAGTCTTAACTCCTGAGCCATCTCTCTCTGGCCCCTCTCCACCTTCTTGGTACTGGGATTATAGTCGTGCAGGTGTTAAGGGTTGAACCCATGGTCTGAGCAACTGAGCTACACCCCCAGCCCAAAGGTGGCATTTTTTTTTTTTTTATGGCATTGATCAACTGATCACAAATCTGCTTACATTCAAGGGACAGAGACTAACTGGCGGCCATATCTTACTGTCACACCCTTGCTAATCTTTTTCTCCTGACCTTTATGATTGCTCAGGCCGACCTGTTTGACTGCGGGGATCTTTGCTGACCTGACACATGGTGTATTCCACGTGCACTGAATGAATGATGAGCTGAGGGTCAGCACGTAAGCTTGGAACGAGCCATCTGTGCGTCCTCATCCCTTTGAGAAAAGGGCCCGAGAGAGGGCTCAGCAGGTAAAGGCCCTGGCTGCCTGAGATTCACCCCTGGAGTCCACAGGGTGGAAGGAGAGAACCAAGTGCCAAAGGTAGACCTCCATATGTGCCCTGTGGCATGCGCACATCTGCTGTCTCTAATAAGTGTGAAAAGAGAATTATTCAATGTGACAAGAGAAGGATGGGGCACATGCCTGTAATTCCAGTTTAGGAGGTGGCGTCCTTGTCACTGACATAGACACAGCCAGCAGGGGGAATGTTTATTCCACAACCTGCGACACAGGAAGTACAGGTTGGTATATTCTCAGCTTCACATTGCCATTGCATTTATGGGCATTCAGGGATTTGATTCCAGTTTATGACTTTAGGTTGCAGTTGATCGTGACCGAGGAGCAAGGGAAAATGGCTACACCATATCCAGACTCAAAAGCTTGAGAGAGGGGCAAAAAGCAACGCACTTTTTACTTGCCAGTCTGCCAACGAGTTTGCTCTCCCCCTTGCCACCTGCTAATTATCAGTTATGCAGTGAGACAGTTTCCTACAGCTTGCCCCAACTTGATAATCCCTCACAGGTGAGCCCACAGGGCCATCTCTTCAAGTGTCCCATTGACACCTGAAACCCGCTGCCATAGTGGAGGAGACCGGGAACTTTGCCATCACACACAGTTTTGTGTCTCTGTGAAAGTGCTTTGCTGGAAGGTGCAACTCACTGCAATCCTAACGCAGGCTGAGTCAGGAGACTCGACCTAAGTTTCAGGCCTGCCTGGGCCACACAGTGTTCCAGAGTAATGTAACTACATGGAGTGTGAGACCTTTTTAAAAGGGGTGGGAGAACTGGAGAGATGGCTCCAGGGTTAAGACTCTGCCTCGCAAGCAGAAGGTCATGAGTTCAGATCCCAGGTCCCACATAAAAACAATAGCGGGAGCCTGTACTTCTGGTCCTGGTGGGTGGAGCCTGGGAAATCCCAGAGCGAAGCAAGGAGGAGGTAAAAATAATCCAGGATGATTCCTGAAGTCATTCTTGATCCTCCACAGGAACACAGGTGCCCTCTGATACACACACACACACACACACACACACACACACACATACACACAATGAATGAATAAACAAAAAGTTGAGAAAGAGGGGCTGGAGAGGTGGCTCAGGGGTTAAGCCTCTGCCTTGCAGGCGGAAGGTTCTGAGTTCGGATCCTAGACCCCACGTATAGATGCCTGGTGGAAGCAGGGGCAACCTGCGTTTCTGGTCCTGGTAGGGTGGAGCCTGTGACTGCATGGGCAGAGTAAACAAGGAGGAGGTGGAGGCGGACCATGGTGGTTCCCGAATTCGCCTGTGGTTCTATACACACACACACACACACACACACACACACACACACACACCACACAGGCACAATTGAATTAATAAAAAAAAGCTGAGAAAGAAAAGAAAGAAAGAAAAAAGAAAGAAAGAAAGAAAGAAAGAAAGAAAGAAAGAAAGAAAGAAAGAAAGAAAGAAAGAAAGAAAAGGAAAGTCAAAATTCCTGTGCACTGCTCCATTTAGTCATGGAGGCAATCTGAGAAGGTCGGTACTACGTTTATTTCCATCGTTCTAATAAAAAAACAAGTTCTGGGCTGGCAAAACAGCTCAGTGTGGCAAACCTGGTTATATGAGTTCGATGCCCAGAAGCCCATATGGTGCAAGGAGAGGACTGATTTCCAAACGTTCTCTGACCTCTACCCATGTGTATGCCATATACATGCTATCTCTCTTTCTCTCTTTCTTTCTCTTTCATAAATAAACATATATTTTTAAAAAGCTCAGATGGATGAAGTCATTTGCCTATGGTCACACAGTGTACAAACGTCAGGTGGTGTGGCAGGACTTCTCCTTATTCCACCAAAATATTTGGCTCTGAAACAAAGGATCCTAAACATACCACCCTTATAGAGATTAATCCTTTGGTCTAATCAAAACTTGTTGCCTGAGGGCTAAGGACAGTGAAAAAAAATTGTTTCACTTTAAGGAATTGCGTACGTGCGTGCGTGTGTATGTGTGTTCTTGGAGTCGGTTCTTTTTTTACCATGTGAATTCCAGGATCAATCTCAAGTCTCCAGGCTTGCTCAGGAAGCACCTAGAATCTTTGAGCCATCTTGCAAGTCCAACAGCATAGATTCTTTACTTCCTATGATTAGCACAAAATCTACTATGACAAGAGCTCCAAATAAATATTCATGGAATGAAAACAATGAATGGCATTGCTCATTGATCTGCTGGCCATCACGCTTGTATACTTTCTCCATTTGAAAAAAAAAAAAAATCAAGGGTCGAGGAGATACCTCAGTCAGTAAAGTGTTCTCTGTGCAACTGTCAGGACCAGAGTCCAATCCCCAGAACTCATGTAAGAAAAGCCAGGTGTGTGGTGCTGGGGAGGTAGAGACACAAGATCTCTAGGGCTTGTCGCCCAGCCATCCAGGCTTATTTGGGCAAGGCTGAGACCAATGGGAAACTGTCACAAAAAACATATTGGAGGGCTGGAGCGATGGTTCAGGGGTTAAGCCTCTGCCCCACCAGCAAAGGTCCTGAGTTTAGATCCCAGATCCCACGTAAAAAATGCCAGGCGGATATGGCAGTAGCCTGCACTTCTGGTCCTGGTGGGCAGAGCTCCGGAAACCACAGAGCAAAGCAACCAGGATTCCCAAAGTCACCTTTGGTTCTCCATAGGGACACACAATGCCCCCCCACACACATGCAAGCATGTACTTATATCCACACATACATCCATACATTTAAAATTGAGGTATTATTGGGCTAGAGAGATGGCTCAAGGATTAAACATCTGCCTTGCAGGAGACAGCCCTGAGTTCAGATCCCAGATCCTACATAAAAGTGCCAGGCGGAAATAGCAGAGATCTGCATTTCTGGGCCTAGAAGGCAGAACCTGGGAAACTCCAGAGCAAAACTAAGAGGAGGTAGAAGCAATCCAGGGTGATTCCCGAAGTCACCCTTGGGCCTCCACAGGCACACACAGTGCCCTCTAGCGCGCGTGCGCACACACACACACACACACACACACACACACACACACACACAAAATGAATAAATAAATAAAGTTAAAAAATTTTCTGGTGTTGTCACACAACAACAAGGACATCAAGTGGAAGAACCACCTCTGACTGGGAAGGAAGCTTCCCCAGTCCAGCCTTTTCCATAAAGCCTGGAGCCCAGGCCAAGGTGGGCTGGGATGATGGAGGTCAGTGCCTATTTATTAAAAACCTGCTGTCGGTCAGGCCCTTGGTTACAACAGTGAACAAGATTAGCCAAACCCACAGGGTAGGAGCCTTCCAACGAAAGGGGAGGAGGCAGTGGGCAAATACATAATTAACTACTGGATTAAGGAAAGGGACCCGGCACTGGGGTGGAGGGGGTAGTGGAGGACTACAGAATCTGTAGTCTCTTCTCTCAGCACTCGGCTACCTTACAGGTCCCTGCAGGTGGAGGCAGGAAGCGAAGCATCGAAGCATTAAAGATGAAGCATTGAAGAAGCGTCGTAGGAACCGGGTGGCAAGGTAGTCCTGGGAAGTAGGGGGGCGGGAAGGAGGCTGTACAGGGCTCAGAGAGAGGGTTATTCATTAATGGCTCATTCATTCATTCACTCGGTGTTCGATCGGTGCGTATACCACGGACACGATGTGGAGGACACACACAATCCTGTCTATCTGGGGCACACAGCGACAGGAAACAGAACATAAATAAATAACGAAGAAGGTTCCGTGCAGAGCCGACAGCACCGAGGGCGCCCGCAGGCGGGGACGTCTGCACGAGCTGCACAACACCCCGCGTCCGCTCCACACTTTGCAAAGAGGTCACCGCGCGCGCCGGGCGCAGCACGCGCGCTCCCGCCGACCAGGGCGCGCGCCCGCGAGCCGCGCACGACGCCCCCTGGCGGGAGCCCCGGGCCGCGCCGGCCGCGCGCAGGGGAGGGGGCGGGGGCGCCGCGCACGAGCACGGGTCGGCGGCGCGCGCCGAGCGGGGGGCGCCGCGCCGTGCCGTGCAGCCACGATGGAAGGGGGTGCGTACGGAGCGGGCAAAGCGGGGGGCGCCTTCGACCCCTACACCCTGGTCCGGCAGCCGCACACCATCCTGCGCGTCGTGTCTTGGGTAAGGACGCGCCGGGCGGCCGGGGGTGTGAGCGCGCCCCGACTGACCCCGACCTCCCCCGGCCCGGCAGGGGCGCGGCGGCCGCCCGGAGCTGCCTCGCCCGCCGAGTCGGCTGCCGCCGCGCCCGCTTCCCTCTCCCAGCCGGGGTGGAGGGGGAGCCCCGGATCCCGGGGACCCTGATTCTCGGGGGCCCTGTTCGTGCGCCAACCCCCATCCCCCGCCCGCCTGGCCGTGACCTCTAGGCTGCCGCCGCTCTGCAGCTAGCGGCTCGGCTTCCGCACGGCCGTGGGGACCCAGCCCGGGTTCAGGTCGTCTTTGTGGGAGGTGGGGGGGGACGTGGATCAGGGCGTGGATCTGGTTGGGGCGCACCGCCGCACCTGCGGTAGATATTGGGAGGAGGGCAGGGAACCGGTTTTTGGTTTTCGTTGTTTAGCCTAATACAGTGCCGAGTGGGGGAACTGGGAGCTTTGATAAACCTGACTTCCACCGAGATCTGCATTTCCTTCGTGGCGTGACCTTGGGCCGGGAACCACCCAAGAAATGTTCCGGAAAACGAGGAATTCACGACTGAGCTAGAGAGCACCACCTCTGTCATGCCTCAGTTTCCTGATTTCTAGGGAAGGTGGGAGGAGCCTCCTTGGGGCCCCTTTGGGTACTGACATTTCTTAAATCCATTCCCCTCACCACCACCCACATACACCTGCATGGCTACCAGGTGGTGTCTGGGGGAAGGGCCCCTCCACACAGGGAAGTACAGAGGGGTCAGTTCTCGACTTGCAGCCTCCCCCACTGGGGGCAGGACCCCTGAGCTGAGTGGGGCTTGGATCAGACTTGGGAGGACAGGACAGGGCGCATGGAGAGGGGGTTCAGCTTGCCCTCCAGGGAAGGCAAGCTGGTGGCTCTTAGGTGATACTCAAGACTCATGTGTTTGGCTGTCCATTGCTGAGGCTCTCTGGAGCCCATGCCTGGTGACCAGAGGCCCTGGATTGGGAACACTGGACAGGGATATCATTAGGGATCCTCAGGGCCAGTGCCTGAAGCCATCTGTGACCCCAGCTCCAGAAACTCCAGCAGTGTCCTTTTCTCCTGGTTCCGAGGGTCATGTCGGGATCTGGCTGGTGAGATGGTTTGATGTTTGTTATGGTCACCGGCAGGGTGACCACGTTTAAATGTCCACCTGATGGGGAGCCTTTTTAGGGTGCTGGGGGCTAGTTCTGTTAGGTTTTGTCTCCGAGTTCCCTGGGGGTTTGTGGCACACCAAATTCATCCTGTTGTGACAGTCCCCAACCCACAGAAGCCCCAGGCAGAGATGAGAACTCCGGGGGTATGCCTTCCTGCGCTGGGGTGCTGGCTGTGTGTGCTGCTTTCTCTGCCGGCCGCAAGCCCCTGGCTGCGAGTGGGGGCACCAGCTCCGTGACGTGGGCGTTTCATGTGCTTGGGTCATTTCTCCCTGTGATGGCTTCATTTAGCTTTATTGAGTCTGCCAGGCCTGGAGGGAAGGCGGCATGACTCAGGCGGTGGCTCTGGGAGCCCTCAGTCCCACTGGGGAGGGAGCCAGGACCCCTACAGGGGCCAGGAACGGGGACAGAGCCCCCCTGCTGTGCAGCTTCATCGAGTGATGTCATTTGAGTCTGGCAGGAGGCAGAGGATTTGCACTTATGCACACTGGGTAGGAGGAAGATGTTGGGGGGCAACATAAATTGAGCACCTACTGTGTGCAAGAGCACCCGGGTCTCCAGCTTGTTCCTCCAGTGCTGAGGGAACTGAGGCTCAGAAAGGCCAAGTGATGGGCCCAAGGTTATTGAACTGGAACGCATAGACGAGCATTCGAACCCAGGTCTTCCTGCCCCCACAGTGCCAGGCTTCTCCTGTGGTGGGGGAGACCAGCAAGCCCAGCATATCCAGATTGGAAAGAACGCAAAGCTTAAGGTCCCCCACGACCTCCCAGCCCTGCCCACACCCCCACATCCCAAGTGCACCTTTGAGCAGCCCAGCTGATACGGCCTTGAGAGCACATTTATTATTCGGTTCATTTTATAAGTATTCTTCTGAATCCTGGCTGCCTGGAACTCTACAGTGTAGACCCCAGAGATCCACCTATCGGCCTCTTAAGTGCTGGGATTACAGGCCCAAGCTAGTTTTCCAGCTCAATAAATGGCTGTCAGTGTACCCCGAAGTCGGTTTTCTTTTATTGAACAGAGGGCGTTATGAATGCGAGACAAGTCCTCTCTATGAGAGGCCCAGCCCTCAAGGACACCTTTAAAAAATAGATAAAAAGGCAAGTATGCTGGCGCCAGTTTGTAATCCCAGGGTCTGGAGGGTCAAAGCAGGAGGATCAAGAGTTTAAGACCAGCCTCAGTTACACATAGAGTTCAAAACCAAACCTCCATCGCAAAAAAAAAAAAGACAATTTTCTTTCCTAATCGTTAAAATAATACCTCCTGGTTATTGGAACATGCAGACACTTAATAGTACTGAATTCCATGCTTAGAAATGCTAAGGTGGGGCTGGGGTCTGGATCAGGGGTAGAACATTTGCCTGGAACGTGTAAGTAAGGCTCCAGACTTCAACCTGGGGGAAGGTGGTAAATTTCATGTCACATATATTTTACCACAGTGGAGAAAATAGCGAGGAAAATAACACATGTGCTAACCATCAGGCAGTGAGCCTGTTTCGCCTCCTTCCCGTCTTTTTGAAGTCTGTGGTGTGCTGAGCTATCTTAACACATCACACTCCCCTAATCTCCCGCAGGGTTGGAGTCCCCAGGGGCTAACAGCCAGGGCTCTGGGTTTAGGGTAGCCAGTCCATCCAGGTTTGCTAGAACATTCCTGGCTTTAGCAGTAAAAGTCCTGTGTCCGGGATGGCCCTCAAACTCGCACACCTACTGGGACCGTCAGTAACCCAGACACCTGCCTGAGCCAGGCCCCACTGTAGCCGTGTCTCATCCACATGTGTGGATGTGGACTCCTGAGTTTGTGGACTTTGTCCAGAATGATTTTTTTTTTTTTTTTTTCAAAAGAGGGTCTTCAAACTCCTACAGCTTCAGATCCTCATTCCTAGTGGACTCATGAGCTGGATCTAGAGTCTCCAATCCCATGGGTTGGAAGCAGGGCTTCCCGGAAGCCACTTCTCCCTTGCCAGAGTCAACCTCAGCCTTTCCCCTCCCTTTAGGCTGGGCGTGGCCTGGCCTGGGCCTTGAAGTCCCGCATTCCATGGGGAAGTCTGATTGTCCACGGCAGACTGTAAACTGCTGCCTCTATCTAGTTTTTGTTTGTCTGGTTTTGAGACAGGGTTTCATAGAGCTTTGAACTCTTTATGTGGTCCCGGTTGACTTTGAACCTCTGATCCTCCTATAATCCCAGTGCTGGGATTATAAGTGTGCATCTTGGTGTCCAGTTTTATTCAGGTCAGGGATTGGAACCCAGAGCTTCATGTATGCTAGGCAGACCTCTATCATCTGACTACCTCCCAGCCTCCCTTCCAGATCTCACCCTGTATCCTAGGGTGGCCCAGAACTCAACTATGTAGCCCAGGCTGGCCTCACATTTGCTTGCTTCCTGCTTCAGCCTCCCAAGTGCTGGGAATACAGGCCTAAGGTACCACTTGCGACGTAGAGGCTTCCATGTGGGGCTCCCTCTGTGTAGCTGAGGCAGCCCTTGCAGGATGAATGGGTGCTTGTCTCCCCGCGACAGCCGCTGTGACCTGTGGTGTTGTCTCCTTACCCTGGTGCCATGAGTCTCCCCTGCTGAACAAGGAGACTGGGCTAGCTCAGAGGTGCCCTGTTGATTGGTACCTCACACTTCAGCCTGTCACGAGTGACTTGTGTCTTAGATCTGGAGCCCAAAGGGGAAGACGCAAAAAAAGATCAGGGGCTTCTCTGATTTCATATGGGGTCCCATCATTCATCTGGAGTTTGTGGCCTTGGGAGAGACTTGGCCGGCTTCTTTGTCTATACCGTTACCACCCTTTGAGGTGCTGGAAAGGAGGTGTGATACTGCTGGTGCTGGGTGATAAAGAGTGGTGGTTTCTGGGAGCAATGAGATGGCTCAGAAGGGAAAGTGCTTGCTATATAAGCTTGGTGACCTGTGTTCGATTTCTGGAACTCACATAAAGGTGGGTAGAGAGAATCGATTTCACAGAGATGTCTCTTTGCTGCAGGAACCCTCTCTAGCAGTGTGTATGTATCCGGGTTCTTGTGTTCAGGACTCGAAGATTGAGACCAGAACACATGTAGAAGATTAGGGTAGAGTTTATTAGAGGAGAGAAAGACTGGAACTCATGGACTCCAGACCTGGAGTGCCATGAGGGGCGGGCACCAAAGATGGCTGCCAAGGTCAGGTTAGCTCACACATTGGGGCCCAACCCAGTTGATCTTGTGCCCACTTTGAGGTGGGGCTTTCTTTTCATGGACTTAGGAGAGCTCAACTCCATATCCTTTTGCAAGCAAAGAGTAGGGGAAGTTAGCCAAGGGTGTGTTGATCTAAGGTAACTCCAGCAGTGGGGGACGACCTTCGAAGACCTTCAGACAGCCTCCCACCATGACTGCTCTAAAGCTGCCTAATTCTGATCTCCACAGGCTAGATGTGTTATGCATGCTGCGATGCATGCATGAATCCACGCATGCACACACACTAAGTAATGAATATTTTAATTCATCAGTTGAAAATTTAAAAGGACGGTTTGTGATTTGAGGTTTTTTTTTGTTTGTTTGTTCGTTTTGAGGTTTCGAGTCAGGCTCTTGTTATGTAGCCCAGGCTGGCCTTGAGTGCCCCGTCCTTTTGCCTCAGCTTCCCAAGTGGTGGAAGAATTATAGACATGCACCTACCCAACCTGCTTCTTTTCTTCTTATTATTATTTATTCAATTGTGTGTGTGTGTGTGTGTGTGTGTGTGTGTGTGTGTGTGTGTGTGTGTAGAACCACGGGCGAATTCGGGAACCACCATGGACCGCGTCCACCTCCTCCTTGTTTACTCGCGGAATTCACAGGCTCCGCCCTACCAGGACCAGAAACGCAGGCCGACCCCGTTTCTGTGGCGTCTATATGTGGGATCTGGGATCCGAACTCAGGAGCTTTCGCCTGCAAGGCGGAGGCTTAACCCCTGAGCCACCTCTCCAGCCAAACTGCTTCTTAAGTTTTTTTTTTTTTTTTTTTTTAATGCCCTTGTGTCGCCAAAATGTTCCAATGTTAAAAGATTTTCGGTTTTCAGGGTTTCACCTGTATTTTGGTGTTCTTTCTTCATTTTTGGTGCTAGGGATAGGACTTGGGGTCTTGTGAATAGCCAACTGCTGAGGATTGAAAAATGGAGTCAGGAGGATCAGAAATTCATAGAGGAGTTCAGTCTGGGGACTGTGTGACCCAATCTAAATAAATACATAATTTTTCAATTTATTTTTTACCTTCCAAGTACTAGATACAGGTGTGTATCTCCATGCTGGGTCACATTGATCTGTGCGCATGTCTGTGTATCTGGGAATGAATCAGAGAGCACTGTAATGGTTAGAAAAGAGAAGAAGGAGAAAGGAGGTGGGGGGGAATAGAACTCAACCCAGGCTTCCTCCTTGAACACGGAGCATTATTCACCAAGCTCCTCCCAAACTCCAGTGAGGGAGCAGCCATTTCCCCTTGAGTTGGAAATTGCTATTGACTTGGATTCAGGGGTCCAAGCTTTTAACAGTTGGAGGGCAGGGAGAAGGAATTTGGGGTTTGACTGGTTACTTCCCTTTCTCCCAGAATAACTAGGAGTCTACCCGTTATCTGTTTTTCTTATCAGATCCTGTTGACATTCTTGGTAAAGATCTGTTTTATCTCAGATCTATCAGGCGGGGTCACTGGTTTTGAGGTTTGGTTCCAGATCTATCAAATCAGACTCTTGATGGATAAAAAGGAAAAAAAAAAATGGATAGAATTGGGAGGAATTGGGAAATGGGGAATGCGGAGACAGGATGAAAAATCTCTCTAAACTGGTTGCTGCTGGTGAGGAGTGTTTTGAAGGTTGTTGGATGGCTCATAAGGAGATGATGTGAGGATTCGTTGATGGAATGTTCTAGATGTGATGTCTCCCATTCAGTCTGACTCCAAGTCAGTAGCTGTTTCCATTTTGAGGGGAAATGGCTGCTCCCTCTCTGGAGTTTTGGAGGAACTTCCTGAATAAACTTCCATCTTTCTGGATGAAGCCTGGATTCCTGTTCTATCTCCCTTCCCCACCCTCCTCCTTTGTTTTTCCTCCTCCTCCTCCTCTTTCTCCTCCTCTTTTCTCACAGCGTGTGCCTGTGGAGACCCAAGGGTGACTTCGGGTGTCATTCTGGATTGTTCTACCTCCTCTTTGCTTTGCTCTGGAGTTTCCTAGATTGATCTTGTAAGGGTTCTGTGAGTAGAGTAGATGTCTTTCCCTGATTTTTCAGACCATCTCGGCTAAGGGGCAGTAGGATTCACGTCACTGTGCCATCTGCAGCTGCCTCCTGGATGTCTGGCATATTACAGTGACCTGTGGGGGTAGGTGCCATGTGGACATGTGTGTGGTCATTTCCAGCCTGCCTCCACTAGACAGAAAGGGATGTCATTTACGGCCGCCCGCTTCGGAACCTTCCTAGCTTCTCCGACCACAGAGGCCGCTGCTTCATGGGATTAGCTGCCCTGAGGCAGTTGGGATGGAGACTCTAGACCCTGAGGTTTAGCCTCGAGAACAGGACTGCTATGAGGTACGGTGGAACCCCAATTCCTCCCAGCCCCAGCTTCCTTGGCTGTGATTTGGATTGGGGGAGCCAGGAAGGTTTGTGGCAGTACTGAGCTTTCCTCTTGCTCAGTCTATTACCACCTTATTGATGATGATGATGATGATGATGATTTTGTTGGTTGGGGGAGTTCTAGGCTTCACATATGCTAGGCAAATACACTATCACTGAGTTATATCCTCAGCCCTGTTTTAAACTTTAAAAAAATTTTTTAAAATGTATTTTTATTTTTTGACACTTTCATACATAAATGCAATGAATTTTTGTGTTTTTACCCCTTACCCCCAATCCTATTTACTCTTTAATTTTTTAAATTTTATTTTGTGTGTGTGCATGTGTGTATCAGAGGGCACTGTGTGTCCCTGTGGAGGGCCACCTGTGACTTCAGGGGTCATCTTGGATTGTTTCTACCTCCTTTTTGCTTCACTTGGGGATTTTCCAGGCTCCGTCCATCAGGGCTGGAAGTGCAGCCTCCGAACTCAGGACTTTCTGCTTTCAAGGCAGAGTCTTAAATTCTGAGCCTTCTCTCCAGTCCCATTTACTCTTTTTTTTTTTTTTTTTTTTCGGTGCTGGGGACCGAACCCAGGGCCTTGCGCTTGCTGGGCAAGCGCTCTACCACTGAGCTAAATCCCCAACCCCCCATTTACTCTTTTTTAAAAGGTTCACACACCCCTCCTCCCCCACACACTGACAGTTCTAGGGATGAGTCATTGACCCCACGTGTCATAGGCAGATAGGAAGACACCCTTCCCATGAGCTACCAGCCAAAGTGTTATTTTTTTAAAATTTTGAGTGTGTGTTTGTGGGGGGTGGGGGGAGGGGGAGTGTCTCATGGTAGTCCATGCTGGCCTTGAACTTGTTATGTAGCTAAGGATGGTTCTGAACCCTGGTCCTACTGCCTCATTGCCAAGTCCTGGGATAACAAGTGTGGCTACCACCCCATATGGCCCCTGAGGCAGACAAGAGTTGTAACTGGGGAGACAGGGCAGGGAGAGGCAGGTCCCCAGACCTGTGACTCAATGGAGCAAAGCAGTTGGGCAGGTCTGATGCCTGGGAAGGAAGAACAAAGGCCAAGAAAACAGAAGGGAAGGGCAGTCGCTGGGAGGGAGGGAGATTGAAGAGGCAGATGGCAGAATGGTTGGAGGAGCCACACTTGGCACGTGGACCTGGAGAATGGACCTGGAGAACCAGCTGTCCTCAAGGAGGGCACAGGGAGGCGCCTGTGACAACCTCCTTCAGCCCTGACTGACTGTGCAGCTGCAGCAAGTTGCCGTCCAGGCCTCAGTTTCCCCACTTGTGAAATGGGAGGACAGTGGGCTGAGGATAACGATTCCCACCTTTTCACTTGGAAAGAACTCTGTCTGCTTCCGGTGGGCGTCAGGTAGGGAGCTTTGGATTGGTCTGCCCCTCCCTAGGGAAGCAGTGTTAAACCAGTGGACATCTGGAATCCCAACACTGGTAGGTCAGGAGTTCAATGCCAACTTAGACTATGTGGGCTATAGGAGACCCTGACTCAAAAAAGATGGTGGAGACCCGGCGGGGCTGGAGAGATGGCGGTCAGTGAAGTGCTCTCCATGCCAGCACGAGGACCTGGGTTTTTGGGTCCCTGGCACAAAGGAGGTGGCACAGGAAGATCCTGGGGACTTGCTGGGTAAAGAGTCTAGCTGCGTTGGCAAGCCGCGGGCGTAGGGAGAACCAGAAAGCAGGGTGAAGAGGTGTGGGGATGGCTTAGTCAGAAAGGAGCCCGCAACGCAAGCACGAGGATCTGAATGCAGAGCGTCTGCGGCCGTGTAAAGGCCAGCACATTGCATTCGTCCTCCCAGCCTTGGGGAGCGGGGTGCAGAGACCACAGATCCCTGGAGCTTGCAGGCCAAACCTACCTAGCCGATCAGAGACCGTGTCCAAAAAGAAGTGGAGAGTGATTGAAGAAGACACTCAACATTGATCTCTGGCTTCTTCATGCATATCTGCACCCACAGAAGAATACTGACACATACATGTACACACACACACACACACACAGGTGCACGCCCACATACACATACACACTATGTGAACAATCAATAGAGGAAGACACCTTCCATTAACCTCCATACCCACACAAACATGTACATACCCCCCACATGCATACTGCCTGGGGGGCTGCTGCAGAGGGAACCCGCATGCACATGAGCCTGGCGGGGTAACCATGTCCCTGTTTTTCTGAGGACGCCTTAGTTCCTCTGCTGCAGTGGCAGTTGCAAGAGAGGAAATACGGCCCCTTGGGGATGGGGGGATGCTAGCTCTTTGGCTTGGACAATCCCAGGCTGCAGCCATGCAGGAACTCTAGCAAGCTGGGGTTTCTCCAGTAACCTGCAGTCTAATGCCAAAGGGGCATGGCCTGTGTCCCCAAGTCTTCAGACCCTGCTGAAGTCCTAACCTGGGACCCTGTTGTAGAAATCACACTGTAACCTAGACTGTCCCTCCCCCCCAACCTTTGTATCCCACATTTACTCAGTGGGAACATTCCCCCCCCTCTGCTGGGGCTAATAAGGGTCAAGTTCCTTCTCACTTCCAAAGCCGCCACCGCCTGGCCCTCTACCTGCTTAGACTGCACGCAGCCCTGGGGTTGCCATCTCTCCTGCCAGGTCAGCTCCAGGGAGCATCCTCTTGCCACCCGGTCTTCCCTGGCTTCTGGTGCCTTTCATCCTGGCCACCGTGGCCTCCCCCCTTCCATAGTCTCATCCTCTCCTAACTTAGCCACAGCTGCCTCTGGCCGACCTCGAATGAACTGTCTTTACCCCACATCCAGCCTCCCCAACCCTCCTGTCTGTCCAGCTTCCCTCACCTGGTTCCCACGATCCTCGCGACTAGACCCCTGAGCCAGCGGTCTTCGCTCACGTACAATCCTCGTCCCTGGTCTTCCTCTCTCCCTCCACTTTGGGCCCCCGGCGGTCGCAGGTGTGAGCCTCATGTTTGCCACCTGTCACCACCAGGGTAAATCCCTCTGCGACCTCTCCCAGGCCAGCTCCCTAGGTGGTGGCCCAGACTCCTGAGTGCTGTCGCTGTCTCGTGGCCACAGACATGAATCAACACCTGGAGCTATGCTTGCTGGGTCGCTTGCTCCTTCACCCCGTTTCCCTGTCTGCTCCTGGCCCTTCCCCCTTGGCTTAGGTAACCACTATCTGGCCCTTTCGCATGAATATCCTCACCATCTCTAGACAGCCCACAGGGTCTCCCCACCTGTGCCTGTCAAGCCCATTCATGACCTTCACAGGCTAAGTCCTGATTGGTATTGATGGATCCCATGGTGAGGGCGCTTCCGGCATGGACACCCTGCCCTGTGGCTTGACGTGCACACCAAGCGTGTCTCCGGTGCTGTGCCAGGCAGTGAAGGCTCTCACGCTGTGAGGAAATGTGGTCCAGGGACAAGGGGGTAACCCTAGAGTTAACAGAAGCAGCTGGTGGCAGACGCAGAAAGGCGTGGCATAGCCGTGTAGGGCTGCAAGCCGTGGGGGTCAGGAATCCCGTCATACCCTCAGTGTTGGGGCTCCGGCCAGCTTCTTGGGAGGATGATTGATCTGCCTCCCTCCTTCAGTTACATCCGTTGCCGCCTTCAGGAAGCCCTCCTGGATCCCCCAGCTTCTCTACTCCCCACTGCTCCTGTGCACTGGACCAGTGGCTGAGCATCTACAGAGCTATGATCGCTCCCCCTAGTCGGGGCCAGAAGCAACGGGGGAATGTCTCAGCGTCAGGCTTGGCAGGGTGGTTGTTCACCAGGCTGGGCGAGAGTCGGCGACCAGGTGGTTGGTAAGCAAGGTCCTTAGCAGCCGAGGAATTCTAGACCTTCGGCTGCCCATCTGTGACGGATACAGCA
This sequence comes from Typhlomys cinereus, assembly GCA_023101885.1. Classification (NCBI taxonomy): domain Eukaryota; kingdom Metazoa; phylum Chordata; class Mammalia; order Rodentia; family Platacanthomyidae; genus Typhlomys; species Typhlomys cinereus. Next base: position 46,909 of record JALPQD010000905.1, read on the forward strand.
GCGCCCGCCTCCCTGGACGGACGGGGTGCTGAGGTCCAGCTATGAATGGCTAGGGTGGAAACTTGTAGGTGCCGATGCCAAGCCCTCCCCCTTCTCCCTCCCCTGGAAAAGGTGGAGGGAGGTGCCATTCAGCAGGAACTAGCCCCTGGTCCTCAGTTTCCCCCTCCAGGGCTCCGTAGTTTCACAGCCAGAGGTGGGAGGAAAGGGACGGTCAGCGCGCGTCTCAGTACCTTAGGAAAGCCGGGTCCCCTGGCCCGTCCCTGCCTAACCCCACTGCTGAGACCTCGTGGAGACGTCCCTGGGAAGATTATCGCCTAATCTCCAGTGGCCACGTCCAAGACTACAGGGAGGTGAGAGGCCTGGGCTCCTCCAGTGGCAGGCGGCTGCTCAGAGCTGGCACAAGACCTTGCTCACATGGTCCCGGTAGAAGGGCCCTTGGCACCTGGCTCATCTCTGCACTGCTGCCTGTCGGAGGCCCAGGAGACAATCAGAGCCAGCGGGGGGCTGCTGCGTAGCTGCTGGAAGCTCACAGGCGCCTTAGGGAGTGAGTACCCTGTGCTCAGAGGTATGCAAGCAGAGGTGCTGGCCAGAGAGGACGAGGGGGAGAATCTTTGCCCAAGTCGAACTGTGTCTGTGCCTCTATTGTATTGTCTTCTGCTCACCCCAACGTCTTTCCTGACCCTTCTTCTGATTCTGGGGGGAGACTTCACCCAAAAACCGCTGTGTAACAGGGAAGAACTGGTGCAGCGCTGTCACCGAGGAAGCTGAGTGGGGCTGTCCAGTTGGGGATCCCTCTCCAGTTGGGGATCCCTATCTGGGAGTCCTTCGTGGAGGCGTTTCTGGGCTGCAGAGAAAGAGCCTCCTTGGGAGTCTTGGGAAGGCGTCTCAGGTCAGGGTAGTCAAATGCAAGGTGAGGCAGGGTGAGCTTGGGGAGGAGACTGGCAGGAAGAGTATTGGGGTGGGACTGTGGGGGGGTTGTCAGTCCAGCAGGGAGTTAACGTGGCCTGACGCCATTAGAGACCATCTGGCAGGAGTGGACCGCCGTCACTGCCTGTAGAATGGTGGCATCCTGGACCAAGGGTGAGTAGTGCAGCCGCGGACAGTTATTGGGGGGGCTGTGACAGGCCAGATGGCCAGACGGTTGGTGGTTGAGGAGGAGCCCAGGGCTGGGGACTGGGCAGCAGGTGGGACCTCATGTGTGGATGAGGGTTGTTGGGGGCCACAGAAGCGGCCCAGGGGATGGATGGGGAGCTTGGCTTGGTGAGATCGGCTCTGCTGCTGTCCAGAGTCTGCTTGGAGGAGGCTGGAAAGCCAAGAAGAAAAGATGTCCTGTCTCGCGTGTGGCTGGGCAGCTGAGATAGCTGCTGACTGGCTATTTATTGGATGGCCCGAAGCAAAGGGTGGGGATGGGCCCGTCCCGGCTGCCTGGTCTGTGGACAGTGTCCCCCGGCACCAGGGAGATGGTGCCGTGGGAGCTGGGAGGACTTGGGTGTGGCCCATTCATCTGTCTGCAGCTTATCTGGGCGACACGACATTTGTCTGTAAACCTTTGCTGCTAGGCCTGGTGGCACACAATTGTCATCCTAGCCCTTGGGAGATGAGGCAGGAGGACTGGGACTTCAAGGTCCGTATCAGACTAACCACAACCTGTTTAAAACAGCAAAAGCAAACAAAGTCTTTACAGCCAGGCGCCCTGGAAGTTTTGGGGCAGCAGTGACCTCTGCCACTTCACATTGGCGGGGGTGTGGGAATGGGGGGGCTGTTACTGGCAATGTATCCCAGGCGCACACCTGGCAGCCCTGTCGTCGACGCAGACTGGCCATCTGGTCTCTCAGGAGTGGGCCAGCTGGACAGGCTTGTCAAGTGCCCTGGGTCGGGGGTCTGGACTCTGGCCGTCTTGGAGGCACCTGGACATAGGTTCTAGTCCTGTTCCAGAACAGGCTCGAGCCATCGTAGTGGCTGGAGGGTCCAGTCAGCCAGTTTATACCCACAGCCCTGTCTCCTGCTGAGCCCCAGCCTCACCTGCAGGGGAACTTACCTGCTTTGGGAGGGGTGTTTGTTAGGTTGGTTTTGGTCAGGATTAAAGGCCAAGTCTGTGAAGGACCCCCCCCTTCAGAGCGAAGGTGAGACAGTAACTCCCCCAGCCCATGAGATGAGGGGGGAGGAGAGCCACTGATAAGATGACATCCTGCAGTGTGTCAGGGGTGCCTCATCCCAGCAGGGTGTAAGAGAGGGGGAGGGAGGAAGGAAGAGAAGAGAGAGAGGTGTGTTGCCTCCTCTTAAGTGGGAAATGTGAAGACACCGTTTTGGTGGGTGGACAGCATAATGTGTGGAATGTTCTAGCAAGCCAGTATCCTCTTCACCCTCTGGTCAGCTGACCAGGGAACAGAAGACGAGGGTCACAGGAAGCTCAGATTCTTGGGGTGTCTGAGTCTCTTCGCCTCTGAATCTAGCAGCACAGGATCCTGAAAGTCCCCGATTCTGAGCTTTCTTCTGGCTCTCCTCTCGGAGTTGGCGGTGGGTCTACACCGCGCACCATCTGGATCCCGTTTCTAAAGCAGGATGGTTTCAACAGCGGGCGGAAACCATGGCAGAAGCCTGCTGGCTCCCTGGGGCTTTGCTCCAACTCGAGGAGGTGGTTTCTTCCAAGACTGCCACTCCCCTGCCTCAGCCCTGGGTCTCCAGCCCCTCCTTCCACCCGTGTAGACGCCTCTCCTGCCCCCACAGCAGAGCCACAGGCTCTGTCCCCGAGGCCTTTGGCCACCGTTTCCTTCTGGTTTTGTTTCCGGTTTTGGGTCTCTGCAGATCAGACCTTCATGAGTCACCCAGGGGGGGGGGCGCCTGGCTCAGGGCTCCAGCTTTAGATTCTAGAGCCAGCTCCACCCAGCTCAGGTGACCCGGGCAGACTCTAGCCAAGATGGATGAGCACAACCACCTCGTGGGGGAGCTCCCCCTTCCTCCTGCTGCGCCCCTGAGCAGAACGTTGTTCGCAGCTCTCGCCCAGCACTGACTGAACTTCCTAGGCGCTCAGGAGTTGGTGTTAAATGAATGTGCTACGGGAAGAGGTCTCCCCGTTTCTGGATGTGGAGCAGACCTGTGGTGAGGCGGCTGGGCAGCACACCCCACAGATCACAGAGGGCTCAGCTCAGCTCCTGACCTGTGCTCGGCCGGTCTCCAGGGAGAGGAAAGGGAGCAGGTAACTGAGGAGACGTGGAGGGGGGAACAGGGTGAGGCCCCAGGAAGAGTGGCACCAAGGACCTCCATCCTTAGAAACTCAGCGTGTCCCGACAGCAGCCAGCGGCCACCGAGTGATCATCACCTTCAGGGTGGGGAGTGTATCGGAGGGAACAAGGCCAGCGAGGGGGTCTGCCGTCCTCAGAGCCGGGCTCTGTCACCCCCGGGAGCCCTGCGACTTCCCACAGCCCCTCGGGTCCTGTCTCTCCCCCCATCCCTGGCCACTGCTCCCCTGCACTGTGGCTCACTGGCGTGGTCCCACCGCAGCCTCCATGTCTCCGTTCCTCTGCCTGGAGCACCTGCGCCCCAGATCTATGCGGGGCTGGCCCCTCCCACTCCCCCACTCCTGCAGCCTCCTCTGGGCCTCTGCCAGGGCCTGTCGTCACCATCAGCGTCCATCTGCCTTGGTCAGCGTCAGTCCCGCGTCCTGCTGACCACACCGTTGTCACCCGTGGCCTGGCCTGCAGGCCTTCACTCCCCACGGTGCATCAGTGGTTCCGGCAGGACCTGGGGCTCAGGGAAGCTAATCACCCAGCCAGGTCACCCATGGGGCCCTGGCGAAGCAGAGTCCACCCCAGGCACTTGCCGTCCCTCCTTGCAAAGTGCCAGCAGCCGGGGCTGGAGAGGTGGCTCAGGGGTTAAGCCTCCGCCTTGCAGGCGGAAGGTCCTGAGTTCGGATCCTAGACCCCACGTATAGACGCCAGGCAGAAGCGGGGGCGGCCTGTGCTTCTGGTCCTGGTAGGGCGGAGCCTGTGAATCCCGGGGCAGAAGGAGGTGGAGGCGGTCCATGGTGGTTCGCGAATTCGTCCGTGGTTCTACATACATACACATACATACACGCACATACATACACACTCGCGCGCATACACGCACAATTGAATAAATAAAAGTGCCAGCAGCCAAAATGTCACAAGCCTGCCGTTGGCCGCCCCGCCCCCACTGCCGCTGTGGAGTTACGGGTCCCCTGCTCCTGTTCTTCTGAGGGTGGGTCCATCTTGCTCCGCACCCTCTTGGGGACGCCTACACGCACACTTTCCAGCACTTTCCTCTCCAAGAACCTCTCCTCGCTCCCCCGAGTGACCTAGTCTAAGGGCTCCTCCTTCCCCTGCCTGCTTCCCTTCCTGGCTCCTCCTCCCTGGCTTCCGAGAGCCTATTTTTTTCTCCTCCACTTTTGAGAAGTGGGGTGTAGTCTTGTTTCCAGCTCCTGCCACGGTACTCTTTTCCGGCCCCAGGAAGCCCGAGTCTGTCTGGCTGTATTGCTCAAGAGGGTCCTTCCAGTGCTGTTACTACTCTTCTGGGGCCTCCAGGGAGCACTGACCCGCCCGGGAGGCACACCCCACTCCCTGGCTGGCACGCACATCTCCCCGGAGGAGAGGTGGATATGTGTGTTCGGCGCTGAGCATGGTAAATACATCCCCAGTTGACAGGATCATTTTATAATCAGTCTGTGACACAGACAGGTTAGGACGGTGTCCGAGGCTGTAGAGTGAAGTTCAGCAGCCTTGTCTGAAATCCCTCTGACCAATCAGCAGCCCTGTCTGAAATCCTTCTGACCAATCAGCAGCCTTGTCTGAAATCTCTCTGACCAAAAGGTTTTTCCATTCTACTGCTTCAGTGACATCCGGTGACATGCAGGACTCGACCTCAGAGTCTTGATCTGACCATTTGCTGGTGGGAGCCACGGACCATCTGCCAGACGCAGGATGGCAGCGTGCAGGCTGGAGAGATGGCTCAGGGGTTAGGCCTCTGCCTCAGAAGCAGAAGGATCTGAGTTCAGATTCCACATAAAAATCGCCAGGCATTTTGGAGATGGGGGCAGCCTGCACTTCTGGCCCTGGAAGGTGGAGCCTGAGAAACCTCAGAGCAAAACAAAAAACAGGTAGAGCAATCCAGCAAGATTCCCAAAGTCACCCTTAGACCTCCACGTACATGTGCAGTGCCTTTGATATACAAACACACATGCACATGCGCACGCACACACACACACACACGCACACACAATGCAAAAAGTAAAAAAAAAAATGGCAGCATGCTGGACTGAGTGTAATTCAGCCCAGACTGCTGGACCTGAGCACCTGCCTTATCTGCCCACGAGCGTCAGTACCTCAGGAGCCCCCGACACTGGCTTTGAAGCCCTAGCAGAAGTCACTTCCCTCCTGTGCCCAAGCGCCACACTGGACTCAGACTTGCTGCCCAGCTGTGCCAACGCGCTGCCAGCCTCTCCCCAGGTTGTCCTTTGCCGGTCCTTGGAAACTCGCCACCTCCTGGGCTGACGTCAGCTTGGGATGCTGGGATCCGAGAACCGAGCTCTGCCTCCAGCAGCATCGCTTTGCCTTCTGTGCCTCAGTTTCCCTTCTCTGCCATTGAGGTGTGGTCCACGTTGCCCTCTGAGCTTTACAGCTGCTGGTAAGATACAGAACCGGTGAGCCTGGGCCCTGTACATGGGTCTGTGGAGCCCACATCGAGGGCAGAACACGTGTGTATCCATGGCTGTCTCAGACACACTCTCAGTATCTGTTTTTTTTTTTTTTTTTTTAATTTTTATTATTATTATTATTTATTCAACTGTGTGCATATGCGTGTGTATGTGTGCGTGCATGTCTGTGTGTGTGTGTGTCTGTGTATTTGTAGAACCACGGACGAATTCGCGAACCACCATGGACGCCTCCACCTCCTTCTGCCCCAGGATTCACAGGCTCCGCCCTACCAGGACCAGAAGCGCAGGCCGCCCCCGCTTCTGCCTGGCGTCTCTATACATGGGATCTAGGATCCGAACTCAGGACCTTCCGCCTGCAAGGCGGAGGCTTAACCCCTGAGCCACCTCTCCAGCCCTCAGTATCTGTTTTTATTTTAACTTTTCTTCATGAGTGTGTGCATGTGATTTGCCTGCATCCGTTTGGTTAACTCTTTATCCACTTGCCCAACTCACTACGGGCTGAGTCCTCCCATGCCAAATATACAATCAAGACAACTCCTACAGACGTGTGTGTGCGCACGTGGAGATCAGAGGACAACTTTCAGAAATCAGTGTTAAGGGTCTCTTATTTCTGCCTGTTTGTGTACTCCAAACTAGCTGGATTCTCCGTGCGCCCCAGGCTAGCTGGATTCTCCGTGCGCCCCAGGCTAGCTGGATTCTCCGTGCGCCCCAGGCTAGCTGGATTCTCCGTGCGCCCCAGGCTAGCTGGATTCTCCGTGCGCCCCAGGCTAGCTGGATTCTCCGTGCGCCCCAGGCTAGCTGGATTCTCCGTGCGCCCCAGGCTAGCTGGTCTACGGGCATCCACAGGATTCTCCTGTCTCTGCCTCTCCTCTCTCATAGGAATATACAATCACATGGCGCTGCATTCTAGCCCATTCTAGTGGGTTCCAGGGAATGCGACAGTCTCCCCCTCCCAACTTCCTGTATCACACAAGTAACCTAATTCTAAACTCAGCCGCATTTAGTGTGTTCAGGATGTGGCTCAGCCCCCCCCCCCCAGCTCTGGTTTCTTCACCTCATAAAAATGGCCATTAGGTCGCTGCTCCTATCCCGACTCCAAGGCTGCTTTCACCAAGTGAAGCACATCTCTACTCCTGTGTTCCTCCCTGTCCCCAAGACTGGCTTATTACTCGTTCTTTGTCCTCACTGGAGGGTGCTTCAGTACGGACTTTGGATTTCCTTTTTGTGGCTGAGTCATGATCCACCATGCCAATGGGCCACAATTTCTTTTTGCATCTTCTACTAATGCACATTGGAGCCAGAATCCTCCTGAACCAGAGGCCTCTAAACAACATGCTGTGTGATGATTAGTATTGTCAGCCTGACACCAGGAAGAAGACATAGACTTTGCTAAGAATTCTTTAGACTAAGACAGGCCTCCGACCAAGCCTATAGGAGATTGTCTTGATTGCATAATAAATGTGGAACAACCTATCCTCTAGTGGGCGGACCATTTTTGAAGCGGGTGGAAAAAGCTAGAGCTGACTGAGCATAGGCAAGCATGCATCCATCAGTTGCTTTCTACTTTCAAACATGCAGTCATGTTCTTACTAGTGCGGGGTGGGGTGGTAGTAGAGATCTGGGTATAAGAGAATAAAACTCCATTTAGTGGGATGATCAATACGAATTTTTTTTCCTGAAAGGTGGACACTTTTGGTGTCATTGCTTTGTTCCTGCAACAAAATCCTTGACCCAAACAACTTGAGAGAAAAGGGGTCTCATTCCAGCTCATAGCTCCAGGTTCACAGTGGCTGAAGCTCAAGGGAACATACACGATCAAAAGCAGAAAGTGGCCCTTGTCACTTTCTACTTGTGTGGCCTCTGGCACATTCACCAGTGCCAGCACCTTAACAATCTCATTGACACTAATGTATCAGTTAGCTATTGCCGTGTGGCAAATTGGCCTAAAGTAACAAACTGCATAGCCGGTGCTGCCCCCCTTTGGGTCTCTCATGGGCTACAGCCACAGTGCCACCCTTGCTGCAGCCCCTTCCCATGGTTCTGCTGTGAGTGGATCTGGTTTCTAGTTCATGCACATGGTGCTTGTGGGATTCAGCCCATCCCAAAGGCTGCTGACAGAGGGCCGCAGCTCCCCACAATATGTCAGCCAGGGTCTTCCTTACCATGTAGGCCTCCCCAGCTGGCAACAGTGAGCAGGGACAGGAGGCCAGAAGTGGGAGGGTATAAAAGGCATACTCTTGCTCATTTTTTATTTTATTTTTTTGTTTGCGCACACGCGCACATGTATGCATACGTGTGTGACTTGAGTGTGTGTGTGCCTGTGGAGGCCCAAAGGCGACTTTGAGAATCTTCCTGGATTGCTCTACCTCCTTATTGCTTTGCTCCGAGGTTTCCCAGGCTCTGCCTTCCAGGGCTAGACTTACAGGCTGCCACCCATATCCATCTGGCGTTTTTACATGGCATCTAGAGATCTGAACTCAGGTCCTTTTGCTTGCGAGGCAGAAGCTTAACTACTGAGTCATCGCTACAGCCCACCTCTCTGCCATCTTTTTAAACCACATTTTGTCTGTTTAAAGCAAGTCACTGGGTCTTAACCATCCTCAGGTCATGATTAGCAGACGGTGGGGTTGCTGGGGTGAGGGGGGAACCTTAGCTGTTCCATCTAGCTGCAGTGACCCCATGGCAAGGTTTGCTGAGGATTAAACAAAGTGTCTCATGTGATATGCCTAGCAGGATGACGGCGATGTGAGTTTTTTTTATCTTTTTTTTTTTTTTTCGGTGCTGGGGACCGAACCCAGGGCCTCCCGCTTGCTAGGTAAGCGCTCTACCACTGAGCTAAATCCCCAACCCCAGCGATGTGAGTTTTTATCACACCATCCACCTGGGACATGGTCTGAGATCGCAGACCAGGCAAATCCTCCGCTACATGGAGGGACGCTCAGGATGGAGCTAGAAAGTATTCACCTCCTAGGGACACGGGATGATGGGGAGTTGGCAGGGTCATGATCAAGGAGGGTCCAGGGTTTCCCACTGTGGGACACGGACCAGTCCTAGGGGACCCTGAAGTCAGGCCCACCAAGACCCCTCCTGCTCCAGGATAGCTGGAGGCATCTGTGGACAGAGGGTCCTTCGTCCCTTGCATTGCAAAAGGAAGCAGTGGATTCTTCTGTGCCGTGTGACCCCTAACAAGCTGCCCTCCCTCTCTGGGGGTCCTTCTGCTTCCTACCTGCCTCGTGGTTCCCAGAGGGGCAAGTGGCAGGCTGGCGAGGTGGCGGTGACCTCCCTGCCCCGGGACTTGGCCCAGGCTCAGCCCTTCCCCTCTCCTGCAGGTGTTCTCCATCGTGGTGTTTGGCTCCATCGTGAACGAGGGGTACCTCAACAACCCCACAGAGCAGGAGGAGTTCTGCATCTACAACCGCAATCCCAACGCCTGCAGCTACGGCGTGACCGTGGGCGTGCTGGCCTTCCTCTCCTGCCTGCTCTACCTGGCGCTGGACGTGTACTTCCCGCAGATCAGCAGCGTGAAAGACCGCAAGAAGGCCGTGCTGTCTGACATCGGTGTCTCGGGTGAGCCTCGGCCGGGGGCGCCCCTCAGCAGGGTGAAGAGGGCTCTCCTGTCTGGGCACCCCTGTTCCGTGGCGCGTCGAAGGCCAAGGCACAGCTCTGAGGCTCTGGCTGAAGGGGAGAAGGGGCTGAGTCAGCCCGGGGCTCAGAGCCCTTCTGGGCGCCTCCCTGGGGAACCTCAGGCTCTCCCTTCCCCTCATGCTGGGCAGCAAGCCGTGACTTGCCTTTTGTTCTTCAGAGCACACCTTTGTCTGTGCTGGGGATCCCTGATTCTGGGAGTCCCGGGAGTTGGTCCAAAGGACACTTTAGTCATGATGAGGACTCGGAGACTAGCCCCTGCTTCCTGTCCTGGGGTCCCTTTGATCTGAAAGGAGCTGGAACTAAATTAGTGGCTCATCAATTTCCACCGAGTCTCAGAGTTTCTAGCGATACTCCTTGGTGGCAGGCTGGGGGTCACCTCATGCTCTGGGTAGATTAGCTCTGGGTAAGGCCTGGCATCTACAGCAGCTCACACCACCTCTACCTGACCTTACAGACCGCAACTCTCAGAGGGCTTCTGCCCTGGTGAGTTGGGGGGGTGGTAGTTGGGGGGGTGGTCTGCAGGAAGCTGCACGGATGGGGGGAGTGGAGTTCCGGACCCCAAGACTGAGCCCCCTTGGCCTGCCTGCTGCCCCCCTCCCCAGTTCTCTGGAAGTGTGAGCAGGGCACATTGTTTTCTCTGTGTAGCTCTGGGCCTCGGTGGTCCATGGGGCCAAGCCAGGGAGGGCCAGGTCTAGACATGTGCTCTGAACTGATGGTCTCCTTCCTCTCTCTCCTCTTCCTCCCTTCTACCTTATCCCCCTCCCACTGCTGTGCCTTGTTTGGGGCTCATGGCTCCTCCCTGTGCGCTGCCCTTGGCCCTTGTTCTTTCTGTGTCTCCCCCTGTATCATTCCTTACCTATGCCTTTGTTGTTGCTCCTTCTCTCTATCTGACCCCCTTGCCTCGCCCTTTGGGGTGAGGGAACATGGGAGCCTGTTCTTGTATGCCCCTTGTTCCCCGGTTCCCCATTCCCTTGCCTCTTCCCTGGGTGTCACTCTCTGTTCGGCCTGGTCCCGGACACTCCAGCCTTCTGGGCCTTCCTGTGGTTCGTGGGCTTCTGCTTCCTGGCCAACCAGTGGCAGGTCTCCAAGCCCAAAGACAACCCACTGAACGAAGGGACAGACGCAGCCCGGGCGGCCATTGCCTTCTCCTTCTTCTCCATCTTCACTTGGGTGAGTACAGCGCTCACGGAGCCCTGAGCTGTGGCTGTCGCGTAGACACAGGCTGACCACTTCCTGCAGGAGGCCACCTGCCATCCCGGAGCCTTGAGCAGGGAGGCCGGGGCGTGCTGGCAGGACGCTCACGGCAGCGTGGACCTTGCTTTGGGTGGAGCAGCCTCCCTGGTTTTATCCTGAACTTCACTATTTGGCCCTGGCTGGCCTTAAACTCCATCCTCTTGCCTCAAGGATTTGGGGTCACAGGCCACTGTGCCTCGCTCTGTTGCTCTATTTTGCAGATAGGAAGGTGAAGCCTCAAGACAGCAAGGTTTCGAGGCTGAGCCAGGCATTGGGGTCAGGAGACCCTCGTCACATCATGAGACCTCTCACTTCCTTGTCTTCTGCCTTCCCACTTGGGGAGACAGGCCTCACTCAGAAGCTGGAACTGAAGTGGGGTTTGAGGGGGTGAACAGACCAGGTGACGTGTCTGTGCCCACCTCTCTCTGATGCTCGTTTCTAAGTATGGATGGGACCACAGAAGCCAGCACGGCCGTTGTTTCCAGAGAAGTCAAAAATCTGAGTTTCATATCTGACCTTTATATGTCAGTAATAGATCCAAGCTAAAACATGCATCATGGGGCGGGTGAGACAGTTCAGTGAATGAGGCACCTGCTGGTAAACCTGCCCTCCTGTGATTCCTGCCTCAGTGAATCAGGGCTGAAACTGACTGCCCAGAGCAAGCTAACTAGCCAGGCTAGCTCTGTCGGTGAGCACTGGGGTTTGATTGCAGACCCGGTCTCAAAAGGAGTAAGGCAAGAGTTGTCCAGCGTGATTGCTGGTATAACCTTGGGCCTTTCCACAAACCTGCACACGTGTTAGTACGGGCGCGTGCAGGCAAACATGGAAAGAGAAAAAAATGCACCAGGCATGTTGAGGAGAGCTGAGTTGTGGGCCTCACAGACTGGACACTGTTTGCAGGGGAGGCCACAGTCTTGAAGACTCCACTGCTGTTATAGCAAGGACGACCCCTTCTTCAGTGGGTCGAGGTCACGTCTGTTTCCTCCGTTCCTAATCCCCCTCTGCTAGCAATAGATTGGGGTCATAGCAGTTCCTCCATCCTTAGGAATCCCTCCCCACTGTATTGCCCTGGGCTCTGCTATTTGCGAGGAAGCTCTGTTCCCACTCTCCCTGCAGTGACTTCTTTCTTTTTGAGAGTCCCAGCACCCATCTTCTTCTAGGGAATCCAGTGCTCCCCCCCTAAGTATTGGGAACTAGAGTTAGAGGGGTGACTGTGGTTTAGGCCCAGAAAGCCAGTCCTTGATGTCTTCAAGACGGCAGGAAGATCAGGGTGGCCCCAGTGATCCCAGGATTAGGACCCAGGGGTTTCGGCTGGCAGGAAAGCAGGTGGCGGAGTCCAGGATTGCAGGGGGGACTGACAGGTATTGGCCACAGCTGGCCTCCCTGCTCCCTCCCCAGCGGCCTCACCCCTGCTCTCTCCGGCAGAGCCTGACCGCAGCCCTGGCCGTGCGCAGATTCAAGGACCTTACTTTCCAGGAGGAGTACAACACGCTGTTCCCCAACTCGGCGCAGCCATAACCCCAGCCTGCAGGGCAGGGAACCTGCACCCCCAGGGAATCATGGCGGGAAGGCGGGAGGAGGAGCTTACTGCAGGAGCCACAGCTCCCCACGCACTTGCTTCTTCTTCATTGTTTATTTCGTGTTCATTCATTCAGTAAACATTTATTGAGCGACTGTTTTGTGCCTGTGGTGGGTGAGACTGGCCCCACCCCATGAGCCCACAGGCTGGGGAGGAGCCGACAAATACCCAGAGCTCCCCGAGTGGGGTGGACTGTTGAGGCGCCCCGTGTGAGGGGGTAATATCCTGCCCCGGAACAAGGGCCATCATTATCGCCGGGCCGTCACGCCGGCCTGGCTCAGTCGTCTTGTGCCGTGTGACTGAACAAACTCTGGGTGCCAGTCCGTCTCCCTGCACTGACAGTGACGACCCACTTCACGAGGCAGCCCAGCAGTGGCACGAGGGCCCACGGGCTAGCGAGAGGATGCTCAATAAATGTCAGCTCTAATGTTCATTCTTTAGCTCATTCGGTCATTCGCTCATTCATTCATTCATTCATTCATTCATTTCATTTGCTCATTCATTCATTCTCTCAAGTCGAGTACATCTCACAAGCTCTCCTTACAGAGGGAATCTCAGGTGAATCTTCATTCTGCCAGGGGTTCTGGCTTCCAGCTCCTCACTGCCCTTTGAGCCCCACAAAGCCTGGTTGGTGCCCACCTGTGCCTCCACTGTGCAAGGCGTGGTGGGTGGTCTTTCAGGTGGCTGCAAGCAGGTCTCAGTGCATCTCCTTTCTGGAGCCCAATGCGGAGATTCAGTCTGCCAACACTGCAAGCATGCAAGCGCAGGCAGCCTGCTGTCCACTGAGACCCCACGGAACGCACTTACACTGAGAGACAGCACCAGGGGGCCGTAGGTCCCAGGGCTCTGAGCAGCCCACCCGAGCGGATCTCTCTTCTAGTCCTGTCTGGAGCCCCTTGTACTGATGGCTATAGGAGGCCGTGGCTCGGCTGGGGTGGGAGGCAGGACAGAGGCCCGTCTCCGGAAGGGTCCACAGAGTTCATCTGCTCTGTGCAGACTGGAGCACAGCGGAGCCCGGGCTGCAGAAAGGTCAAGATCTCGCCTGTTTCCTCCAGCGCTTCCTGCCTGACAGCCTTGACCCCAGAGGATCACCCCCACTCCTCAGCCCCTCCCAACGCTGGGCCCCTCCGCCATGGTGTCCCCCTTCCTCTGGCCAGCCCTGAGACAGGAGCATGAATACCCTTCCCTGGACTGGCAAGTACCGAGGAAGGCTTTCCCATGAACTGCAACGCTAGTGTTGCGGTGCATTTGATTTGCTCTGTGTGGTTCGTGTCATCGTCCTCTTTGTCCATGTGGCCGCAGTCTGGGTGCTGCCTCCATGGTCAACGTAGGACTGACAGGCTCACGTGCTGCCTTTTCACCCTTTTGGAGACCAGCATATAGTGAACAACCCAAGGCTCTGATAACTCGTGTAGTGAACAGCCAAGGCTCTGACGACTCGTGTAGTGAACAGCCAAGGCTCTGACGACTCGTGTTGTCCTGACAATTCATGTGGTTCTGAGGTGTTTTTTTTTTTCAGCTGTTCAACCCAGTTTCCCAAATTCATTTGACCAAATGTTTCAGCCAGAATTAGGTTTAGCAGTGAATGATTCAAATCCCAAGTAAAAGTGATTTAAACGAATTCCAATTCCGGAGAGGTCACTCGGAGGACTGGCCTACTGGCTCCCCATGGCTTCAGCGACCTCACACCTTCCTGCTCTACGAGTCGATTTCTCATCCTCGGGCAGTTTCGCAGCTACAGCTCCAACCATCACACCTGCATTCCAGACATCCAGACTGGGTGGGGCAAAGCAGTGGGCAGTCCTCCTTGGTCGGCAGTTACTCGTGTGACTGTGCTTAGTTGTGGGAGAAAGAGAAGGGTGGGCTTAGGAGAGGCTGAGAGTTCTCTGTCCTGCTAACAACTGTCCCCCTATCCTAATCACACCTGAGGGTATGGGTCCTTGGGCCATTTCATGCCTTCACAGTGGAGTGGCGCTGGCCTGGGAGGCACGCGTCAGGAAACTTCTGGGGCTCCTCTGACCCGATTGAAGTGGTCCTCTGCTTCTTTTGGGGGGTGATTGTGGCGCCGACCCTCCTTCCCCTCCGTCTGACCTGGTGCTTTGAGGGCCTCTAACCTTCCGTGTTCTTTCGACTAACCACCACTAACCCAATGCTCTCTGTCTGTCTCTCCCCTAACACCCCTCCTTCCTGTCCTTGTCCCTCGCCGGCCCCGTCCCAGGCCGGCCAGGCCGTGCTGGCCTTCCAGCGCTACCAGATTGGTGCCGACTCGGCCCTCTTCTCCCAGGACTACATGGATCCCAGCCAGGACTCCAGCATGCCTTACGTCCCCTATGTGGAGCCCAGCGCCGGGCCAGACCCCGCCGGCATGGGCGGCACCTACCAGCAGCCGGCCAACGCCTTCGACGCTGAGCCCCAGGGCTACCAGTCGCAGGGCTACTGAGCCCCCGTGATGGTGGTGACGGTGACAGCCTGCCCTGCCCCTGCCCCTCCACCCCAAACCCCTGGTCAGAGCCCTGCTCCCTCCCAGGCGGCCCTGCCTGCACCTGCTCAGCCTCTAGTTGGCTCCACTGAGGCCCAGGGTCGCTGGGGTGGGAGGTAGGGATGGGGGGAGAGGGGAAGCCAGGTTGGGTGGCATCCACGTGTGTGCAAGTGTGTGCGAAGCAGCATGTCCTCAAGCATTGATTGAGCGCCTACTGTGTGCCAGGCCGTGTTCAGCTAGGGAGAGAGAGAGACGGGGCACGCAGGCTCTCAGTGACAGAGGTTGGAACGGTGGGACAGACAGGCTGGTAAGATGCTGGGAAATGTGGTCACAGGAGGCTCAAGCCGCAGGGTGAGCGGAGAACCACAGCCGTGAGCCGTCACCGTCACAGCCCTGGATACACAGCGTGATTGGCAGGGCCGTATCCCGTGTGTGGTTGAGGGAACTGAGGCTTGAGAGACGCCGGTCCCTGTGCAGGGTCGTTCAGGCCGCTGACATTGGAGGTGAGGCCGTGCTGAGGAGGCCTAGCTGCAGATGCCTGTGTGTCCCCCCTGTCCACCCACCGTCCCCGCCCTCGCGCCTGGGCTTTGCTGCTCCATGTTATTCTCATTTGGGGGTGTCTCGGGGACACCCGATCTGCTCTAAGCCAAGGGCCTCTTCTGCCCCAGCCACAACCTCCCCCCCCCGTGTGGGTCCCCTTCCAGCCTCCTCTTCTCCCAGAGGGCGTCCCCCTTAACCCGCCTGTGTTCCTCTGCATTGCTCTGCCCTCTGCATACCCCCCCCCCCCGGGCCGCTCACGCCAGCCGCCCTTTCTGTAGTCTCCAGAGGCGTGAGGGCTGTCCCTCCAGGCCAGGTGGACAGGAGGCCCAGCAGAGCGGCAGGAAGTGGCCCAGGTGGCAGCCGTGAGCTGCAGCGCTGGCCTTGCTGCCCAGGTCTCAGCAGGTGGCCCCGCCCTTGCGACTGTCTGGGACACTCTGGTCTGGGTCACTCAGGGTTTGGTGCTGGAAGACTCAAGGCCACCAAGCGAGGCCAGGCCAGGGACCTTGAGTTACAGGGTCAGCTTGGGTGCCGCAGCCCCAGGTCACCCTGCAGGGGCGAGAGCAGCAGGTTACCTCAAAGCCACAAATGGGGTAGAGGAGCCTGAGGGGGAGCAGCGAGGCTCAGCGCCCTGCGCCCTGCCATCCCGTCGCCCGGCGCACCAGCCTGTCGTTTGCAGAGCAGGACAGAAGGCTATGGGTAGCTTCAGCGGTGGGCGTCCCGTCGCCCTATGCTCTGCACAGGACTCTGCCAGTCAGGTAGCATTGATGGCTCTTCCGGCGCCTGTGTCAAAGACACTTAGGGCCCACATCGAGCACAAGGTCTCTCATGGTGGGAAGCACAGCATGAATGCGAGTCTGCTCTTAAGGTGGGTAGAAGGTGGGAGAGGAAGCAGGAACTTCCGAGGCCCACCGAGCAGGAAGAACAGACTCCCGGTGAGTTAGCAGTGGAGTTTGGATCCAACCCGGGACCTCCAAGTCCCAAATGGGACAGAAGCAGTGTTGCGGGGGGGAGGGGGCCTGGGTGGCTGAGTGACAGTTGGCTGTTGCTGACTTCATTTTCCACACCTGAGAAAATGGGGTCTATATAGAGGGTGTAGACCCCTCCATGTGGTTCAAGTAAGGACAGTTTGGGGACCCGTGACCCGCTGCCTGAGCAGTGAGTGGGACAGTTACCAGACCAGAGTGGGAGGGTAGCTGTGGAAGGGTCCCGGTACTGTTCAGTTCTTGCCCACTACGGGGCGGCGAGAAGGCCTGCCCAGGCCAATCACAGCCTCCACTGTTGCCGGGTCCTACAGACCCAGGACACTGCTTCTCTGTTTCTCCTTAGACACCAATCATGGCTGGAGATTCCAAACCCATGGCGGGGTTCCAGTGGAGCCAAACCTGCCCTGGGTGTCTATCATAGACTCTCCCTGGCACCCATGCTGGGGAAGCTTGACGAGACCAGGCGTCAGATGACTGGCACCTTAGCAAGCATCCCCACCCCCACCCCCACTTCCCGGGGTTCAGCCCAAATGCATGCTGTCACCACGAGGCAATGCTGGGGGCCTGTGGAGATAGGGAGCAGGTGAGAGATGCCCAAGGGCAGGACAGAGATGAGATCCAGGGTTACGTCTCTGCAGTTGGGAGGTCATGGGGCCCCCTTCTTGAACGAAGTCCAGACCCCTACGTCCCCTCTCCTCCCTGCTGCTTCTGCTTTCCCCGCTCCCCCCACTTTCATCCTGGCCCTGCAGAACTGGGGCTCTTTCCCGTGAAGCACAAGAGAAGGCCTGGGATACTTGGGCTCCACGTGAGTTTAGCGCTACGGGACCCTAGAGAGACAAGCGTCATCCGGGGCCAGGCATAGACTAGAAGTGCGTCCTGAGCAGTCAGGCCATTTGTTGCGGTGGCTTCCGATCCACCCAGGGGTTGCAATTATGGAGCCAATTCTCAAGGGAACTGACATCAGTACCCCCCTCAACCCCTCCCTGATGGTTCTTCATCATCAAAGATTCTTGGGGTCCCAGGTTTCTCCCATGTAATGAAGAGCTCCTACATATTACCCCTGGGACACCCTGAATCTTGGCCCAAGACCCCTTTGGTTCTATAAAGAGTGCAAACAGGAGTCTCCCTCCCAGAGTTTATGGAGGATGGACTGGGCTGGCCGTCTCGCAGTGCTGCCCCCGACCTGATACTCCCTCACCCCCCCCCCGTGCCCACAGCTCTTGTCTGGGTGCCCTGGCCTCTCCCGCAGCGTTACTGCCTGTGTATAGTATAAATATATATATTTTCTATATATAAGATGTATAATATAAGGCTCCATAAATTATCTGTGAGTGTGTATGTGCGCGTGTGTGCGGTGAAGGGCAGACCCCATCCCGGGCCCTGCTCCGGAGCCCCCCACCTGGTTAAGTCTCTCCAGAGTGGATCCAGTGGCCCGTGGCACCCTCCTCTGTGACACCCATCCATCTGTGGTGAACCAAGTGAAGGTGGTGACTTCTGGTGACATCGTAATAAAGTGACGACTCCGACCCCGGTCCGCTGCGTCTCTGTGTTTTGTTCATCCTGAGTGTGGCTCGGGCTTGCCTGTCCCTTGTCTTCCCTGACCTGGGTCAAGTTTCATTGTTTATCATTGTTTGGTTAATTTTTTTTTTTAAAGACAGGATTGCATGGATCCCAGGTTAGTCTCAACGTTGCTGTGTAACCTTGGATTGGATGCACGTGTGTTGAATATGTGTATACATGTTTGTGTATGTGCACACGTGTGGATGCCAGAGGTCAATGCTGGCGTTTTCTTCTGTCTTCCTCTCCACCGTATTATTTGAGACAAGGTCCTCACTGAAACTGGGATTTACTGATGTAGCAAGTCTAGCCAGAGAGCCCCAAGGAGCCTCCACCTCCCCTGTTGAATTACAGGCAGTTTGTCCCCCTGTCCCACTTTTTACTTGGATGCCAGGGATCCGAACTCAGACCCTCGTGCTTGTGTAGCAAGCCCTTTACCAACGGAGCCATCTCAGCCCTCACCTTGGATTTCTGATTCCCTCCACCTTCCAGGTGCTAGAATCCCAGGTTTATGCCGAGTTGGAGAGTATCCAGGACGTCGTGCATGCTAGGCAAACGCTTTGCCAACTGGACGCATGGTCAGTCTGAGTAGATTCTTGTAAAAGGCAAAGTCACTACTTAACATTCGTACAGATCCATCTGCTTCGTCCTCCAATCCCAGCGGGCACCAGGATACGGCCCGTGGTCAGATTTCTTGCAGGACGAAAGCTGGTGGATCTGAGTGGCCCGCTATTGACACAGAGAGTGAAAAGTACTGCGCAGCCCTGGGTGCTCAACATGGAACAAGTGGCCAGGGAAAGTCTGCGTCAAGTCAGCACGGCACCCAGGGACTAAAGCCTGCTGGTGTAGCCTAGAATTCCAGACTGGGAGACTGGGAAAGGAGAATCACAGGTTCCCAGCCAGCCTGGCTCGGAAATGAGCGCAACAGGCCTGGGACTGTAGCTCGGTGGATAAGAGCACTCGTCTAGCAGTCACAGAGTGACCGCATGACCCACGCGTTGGGAAACATATCTGTAATCTCAGCACTTGGGCAGCTGAGAGAAAAGGATCGGAAGTTTAAAGTAATTCTTGCATTCCTAATGAAGCTGAGGCCAGCCTAGGCTCCGTGGGACCCTCTCCACAAAAATAAAACAATGTCCATTGTGCCAAGATGAAGTTTATTTATATTTACTTGTGGGTGTGTGTGTGATGTGATGTGAATATGGGTGCATGTATGTCAAGCATTTTGAAGGCCAGAGGACCATTAGGTATCCCTCCTCACCTTTCACCCCCTTTGAGACAAGATCTCTTTTTGGGGGGGTTGCTGTGTGTACCAAGCTCGCTGGCCTGTGGACTTCTGGGAGTTCCTCCTCTCCACCTTCTCGTTTCTCTGTCAAAAGAACCCTGAGATTACAGATGCGTGCTGTCATGCCTGGCTTTATGTGGATCCTGGGGATTTGAACTCAGGTCCTCCTCTTTGCAACACACTCGTTCTACTCACTGGGCCAAGATGCAGTTTGCATTTCAAGCTCAGATGATAGCCTTCCAATCAGGTGACTCTTAACTTGGGCTCTCCCAAGGGTAAGAGTATTTTCTGGGTAAGCATGAGGACGTAAGCGCAGACCCCACACCCACATGAGAAGTTGGGCCTGGTCATGCACTGCTGGGTGGAGACCCGGCAGCCAGTGTAGCTCCAGGTTCCTTGAAAGACCTAGTCTCAAGGAGTGAGGTAGAGCAGGTCACCTGACTTCCAGCTGTGCTACTGTGTACAGGCATCTGCACACACGTGCACATATACCACACATACGACACACACGGGAAAAATTATTTAGAGTTTTGCAGATGGCAAAGGCAGAGCACTGAAACAAGTGGGGGTTCATTCTGAGAGCAGCCCCCCTGGGTGACTGCTCTGCATGCTAATTCAGGCCCCCCCCCTTGTTTGTCTGTTTTTGTGTTCTGAAGCCCAGACAAGCAGAGTTTATTAACAACTAAAGGCTCCTCTCCCTGCAGTGGGTCCGACATACACACACACACTAGAATTACGGGAAGGCACCACCAGGCCTGTTTTATGCAGCGCTGGAGAGGGAATCCAGGGCCCTGTGCCACTAGACAAGCATTGTACCAACTGATGCATCGTCAGCCTGGGCAGACTCCGGTAAGAGGCAAAGTCACTCCCCGACGTGCCCAGACACATCTGCTTGGTTCTCCAGCCCCAGCGGTCACTCGGGATAAGGCGCGTGGCCAGATGCTTGCAGGACCCTAAAGACGGTGAGCCTGAGCTGACGCACCATTGACGCAGCACGATAAGTGCACCGGCACCGTGTGGCCCTGGGTTTTCAACACGGAACAAGACAGATAGTCACTGCGCTCAAAACAGGAGACGGGAGGTCGCCAAAAATGAGTCTCTCGCCTCTAGTCTGGTTTGGGTCTGTCATAGATACAGGTGTATCAAGTGACTGAAGGTTCAAGCTCTGGACACATATGTAGAGAATTAGCTGTGAGTTGAGCCCGGAGCAAGACTGCAGAAGATGGCCCAGCCTGGGATGGGGGGACTAGTCCCTGGGCAGGTGAACACAACGGAGGGAGCTGGCTGAGACACTTGGCGTCCTTCTGTGTGCTTGGCCAGACGTGCTGGTCTGACAAGTGAGAATCGCCCCTTTTGCAGTGGTCATGTGGCTGTTGTGTGGCCAGCTCTCTCCACTCCTGGTGTTGATGTAGACTCTCCTGCCAAACTGAACAAGCAGCTGTCACCAGACTGTGGTAAGAGAGAATCCCCCAAGTTGTTTTGTTACGAATTTATCAGCAACATGCAGAGTAACATTTGGTTTGGAGTGCCTGGACTAGAACCCGGGGCCTGTGCTCTACCCCGAGCCATCCACACACACACCCCACCCCCGTGCAGCCCCTGACACCCTGCTCTACATAGGAAAATTCTCTAGTGTTCATGTTTCTGTCCGGTGAAGAGTTCTGCCACCTGTCCTCTACCTCCCCAGCTCTGTCCCTGTCTCCTGTCCTAGACATGCTATTTCAAGCAAATGGGAATTTCAGAGCAAATAGGAAGGCCGGTTCCTTCAGGTTTGGGGGTGTGTGTGTGTGTGTGCTCAAAGGCCTTTAGGTTTTTGTTACCTTCCTTGGCCTCCCTGTGTGGAGCTCTGGAGTCAGCATGGTGAATCCTTGGCCCTCTCCACCACTGGCATGAATTTACCAATCCATGTGGTTGCGCAGCGGTTTTCAAATAATTACTTCATTTATTTATGTGTGATTGTGAGTGCCCAGGCGTGCACATATCACACACAGTGCATGTGTGGAGGTTCACAGTCGTTTCTTTCTACTTTTATGTGGGTTCTGGAGAGTGAATGCAGATTATCAGTAATTCACTTATCGATTGATTGATAGATTGGAGAGAGGCATGTGCATGCATGTGGTGTTGTATGTGTGGGGGTCTGAGGATAACTTTTGGAGATGGTTCTGTCCTACTGCGCGTCCCTTGGGATGGAGCCTGGGTGGCCAGGGCGGCGAGCGGGCATCTTACCACTGGCAGCAGGTTTCAGGAGGTTTGGCTGCTGGTTTGTGGGGATGTGGTCAGCAGCTGTGTCTGCTCCAGGATCTGGTTGTCTGCACTGGGCTCCTTACGGCCTCTTCTAAGTTGCTACTTCGACATGTCCCAAGCCACATGTCGCTGACTGACTGGTCACCGTGTTTCTCCATTAAAAAAAAAGCTGGAGAGATGGCTCAAGAGTTAGGAATCTGTCTCGCAAGCAGAAGAACCTGAGTTGGATCCCAGGTCCCACATAAAAACACCAGGCAGAAATGGCAGCGGCCTGCACTTCTGGAATCTGGAAAAATCCCAGAGTGAAGCAAAAAGGAGGTAGAAGCAATCCAAGATGATTTCTGAAGTCGTCCTTGGGCTCCACAGGGACACACAGTGCCTGTTGCGCGCGCACACACACAATTAAAAAAAAAATCTTAATTTTTTTTATTATTTATTCAATTGTGGGGATGTGTGTGTGTGCGCATGTGTGTATATATGTGTGTGTGTGTGTGTGTGTAGAACCACGGGCGAATTTGGGAACCACCATAGTGACCTCCATCTCCTCCTTGTTTACTTTCCCGGGGATTCACAGGCTCCTCCCTACCAGGACCAGAAACGAAGGCCGCCCCCACTTTTGCCCGGCGTCTCTTCTCTTTCTCTCATAAGTAAAATATATTTTTATTATATTTTATTAGAAAATTTTTAAATATATGTGTGTGTGTGAGTGTGTGTGTGTGTGTGTGTGTGTGTGTGTGTCAGAGGGCACTATGTGTCCCTGTGGAGGACCAAGAATGACTTTGGGAATCATCCTGGATTGCTTCTACCTCCTCCTTGTTTCACTCCCACCAGGGCCGGAAGTACAGGTGTGTTTTTTGTTTTGTTTTGTTTTAAAGTGGGACCTGTGATCCAAACTGAGGACCTTTTATTTTCAAGATAATCTTTTTTTAATACTTTTTTTTATTCAATTGTGTGTGTGTATGTATGTATGTGCGCATGCGTGTGTGTGTGTGTGTCTGTAGAACCACGGATGAATTCAGGAACCACCATGGACCGCCTCCACTTCCTTCTTGTTTACTCTGCCCCGGATTCACAGGCTCCGCCCTACCAGGACCAGAAGCGCAGGCCGCCCCCGCTTCCGCCGGGCATCTATAGGTGGGATCTGGGATCCGAACTCAGGACCTTCCGCCTGCAAGGCAGAGACTTAATCCCTGTGCCACCTCTCCAGCCCATTTTCAAGATAATCTTAGCCCTGAGCCATCTCTCTAGCCCACAATATTTAATTTCATTATCTTGTATTTGTAGTTTTACATTTATTTTAAATAAATAAAATTTTTTAATAGAATAGATAAAGTCCAGCTAGACACTTTGTTTTCTTCCATAGTATTGTCACTGAGACAGATCACAGGGACCCCCTGGACAGGACATGCACCATTTAGCTGTTAATTATAGGCCTATCATAAGCACCTCTCTTACTATAGTTTCATGTGATTGTTTTGAAGCAGGGTCTGTCTCTGGAGGGCAAGCTGACCTGGAACTCTCTGTTATCCTAGACTAGCCTTGAACTCACCCTTCCTCCTGCCTCACCTCTCTGAGTATCCAGCTTACAGGCCTGGACCACCAAGCCAGGATCTTGTTATATTTATCTTTCCTTTTATTAATTAATTAAACATTTTATTTGTGTGTGTGTCCCTATGGAGGACCAAGGAATCATCCTGGATTGCTTCTACCTCCTCTTTGCTTTGCTCTGGGATTTCCCAGGCTCTGCCCACCAGGGCTAGAAGCGCAGGACACGTCCATTTCCATCTGGCGTTTTTACGTGGTACTTGGGATCCGAACTCTGGACCTTCTACTTGCCAGGCAGAATCTTAACTCCTGAGCCATCTCTCCAGCCCTATTTTTCCTTTAAATGAGCTGTTAAGAGCTAGGGTATTTGGCCCCTTAATTGTCAGCTGTTAGACCCTTCCCTGGTGCCCTGGCTACCTTGAGAAGACTGTCAGCCCAGCATCTGGCTAGACCACCCACATGCCCACCCAGCTGCTCTGACTCACTCCGTAAACTCCATAAGGAAGCCGTACTGCAAGTACAGCTGCTCGATGCCAAAGCTCATATCTGGTTCCAAAAGACACTATTGCAGACAGGCTTATTCCAACACTGTACCAGACCTTTGTTCATCTTGAGCCTTGGTGAACTCTAGCAGACAGAGGAGTGCTTCAGTGGGCCAGTGGAAAGCCGGTGATTGGTGCAAAAGTGATCCCTCGTTTGCATGAAGGACTGTGCTGTGATTGGTGCAGACGCGCTTGCTACCCACCCCTTCTAGCTGTATGATTAGGCTTTTGTCAGCTGCCTTTCCACATAATCCAGGAGACACTCTCCTGTGCTGCCCCCTGGTGTGCATTAGGCTGAATGACTGCCTCTTTCCTGTGGCTTTTCTTGGTTACTTCTGAGCTTTAGCTTTAGATGGACTGAGCTGGCAACACGAAGGAGTAAGACCACAGCTGGAGCGTTCCAGCGGCCAGGGCAGAAGTGACCATAGGGAAGAAGACCGAAGAGGAGACACAGAGAGAAGGCAGAGAGCCAAAGGTGAGAGGCAGAAAGGACCCACGGGCCTTGATCGCTGTGGGAGTTCCAGAGAGCTGCCACGCCCTAAGAACCAGGGGTCTCAGACACACTCGGCCTGAGAGCTGTGATATGAATGTCTACCATGAGCCAAGTGTCCCGACCGTCTAAGTGTACAAAGCTGTAACGTGTATCACATCACTATGGAGATGTGGTTCCCAGGACCCAAGACCTGCTGAAGCCCATTCAGGATTGTGACGCCAGTCGGCAGCTATGACCGTCGCTGCCATTCACTGCTGCAGTCAGTTACAGTAACTGCCACGTGGTGGTCAAAGTCCAGAGCTGTAAGTCCCCAAGCCGAGAGTTCAGAGCTGTAAGTCTCTAGCGCTAGAGGCAGCTGTAAGCCTCTGGCTTGGCACCCAGTCCTTAGCACTGGGTACTCCCTGGACTCTAGCATGGGAGAGTTCCACCCACAGTCCTTCTCCAGATAAGCACAGAAGGGCCCCGGCCAGCTGACTGGCAGCCTCACCACCCAAAAAATGGTTCCTTACTTTAATCACCCACCTTTCCTCTCTAAGAGCAGCCCATGAGAGCAGGGATTTGGCCATTTCTCTCCAGGAGTGTCCGATATCTTTCCTGTGGGCAGCATGTGGCCTGGGCTAGCTATGAATGTAGCTCGACGTAAAACCTAAAGCCTAAAACATGAGATTTGTATATGTGCACTAGTGTGTCACAGTCATGCTACCTGTGTGTGGGCATGTGGGGGGGCAGAGGTTGATATCAGGTGTTTTCCTCTGTCACTCTCTTTTTTTTTGTTGTTTTTACTGGCTGGGGTTGAACCCACAACCTTGGGCATTCTAGGCAAGAACTCTCCAGTGAGCTACATCCCCACCCCTTCACTCTCTACCTTATTGTTTTTTTGAAAAAGAGAGGGAGGGAGGGAAGAGGGAGAGAGAGATGGTGCATACATGCGTGAGGTAGAGGTCAGAGTGATTTAAGAAATCACTTCTCGGGGCTGGAGAGGTGGCTCAGGGGTTAAGCCTCTGCCTTGCAGGCAGAAGGTCCTGAGTTCGGATCCTAGACCCCACGTATAGACGCCCCTCAGAAGCAGGGGTGGCCTGCGTTTCTGGTCCTGGTAGGGCGGAGCCTGTGAATCCCTGGGCAGAATAAACAAGGAGGAGGCGGAGGTGGTCCATGGTGGTTCCCGAATTCGTCCGTGGTTCTACACACACACACACACACACACACACACACACACACACACACGGACAATTGAATAAAAATAGTAAAAAAAAAAAAAAAAAGAAATCACTTCTCTGGGCTGGAGAGGTGGCTCAGGGGTTAAGCCTCTGCCTTGCAGGTGGAAGGTCATGAGTTCGGATCCTAGACCCCACGTATAGATGCCGGGCGGAAGCGGGGACAGTGTACATTTCTGGTCCTGGTAGGGCAGAGCCTGTGAATCCCGGGGCAGAGTAAACAAGGAGGTGGAGGTATCCATGGTGGTTCCGGAATTCGTCCGTGGTTCTACACACACACACACACACACACACACACACACATACACACACACACATACATACATACATACATGCACACATACACACACACATACACTCACAATTGAATAAATAATAAAAAATTTAAAAAATTTTTTTAAAAAATCACTTCTCTCCCTCCACCATGTGGACTTCCGGGAACTAACTCAGATCACCAGGATTCTGAGCAGGTGTCTTACTTGCTGTGCTATCTTGCTGGATCTTTACTTTTTATTTTGAGACAGATTCTCTCTCTGAACCTGAAGCTCTCAGGTTTGTCTAGACAGGCTGGGAAAATGGCTCAGAGGTTAAGACTCTGCCTCGAAAATAGAAGGTCCTGAGTTCAGATCCCAGGTCCCAGGTACAAAAACGCCAGGCAGAAATGGCAGAGGCCTGCACTTCCAGCCCTAGTGGGCAGAGCCTGGGAAATCCCAGAGCGAATCAAAAAGGAAGTAGAAGCGATCCAGGATGATTCCCAAAGTCACCCTTGGACCTCCATAGGAGCATTCTTGTGTGTGTGTGTGTGTGTGTATGCGCGCGCGCATGCACAAAATAAAGTTTTTTAAAAACTACCTTAAAAAAAAAAAAAGGTTCAGGGGCTGGAGAGGTGGCTCAGGGGTTAAGCCTCTGCCTTGCAGGCGGAAGGTCCTGAGTTCGGATCCTAGACCTCACGTATAGACGCCAGGCGGAAGCAGGGGCGGCCTGTGTTTCTGATCCTGGTAGGGCGGAGCCTGTGAATCCTGGGGCAGAGTAAACAAAAAGGAAGTGATGCATCAAGGAGGTGTATGGTGGTTCCCGAATTCGCCTGTGGTTCTACGCGTGTGCATACACACACACATGCACACACACACAGGTACATACACCCATGTGCACACATGCACAATTGAATAAATAATAATAAAAAAATTTTTTAAAAAAAGGTTCAGCAGGACTTCTGCGATCCGTATGCAAAAGTATCTGACATCTGGTAAGTGCTTAATGAAGATCTGGTGAATTAATATGAACCCCCCACTCAACTTCCTCTCTTCCCATGTGATTCTCCGGCTTCTTTTTAGGCACATCATTCTCTGGTCACCTCCTGGATTTGATCCTGTGTTTATACAAACACCTACCAGATCACTGACTCAGCTTCCTAAGCATTTTCAAGCCCTCCATGCCCACTGTCGCTCTGGGAGTGTTTTCCTGGGCCTCCCCATCCTAGCTCCCCCATCTCAAGTGTCTAGAATGTACTCATGGATGGGCTGCAGTCTACAGTGTGACTTTTCTAATGACCCTCCACCCACATCCTCATCTACCTCCCAGCGCAGTCCCTGGTCCCTGGCCTCCCCCTGCTTTTCCTGCCACCTCCGCCTCGCATCTGCTACCTGAGCCAGCTCCCCTTTACTCCACTCCTGATGGCTGCCAGAGTGGATTTGATCCATCAGGGTGTCTCTGCAAACAGCCTCCTTCCTTTCATCCTCACAGTTGGTCCCCACTGAGTCCAGCCACACCCTCATGCCGCCTGACTGGGCCAGGGCGTCCTTTCCAGACTGCAGGTGATTATGTAACTCAAGTCTTAGAAGCTAACACCCATTCCTTTTGTCCCCCCCCCATCTTCCCAGCCTCCCACCCTGGACTTGGCTTCTTCCATTGCCCAGCTCCCATCCCCCTGTCAGTTGCTAAGCTGCCTTCTCTCTCTGATTGTCCCTCCCCTTAGATCCACTTTGAGATTGTTTCCCTTTGACATCTTCCCTGACTTCCCTGGCAGAATTAATCCCTGGCCAAGTCATTACAGGAGCCTGGAAGAACAAGATCACCTTGGCTAAGGTGGCGGCGGCTACACAGGAGTATGAGGATCTCCCGTGGAGGCCTTGGACAGCGGAGCACCTGGAAGCATTGCCAGTCCCCACAGGTCAAGTGGCAGAAGCAGATGGCAGAGAAGGGAAAGAGAACCGACAACCCGCCTGTTCCTGGGCTCGGCCTGGCTCATCTGAACGTAATCCCCGGGTGGTGGGCATTCTAAAAGCAAATACACTGGTGTGCGAGATTCACACAACCATTCCAAGTAGTGGAAGAGACGGCACAGTATGGAGAGGTCCTTGCTGCCAAGTCTGGAATCTACATGGTGGAAGGAGAGGACTGACTTTCTCTGTCCTCCATACACAGCAAATAGCACACACACACACATACACACACACACACACACACACACACACACACATACACACACGCGCGCGCGCGCGCGCGCAAATGTAATTTAAACAAATACTTTATGTGAGCCAGCAAAATAACTTAGCATGTAAAGTGCCTGCTCACGAGCCTAATGACCTCAGTTTGATCCCTGGAAGTCCACGTGGAAGGAGAGAACTGACCTTCACACCTGTTCTCTGAGCTCATTCTACTCATATGCCATGACACTCATGTTCTTATTCTCTCTCTCTCCCTCTTTCTCCCCCATCCTCCCTCCCTCTATTCTCTCTCTCTCTCTTTCTCCCCCACCCTCCCTCCCTCTCAAATAGATAAATTTGAAGAAATGTCTTATTTACACACGGTGTGTATGTGTGTGTTTAAGCGAGGGCAGGCTTGTGCCAAGATGGACATATGGGGATCAGAGGACTAGTCTGGGGGCTGGGGCTGGTTCTGCCTTTCTGCCTTACAGAGGTGACAGGATTTACTGTCTCTGTCTGTCAGTGCACTCCGGGGTAACTGGTCCACAGGCTTCCAGCCAGTTCTCCTGTATCTACTTCCCATCACACTAGGAATGCTGGGATTAAACGTATACAACAGGCATTTTTTGTAGGGGTCCCAGGGTTTAAAATCCGGTTGTGGGACTGGAGAGATGGCTCAGGGGTTAAGACTCTGCCTTACAAGCAGAAGACCTGAGTTCCTGTCCAGCATAAAGAACGTCAGGCAGGAATGGCGGCGGCCTGCACTTCCAGCTCTGGAAGGAGGAGTCTGGGAAATCCCAGAACAAAGCAAAAGGGAGGTAGAAGCAATTCAGGATGATTCCTGAAGTCAACCTTGGTCCTCTACAGGGAAACACAGTTTTCTCTCTCTCTCTCTCTCTCTCTCTCTCTCTCTCTCTCTCTCTCTCTCTCTCTCACACACACACACACACACACACACACACACAGAGAAAATAAAATGAGGGCTGGAGAGGTGGCTCGGGGTTAAACTTCTGCCTTGCAGGTGGAAGGTCCTGAGTTCGGATCCTAGACCCCACGTATAGACACGGGGCAGAAGCAGGGGTGGCCTGCGCTTCTGGTCCTGGTAGGGCAGAGCCTGTGAATCCCGGGGCAGAGTAAACAAGGAGGAGGTGGAGGCGGCCATGGTGGTTCCCGAATTCGCCCGTGGTTACACACACACACACACACACACACACACACAATTGAATGAATAATTAAAAAAAAAAAAAAGAAAAGAAAATGAAAATAAAATCAGGTTGTCAGGTGTGCATGGCAAGCACTTTTGGCATCCTGGCCCCTAAATCAACCTTTTATCAGGTAGTTTGAGCATTAAAATATCATTGGTGTGGTTTTACATTAACCTTTTTACTTTTTGGCATTTCCATTTTTTAAATGTTAAATGTTCAGAACATTTGTCTTCCCAAAACTGTAAACTTTATGCAGAACGGACCTGTGGAGGGTCAGCAGGTGAAGTGCTTGCCCTGCAGTGTGAGGACCTGAGTTCAGATTCCAGCAAACCTGTAAAACCAGGTATAGCAGCGTGAGCCTGTTATCCGAGCACTGAAGAGTCAGCAGGAAGCCGGGGCTCCCTGGCTGCTAGTTTAGTGGAAACAGTGAGCTTCTGAGGCCCTGTCTCAGAAGAATAAGGTAGAAGAGCTAAGACAGCAGTTGTTGACTTCTGGATCCACAGTTGTATGCATAGAAGTGTGCCCATTCACACACTTCACACACACACACACACATACAAAGGTAAGGGTGCTGACGATGGCAAACTTAGGGCTTCATGTACATATGAACATTATCACTCTTTTTACATGATCTGAAAGGGATGCAACAGCCCCTGTGCCGGTTACTCACGCACTAGGAAATTAAATACGTCCCAAAGCATCAGTATCATCCAGAGAACATGAAGATTTAGGAGGTGGGAATTGGGAAGTAGAAGCTTCCAGCATGATAGGAAGTGAGGTGGCAGAGGTGGCGTTGGCAATGGTGGGTCATTGAATGTTAGACCAGGCTTTCTGGGTCCCAATCAAGATTCTGGCATTGGGAATAGTGGGGGAAGACAACGGTTCATTGGATGGGCCAGGGAGACGGCTTAGTGGGTAAAGGTACTTATGCACCAACCTGGTGAGATTAGTTTGATCCCCAGAGCCCACATGGTGAAAAGAGAGTACCTAAATAGGACTTTGCATGACCTGCACAATGACCAACATATCATTGACCCCCCCCAAAATCTAGCATGGATCACAGGCATTAGGATCTTTAGAGGCAAGGGATTAACAGCCATAATAGTGTTCCCATATTAAAGGGGAACACAAAAAAGTACTCTAGGCAATGCTACTGAGTCCTTATATATCATCAGAGAGTAGGATCTAGAGGGAAGTTTGACATGCACAATAAAAGATGTTCTAGGGATGGGGGGAGTAATGGGAGTAAGAGGGGGGAAAGGAAGGGGAGAAAGGGGGAGGGAGCAAAGGGATCCAGGGAAGGGTGGAGGGAGGGAGGGAATGGAATACCTACCAAGCTTGTATGAGTGGGAAAAAAATAATAAATATTAAAAAAAAAAGAAAGGAGAGTACCTAAAAGTTGCCCTCTGAAGCTAGGAAGGTGGCTCAGGGATGAAAGCCTTTCTCTCAAAAGCAAAAGGATTAGGCTGGAGAGATGGCTCAAGGGTTAAGATTCTGCCTCCCAAGCAGAAGATCCTGGGTTCTGATCCCAGATCCCACAGTAAAAAATGCCAAGCACAGCCAGCACTTCTGACCCAGCCCTGGTGGGCAGAGCCTGGGAAATCCCAGAGTGAAGCAAAAAGGAGACAGAAGCGATCCAGGATGATTCCCAAAGTTGCCCTTGGTCCTCCATAGGGACACAGTGCCCTCTGATACAACACACACACAGCACACGCACACGCACACGCGCATCGCGCTAAGTGGCCTGCAATTCCAGTCCTGAAATGTGGAGCCTGGGAACCCCGAGAGCAAAGCAATGAAAAGGTAGAGTGTTGCAGTCAGCTTGCATGGTTGCTGATAAATGACCATCAAAGGGCTTAAGGGAACAAGGGATTTATTCTTTTACTATTACTGGTTACAGTTCTCAGTCCAGCTTGACGGGAGAGCACGCACCAACACCAGGGCCAAGGAAACTGGCCACACCATCACCACACAACAGCTGAGATGGACAATCCTTATTTGCCAGACCAGCATGTCTGTCCAAGTGAACAGAAGGATGCCAACTTTCTCAACTAGCTCTCTGTGATTTATTCCAGGGCCTAATCTCCTGCAGGTTTGTTTTGGACCTAACTCAACCACTAATTCTCTACAAATATGCCCAGAGCTCAAACCCTCAACAGTCAAGTTGATACCTGTGCTTAACTATGGCATAGAGCAGTCCAGGATGATTCCAGATGCTATCATTGGGCCTCCATAGGACTTAAGTGTCCTTGTGTACACAAGCGCGCACGCGCGCACACACACACACACACACACACACACACACACACACACACACACAAAGTTGTCCTCTGAACTCCACCTGCACACTATAGTATTATCAAAATAGACTCATAAGGCCCACGTATAATTCCAACCCCAGAAAGCAGAGCCTGAGATTTCGTTCAGCAAGCTGGCCAGCCAAACTAGCTCTATCTGGGAGCTTTGGACTGGAGACCCAGCCACAGAGCAGCAAGGTGTACGCGTAATCAAGGATGATTTCTGATATAATCCTTGACCCTCCACAGACACATACACTCACATAAACCCACCTGCATGCAGATATATGCACATACGCACACACAATACCCCACATATAAAAATGGAAAGAAAGGGGAAAAATTAACTATCTTTTGACCTGCTATTTGGTTCATTCTCAGGAGTCCTAGGTGAGTTTTCACTTTCGTCTGATGGAAGTTGACTATATTGGGTGTGCCTGAGCATTCTGTCCTAATCAGAAGTCACTTCACAGGTTGAGGAACACAGACTGAATAGACTTTGCGCCACTATCCAGTGTAAACCACAACACTGGTTTTTCTTTTAAAACCATGTGTTGCAATGGTAGCTGAGTAAATGCAACTGTTTTTCAACCAATGGGTACAATAGATGTTACCAACTGGCCTATGTTTCAAGGGAGTTGTGGTATTCTTGTGGTTTTTATTCTTGGTGGCATTTCTTCTAGGAATGCCTTTTGGTTTATCTGAATTTTCATGAATGTTGCAATCCTGTAGAGTTTAAAGGAAGCTGTGGGTTTATCAGGAGCTTTTATCAACGCTGTATCATCCCCAATGTCAGAATGAACACTGTGGTCTTGGTCTTTCTATAACAGACCAGTACCAAATCTTCCTGCTTAGAGACCTCAATGCTGCCCATTACTTACATTTCTATTTTTAAATTAAAAAAAAAAAAATTGAGATAGAGTCTTACCGTGTAGCTCAGGTTGGCCTAGAACTCAGCTTCAGTCTTCTAAGTGCTAGAATTACAGATGTATGCCACCACTTCTATTTCTGAAAAAAAATTTAAATTTGTTTGTTTATTTATTTATTCATTTATTTATTGTGTGTATGCACGCGCATGTGTATGTGTGTGTATCAGAGGGCACTGTGTGTCCTTGAAGACCAAGGGTGACTTCAGGAATCATCATCCTAGATTGCTTCTACCTCCTTCTTGCTTCCCTCTGGGATTTCCCAGGCTGTACCCACTAGAGCTAGAAGTGCAGGCCGCCCCTGTTTCCACCTGGCTTTTTTTTTTCTCCTTAGGACGTGAGATCCAAACTCAGGATCTTCTGCTTTCAGGACAGAGTCTTAACCTCTGAGACATCTCTTCAGCCCTGTTTCTGAAAATTTTTGCATACGTGTGAGCACACATATTGTGAATGTGGAGGTGACAGGACAGCTTGGGGTATCAAGTCCTCACCTCCCCACCTTTTTTGAGACAGTCTCTCACCCCGCGTAAGCCAGGGCGACCTGGGTATGCCAGGTTCTCTCGGCTCTTAGTGCCATTCAGCATTCAGAGCATTACAAATGCTTGTGCCACTGAGCTACTGTGTCCAGCGTTTACATGGGACTGGGGAGCTGAACACAGATCATAAGACTTGGGAAGCAAGAATTTTTACCCAGGCTGGAGATGACTCAGTGGTTAAAGCCTTTGCCTCATTAGTGAAAGGACCCGGATCCCAGATCCCATGTGAAAATGCTGGGTGGGCGTGGCAGCCTGCCTATAATTAGGGTCCTGAAAAGCAGAGTCTAGGAATCCCCGGAGCAAGCTGACTAGCCATACTAGCCCTAATGTCGTGCTCTGGGTTTAAGTGACACCCAGGCTCACAACAGTAATGTGGAAAAGCAGTAGAGGATGATTCCTGATGTCACCTTTGGGCCTCTAAAGGCACACACGCTCTGATGTACTTATGTACATACGCCTGCACACACCTGCATACCCGTGCACATGTACATGCCTTACATGCACCATATATACACATACGTGAAAAGAAAAAAAAAAAAAACAGTGTTTTACCCACCAAGCTGTCTTCCCAACCCTGACTCTGAAGTTTTTCAAATACATGCAAGGAAGAGCCGTGACCTCTGCCTCTCAGCCCAGATACCTCAGGCATGAAGCTTTGGCTACAATGGCTCCATTCTTCCCTTTTTCTCTTTTTTAAAAAGTACTTATTAAACAGTCACCCAATCCTGCCTATTTCTCTTTGCTTCTCTAAGAAACTGAGCAGTGTTTCAATGCATGAATAACTATTCATCATAAAGCTGGTTAAGTACCTATAGCCAGAAACAAGCTTGCTACATAACCACCTGTAATGGTTGGTATTGATTGTCAACCGGACACCTAAGTCGCTGGGGACATCAAGAAGGATTCTCTGTATCAAGGCTGGCCTCTGGGCGTGCCTTGTGTATTGCATTAACTGATGTGGACGTGACTGGCTGCTGTTTTCCCCTGTAACAAAGGACCATTACCTGGAATCTTGAGCCAATCAATCCTTTCTCTCTGGATTGCTTAGGTTGGGTATTTTGTCATAACGACTGTAACGAAAGGAGAACACCATGCCCCACGATAGTGTGTCTAACCAAAGGAATAGGATCTATGCATTAATATGCCCAGAACCGAGACCCTTCAACCACACACAAAACGCTGCAGTAGAGAAAAAAAAAAACAGAACGGAAAGAAGCCTGGTCTGGTGGTGCTTGCTTTGTTGTTGGGCAACAGCCTCCGCTTGTGGGCGTGGCCAGATGGAGGTGAGGGATGAGGATGAGAATGGTAAAATGATGGTGGGGCTTTGATTCTCTCCTCACAGTGCTCACTAAGGTCCCTCCATCGTCTGTTCAAGCTGACATGCTGTCCAAAGCAGCTGGAGAAGCTGTGCAACCAGGGACTGACTGGAACCTGCAGGCTGGTGGGGGCAGTGGGAGCACTGGTGGTGGTGGGGGGATCTGACAGCTTGCCTGCCCTCCTGTAAAGCCTGCTTTGGTTCCCAGGAGACCCTACTTAACTTCGAGGCTGCCTGTTGTGTGTTGTCTGCAGGTGGTCACGGTGCAGTGGCTGGATGTTCCAGGTAATGCGTACATTTCCCATCAGGTTGGGGGCGCTTGTCCGTGCCAGGCAGCCTGCCCATCCAGCACCCATCATAACGCCCTGAAGCAGCTCTGGCTGTTAAATGGTTGTCAGCACCAGTAACTGGTCACAAAACCTTTGTCCTGGGAAAAACAGGACCCAATTTGCAGCTTTGTTTTCAGACACACTGTCTCCAGAGGGGTTCCAAGGGGCAGCAGACTTCCCTGTATGCATCAGATGGCCCCAGGGAGTCAAGTGCCCCGCAAACCAGAAGAACTGATTTAACGCTTACGCTCTCAAGTGCCCTATGAGCCCAGGGTCTCCTTCTTCTACGAGGAAAACCAGAGTCTACCGTGGAAGATTGTTTAAGGGATTAGACATGGAGAGAGAGTGAGGGAAGCCAGGGGATATTGAGCTCATGGAGGGAAAGTTGTTGTTCAAGGATACACAGATGGCAAGACCTGGAGATAGAATTGGAGTGGGGGAAGTGGAGGGGTTTGTGGCTTTAGGCCCAGAGTCCTGACTCCAGATTGTTTATGTATTTTTTTGTTAATTTATGAGAGAGGAGAGAAGGAAACTGAGAGAGGGAAAGAGTTCCAGGTGGAGATTGGAGGAGAACTTTCAGAAGTCAGTCTCTCCTTCTACCATCTGGACTTCTAGGGATCGACATCAGGTCTCCAGGTTTGAGTACAAGCACCTTACCCACTAAGCTATTTTGTTGGCTCCATAACTCCAGAGTCTTAACAGGTAACCCTCCTGGCCCCCCTCTCACTTCAGGGCAGAGGCTGCTCACCGCTTCTGGTATTTTCTTCCAATCCTTCATTGGTAACAAAGCCTGCTTACAATCGTGCACCCCATAGCTCAGATAGAGTAACCATTTGCAGATGTTCCTTGCAGCTAGGTGTGGTCATAAGGCTCCACTACAGGCAAGGAGATGTAAAGCATCGTGTGGAACCTTTGGGGACGCCTTAAAGAAATACTGCCTTTAAAAAATTCTTAGGGTTGGGCTGGAGAGATGGCTCAAGGGTTATGAATCTGTCTTCCAAGCAGAAGGTCCCAGGTCCCATGTAAAAAAACGCCAGGTGGAAACGGCATGGTGGTAGCCTGCACTTCTGGCCCTGGTGGGCGGAGCCTGGGAAATCCCAGAGGGAAGCAAGATGTCCCATGTCACCCTTGGGGCCTCTAGGAGCACACACACTCAAATGCCTTCTTGTACACATGCTTGCCACATATATACACCCACCCACATGTAAAACACACACATGCAAGAAAAAAAAATGACTAAGAAGGGAAGGGAGAGAGAAAAAGTGCCATCTTCCCACTTCCTTCTGGCTAGTTGGAATGGGCCAGAATGGCTACAGCCCAAGTGTCACCTTGGGTAACATGAAGCTGTACCGGCAAGGTAGCACCAAGGTGAACCCTCTATCACACTCAGAATCGCAGGCCGTTCTCTAGTAAGCCTTCCTTTCAGCCTGTGCATGGTTTCAAGTTCTTCCTAACCTAAAAGAAAAGAGCCCTCAATCCCATGAGCCCCCCTCGGGAGGCAGTATAAGCTAGGTGTTGAGCTTCGTGGCCCCAGAACACTGAAAGAATGCATGTGTCAAAGGAGTGCCTGCCGCGACATGCGGTTCCTCATTCCGTTACCAAGGAAAATCCCTCCCCTCCCCCCAGTTCTAAACTACGAAAGTGGGGGGGGTGCGTTCCTTCCGAGGCTTCAACAAAAGTCTGCGCACATCGCTGTTCTGGGCTGGTCTCCCCACTGCTTTTCCTCACTAATATTTCCTTCACTCTTTTTTCTCCTTTTCACCATTCACCAAGTCTCAAGCGCCGTCTCTTCTCAAGGTCTCCAGGACTCTCCCAATCAGTCCTCACCCACTGCATGAGGCTTCGTCCTGTTCTACCTGAATGGCCTGGACGTAGGACCTCTGGACCTCTTGGTCAAATCCAGTTACCTGCCAATCACATCTTTCCAAAGCATCTCAAGATGAAGCACATGCCTTGTCTTGGGCTGTGCCATGCTCCTCTGCCCCTTTGGCTGCCCATTCAGTCTCAGCGTCTGTTCCAAGTTCTAGTCTCTTCTAACTACTAACTTGACTTCTCATTTCAAAAACACCTCAAATCCAGACCCCTCCAACCAAGCTCATGGTGACTTGCCTCTCCCTCCCATGCACCTCGCTGTTCTGGTTAGAAATCTCATCACTGCTGGCTTAGCTCATTCTCTCTAACAAAATACTCGAGACTGGATTATGTACTTACTTAGCTTCAAAAATTTATTTATTGAAATAGGGTCTCATATAGCCCAGGCTAGCCTTGAACGATTCTCCTGCCTCCCAAGTGTCGGGATTATGAGCAGGTATCACTGTGTCTGACCAGACTAGATTATTAATAGGGAACAGAACTCTGTGTTGCCCACAATTCTGGAGACCGGGAGGTTCAACAGCATTCACAGCATCATTGCATAGTGAGGATGAACAAGTGTGTGATTCTGGTTTCATCCACTGTAGCAGTTCCCCTGCATGGTTGCTGATAAATCACCATCAAATGGCTTAAAGGAACAAGGGGTTTCTTTTCTTAAAAAAGTCTGGTTGCAGTTCTTAGTCCAGCTTGACAGGAGAGCATATACCAACATGGCCACGCCATGTCTACATAATGGCTGAGAGATGGACGATCCTTACTTGCCAGACCAGCATGTCTGGCCAAGTGTACACAAAGATGCCAACCTTCTCAACCAGCTCTCTGTATTTCATTCCAGGGCCTAATCCCACTCACCTGGGCCTTTCCCAGCTGCTAGACAATCTCCTGCAGGTTTGCTCTGGGCTTAACCCAACCACTAATTCTCCACAAATGTGCCCAGAGCTTCAACCCTCAACTGTGAAGTTGACATCTGTGCCTAACCATGACATCCAGCAGGGGCACCTGGGGCACCTGGGCACCAATAGCATCTGTCCCAGTTTGCCTGTATGTTGTGGATAAATTCCTAACCAGAGAGCTTAGTGAAACAAAGGAGCTTTATTTTTTCTTGCAATTCTTATAGTTATTAGTCCAGCTTGGCAGGAGAATTCATACCAACACTAGAAGCCAGAGGGAACTGGCCACACCCTACCCATTGGATTGCTGAGAGAGGGGAAAAGCTCACTTGCCCAGGCTACAAGTCTCTCCAAGTATCCTGAAGTACACTAATAAGTTTTACTGAGCCAGGTCACTCCATCTTATCCTCCTGCCCAGGGACTGGTTCCACCCACTGTGGGCGGGGTCTTCCCACATCAATCAGATAATTTCTTATAGGTGGTTCAATGCTTGGTTTTAGCTACTAATTCTTCACAAATTCTGCCCACAATTCTCAGCCTTCAATTGTTAAGTTGATACTTACATATCTAACTAGAACAGCATCTAACATAACTAACCCCCCAAAGGCACTACCTCAACTACCATTACCAATTAATATTAATGTATGAACTTTCAGTTTAAATGTCCAAGACCTGAACTTTTGGGATGACGCATTCCAACCACAAGCAGTTACCCCAAATCAATACCAGATGAAGTCCCAGTGCTTTTCTCTCTTAAATAAAATCCACTCAGGTCACCAGTCAATCAACCACTATTATTTCTGGCCCCAATCAATTTCCCCAAACTCTGTCTAGTTCCTACCAGTCACAGTGCCTATGGATCATGTCAGAGGCCAGTGACCCCTCAGCTCTCTGAGTGGACAGTCAAATTTTGGCCTGAGGTCATACCTCTCTTCATTCCTCTATCTCCATTCCAGCATCAGGTTTCTTGGACCTGCATACTTTTTTATCCTTGCTGTTTGGAGATGATCTTGCCACAAGTTGCTACTGGGAGATGTCCAGTTTTCTTTGCTTTCTGCCCTAACAGGAGTTTAGATGTTTGTTCCCACAAGAAAAGAATTCAGAAGGCACATAGTGCTAAAGTAGGTGAGCAAGAGTTTAATTAGAACAAACAAGGAATTCAGAATCACACTCATAAGAAAAAGAGCAAGTGGAGCATCCTCGGGGCGGGGCAGAATAAGTTTCCCATTATCTACCTCACCCCTCCCCAGGATAATAAATTCCAGGAAAGGAGTGTGCTTCTCAGAAGCCCACTTGCCCAGAATTTAGTCTGTCATAAGTAGATGTGGAAGATGTAATAGTCTGTGTAGTTTAATTACCCCTAAAGTTGAAAAGGTCACTAGGGGAAAGGCTGATAGCACTCTGCTTGCACCCCTGTTGAGAAAACTCCCAAGGCTTTGATCGAATCTAGCCATTGTCCATGTGTAGCCCTTATCCCTCTTTACATCCTGTTTCAGGGCCCTGAGCTGGTCAGTTAAGGGTTCTGTATGTTCTTTCTGTTTTATTTTGGTGGACTTGGACAGTTTCTTCTAGAACTAACCTCTTGCCTAACAAGCTGGCCTGGAACTGGTAATCTTTCTGCCTCGGCCCTAAAGCGACAGGATTACAGCCTTCTCACTGTGTGTGTGTGTGTGTGTTGTGTCGGGAGGGCGCACGTGTCAGCAGACAACTTGCAGGAGTCAATTCTCTCCTCCCACTGTATCATAAGGTTTCCGGGGATCAAAGCTTAGGTCCCCAGGCTCCGAGGCAAGCACCTTGGGCTGCCTGTTCTAAACATGCGTTCTTTAGACACCAGCGGTTCCTGCCACCTGGCCACTCCACCATCCATAAACACAGGGCATTTCCAACTACTTGGAAAGTCTTCTGAGTGTAACCGCCGCCTTCGACCAGCTCAAGTGTCAGCTTTTGAAGTGCACAAGACTCCAGCTCACCGTGGCCTCCACTTTTGAACTAGGCAGTTACTCAATAAGCTCTTGACTGAATAAATGCGTTTACTTCCCTGTCCTCACCACGCACAATGGCAGCCTTAATCCGGGCATCAGTGATCCTATCTGAAAGAACGTCGGAGGAAAGGCGCCCGAAGGGACCAGCAAAAAAACCAAACCAAAACAAAAAACCCCTATGCAGCGGCTCCTGCGCGCGCGCGCGCTCCCCGGGCGCCCCTCCTCCGCTGGGGGCGGGGCAGGCCGCGCGCATGCGCCGAGCCGCTCTAGCCGCCCGTCTCGCTGCCCCGCCGGGAGGCCGCGCGCCGCGGGGGTCCTCCAAGATGGCGGCGCAGAGGAGGAGCCTGCTCCAAAGTGTGAGGAAACCGCCCCGCTCTCCGGTCGAGGGGTCGGGACCCCGGGGGTGCCTTCGGGTGCACGAGCGCTTCTCTCTCGGTGGCGGGGTGCGACCTGCCGCCCTCCCGAGACCCGCCGCGCTGCGCGTGCGCGCCACCGGCCGGGCCCCGCCGGGGGTCCAGGGCGCGGGGGTCCCGGCGGGTGGCAGCGTCCGCGGCGGAAGGGCACGTGCGCCGGGAGCCCCGCGGGCCCGAGCCGCGGCAGCCCCGGCTCCGCGGGCATCGCCTCCCGCGCGCGGCGCCCCTCCATCCCGGCCACCTTCTACAGAAGGGGAAACTGAGGCCCGAGCGCGCGGCCGGCGACGTCGTCCCGCGGAGCAGGCGCAGCGCCGAGTGGCCTGGCCGTAGCCCACCTGCGCCCCAGCGCCCCAGCGCCCCAGCGCCCCAGCGCCCCAGCGCCCCAGCGCCCCAGCGCCCCAGCGCCCCAGCGCCCCAGCGCCCCAGCCGCCGGGAGCGACGAGGAGCGCGTCGCCGTCGCCTCTGGCCGCGGTCCCTTCCCCGAAAGGGGAGATGGGGGGTTTGGCTCCAGACACGACCCCCAGCCCCCAGTCTGCCGGGATGGTGGTCGTCCTGCCCCCTCCTCCCGACGACGGTGCGCGGTCGCAGCGTCCATCACCGCGTTGACACCTTGGGCCGCCCTGCGGGTGCCCAGGTCCGCAGTCCTGGCACCTGTAGGGCCTGTGGCTCTGCCAGCCAAGTGGAGCGGAACCGCATTGAGACCATCATGTCTCTGACGTTTTGTTCTGCACCCTGGGTCAGCATTTGTGGGTTCCGAGGTGACTGTCACCTGGTCCAGAACTGGGTCTGGGCCCTGCAAGGGTGACGAGACAATGCCACTCTTCACTTCCCCCCTTTTTAAAGGGATTAAGAGGGGCGATAGTGGGGATTGATCCTGAGCCTCATGCGAGATAGGCAAGTGCTGGAACCCTGAACTACAGCCCGGGCCCCTCCTTGAGGGCCGAGCGATGCTGCGTGCCAGTTCAGGGTTTCGTAAGACTGAACGTGTAGAAGTCAGACCTTCTGCTTTGTAAGTCCGCAGAGGATAAGACCCTTGTACAAATGTCCCCATTGTGTAGAAAGCACTCAGCTTTCTAGCCTACTGGTTGCCGAAGTATGAGAAAGAGGACTGGAAAGAAGTGGTAAATGCTGCGAGCTGAGTTGGGTCACTGGGGAGAGAACCGCCACCGGGTCGTGCAGAGCAAGGCGGCTGCCGCCTTCTAGCCCTCCTAGGTGTGGGGTCCAAAGAGCCAAAACAGAAGACTAGCCTTAGTAGTTTCGTTCAGGTTGTATTCTTCTGGGTGGCTGTAAGCTTTTTTTTTTTTTTTTTTTTTTTTTAAAAGAAGAGCTTTAAACATACATCTTGATACAAAGCAAGAAGCTGCCTGAAAGATCTGAAGCTCTTCTGATTCAGGATGGCAGCCAGGGTGCCAAGCCAGGCCGCATGCAGGGCTCACTGACCTGGCTGTGTTCCTACACCTGTGCCCAGCAGATGGCCTTGAAGGCTGTTGGTCTGTGATTCTTGCGCCTGAGGTGGCAAGAGGAAAAGGCCGAGTGCCACTCTGTGGAGTCTGTACTCCAGCTTAGAAAAAGGAGCTACACCTCACGTAAGGCACTTAGTCAGTGTGGACTTAGGACGGCAGCAGAGAACTGCAGAGGCTTTGAGGAGTGTTGGGCTTGCCAGACAGGATAGAAGGGACACCCTAGGAGGACATGTTTAGGTACGCACTATCTCGTACATGCCTAACATAGGGAAAGCCCTTCACGGGTTAAATCTGGTGCTATAGGGCTTCTGGGGTAGGGCTGGGAATTGGCTGAAAAGACACTCAGAGATGTTTTGGGGCCAGTGGCAGAGCATGTGGCAGAACCCCATCCTGAAGAATTTCTCCTCTCCAGGCAGTGTGGTACCTTCAAGGTCTTTTGAAGGAAGCTTCAGAAGAACCCAGTCTTTGTAGCTGATACAGTGGGATTCCTATGTGGACTTGTACCTCAGTTTCCCCAAGCAAAGAGGACTTCCAGGAACATTGCTACTAGTTTGTGAACAGATCATCCCTCCTAGTCTATCATGGTCATCCTTAGCCGTTACCTTTCACCTCCAGTGCCTCTGTGAGTGAAACTATTGATCTTGTACTGAGCGGTATCACCACATGGCAGCACCACGCAGGCACAGAGGACATTGCTTTTATTCTGGTAAGGGAACCAGGCAGTGAACAGTGACCAGATGCAGATGGTATGTGACAGAATAATAGCTGTAGTGCTGGCCTCAGGTGGTGATGTGAAAACTGCACACAGTAGGCCTGGGCCCATTTCAGGCCAATGTAGCTGGAGTAGAGCACTTGGGGAGATGGTCTAAGGGCTTGCTGGGTTGCCTGTGGCCTTCGGATGCTGTCTGCAGGTGATGTGAAGCTTCTGGAAGGCTTGAGCGGGGCCCAGTAAGATCTGGTTTGTGAATGGAGAAAGATCCCTCTTGGGTTTGAGAGGTGAGAGCGGAACTTGCTGAGCATCTGTTGGCAGGAGGGAGAGGGCTGGTTTGGCCAGGATGGAGTGGCGGGCAGTATCGCACGGCAGCTGTATTTTGGAGGCGAACTGGCATGGCTTACTGACGGTTGGAGTTGGATGAGGATGAGCCTGGTACTCCATGGTATAGGGAGCCTGGGAAGAGGGTGCCTACCGCAGGAGAGCTGAGAGTTTGGTTTCAAAAGGGAAATGAGCTGGGTGCATTGGCACATACTTGTAACCCTGGCAACTAAGGGGCCAAGGTGAGAGAATCCCCTGAGCTGAGAGTCCAAGGTAACTAGGACAATATAGTAAGACGCTCTCCCCAAAAATATAAAATAAAAATTTAAAAAGAAGAAAAAGAAGTCGAAATCAACTGTGAAACAGGTATGTCTTGAGCAGTCACATGTGCGAAAGCATGGGTGCTGACTCTGCATTTCTTCCAGGGGTCATTGGAGTAAATTTGTACTGAGCTGTTGGAATAGTGCCTGCCTAGCCTGTGTGGAGCCAGGCTGCATCCCGTCGCAGTATAAAGCCAGGCATGGCCTGTAATCTCAGCGTACTGAGCACAGGCAAGAGAATCAGGAGTTCAGAGCTATCCTTGCCTACATAATAGTTCAAGGTGAGCCTGGACTACATGAGACAAAATGTACCCACTGTAAAAAGCAACATTTATTAAGAAGAAAAACCTAGGAGTGAAAATACAACTCAGTGGTACTGTGTGGTTTGCTCAGTGCCCTGGGTTGATCACAGTACTACGAAAAAAGTAAATAAATGCATTAGGCTGTCGCCTTTAGCTGTTTACTAGCCATCGCACTGGTCCATGGAGAACATAGTTAACTAGTAGCCCTTTAAGCTGCATCAAGATCTCTGACGACAGCATAGCAAGCCTGCGATGGAGACTGCAGGGCTGGGGGGCCAGGAGTGGGTTGGCCTGGAGAAGTGGGTCATCCAGTGGGGTGGTGATGGCAGCTGCTACCCCCACCCTGAGCTGTCTTCACATGGGTATGATTCCCCTCTTCCGCGCTTCCTCTTGGCCTCTACAGCATTCGTTGCTTCCACCATAAAAACACTCGGCCTTTTCACGCCATAATTTGACATTCAAGTTGTGGCCTGAACTCGAAGCCAGGCTTCTTCGTGCGTTTGTGCATCGAAGGGTTTGAGAGGAGTCTGGGTGGGAATGTTTTCATTTATACCCTCTTTGGATGCAACATGGGCCTAATCTGAGGAGCACATGCTTAAACAAGTGTGCATAAGATGCTTTTAAAGCTCCTAGAGTTAAACACAGTTGGGTGATACAGTGGCTTTTCATACTGCTGGAAGCTCCCTTCCTTTCAAAATCAGGTTGAAATCAGACCCCTTGAAGCAGTGTACTTCCTTAGCACATGTTCTGTAGCATTTTCTGAGCATTTCCTTTGAATGATGGAGGAGTCACTGTTCCTGTGCTTGCTGTCGTGCATGTGCTTGTGCGTGTGTGTGTGTGTGTGTGTGTGTGTGTGTGTGTGTGTGTGTGTATGGCTCTGCACTGAGGCCTCTGAGCGTGAAACGCCCCCTTCTCAGCTTTTGGAAGGCTTGCGCCCCCCTGAGTTCACAGGCCTGGCATTTGTGACGTGGGAGAAAGCATGCATCAGTGAGTGCAGAGGTGGAGGGTAGGCGGTTTGTGTGAATAGCAAATATGTGACCTTTCCAGAAATTGTTCAGCAATGTGGGGG
The DNA here is from genome assembly GCA_023101885.1 of Typhlomys cinereus. NCBI lineage: Eukaryota > Metazoa > Chordata > Mammalia > Rodentia > Platacanthomyidae > Typhlomys > Typhlomys cinereus. The sequence goes on from JALPQD010000905.1 coordinate 90,297, forward strand.
AAGAATGAGACTTGGCAGACGTGTTTATAGAACCCGTGTGGATGCTCGGTGTGGATAGACAGAGATGGAGGAAGGTGGGAGAGCATACTTGAAGCTCACACACTACAGCACAGGCACAGGGATTTGGGGTGGACCAGTGAAGTTAGGGAGGACCAAATATTCTCTGGCTCACACTGGCACAAATTCCCAGAATTCTTCAGTCACTTGTTGCCTCAGTGTTGAGATATCGTGGGACCACATTCCTGTCCAGCATGTCAGTGAGAGAGTACCCAGATTACAGGAGAATCTGCCTGTTTGTCATTGGATGGAAGGCACCATTATTGTGAGGGTCCACCAGCATCCCACAGATGAGAACCCTTGTGTACTTCTAAGGGGAAGCACACTGCTAGTCCATCTCTAGAGGTGATAGACTCAGTAACTAAACGAGCTGTTTACCACTAGGCTTGAACATGATGGTGGTCAGAGGCCACGAGCTTAGTGGCCAGAGAGGGAGTGCCCAAGTGTCTGATGAAACCATGGGACAGAGCCCAGGGATCGCGCTCCCAGGCTTTAAGCAGTGTTCTCCCAGGGCCAGGGCTCTATGAAGTGTCTTGGTTTGTGCTGGAGAGAAGCCTCAGATAAATCATTACTGGTTGAGAAGGTATTCGCTTTGCACTCTCTGACTTTCCATACTTCCAAAAAACAAGACTTCATTGGGTCCTACTACGTTCTTAATAGTTTTTAAAATTTGCTTCTCTCTCTCTCTCTCTCTTTCTTCTTTAAATAAAAAGGGGAGTTTTGAGATGTGTCAGTAGACTGGGTTGACTTTGAACTTGCTGTGAGCCTTCTGCCTCTGCCTCCCAAATTACAGGAATTACAGGTGTGTGCCACCATGCCTGTGCTAATCACCCTTTTTAAAATTTTTTTATTTATTCATTCATCATTTAGTGTGTGTGTGTGTGTGTGTGTGTGTGTGTGTGTGTGTGTGTGTGTGTTTATCAGAGGGCACATGTGTCCCTGTGGAGGGCCAAGGGTAACTTTAGGAATCATCCTGGATTGCTTCTACCTCCTTTTTGCTTCACCCTGGGATTTCCCAGTCTCTGCCCACCAGGGCCGGAAGTACAGGCAGGTGCCATTTCTACATGGTGTTTTTACATGGGACCTGGAATCTGAACTCAAGACCTTCTGCTTGCAAGCAGAGTCTTAACCTCTGAGCCATCTCTCCAGCTCTAATTGCCTTTTTAAAACTTAGAATAGGATGGGCAAGATGGCTTAGTGTTAAAAGCACTTGCTGCACAAGCCCATCGACCTGAATTCAATCCCCAAAACTCACATAAAGGAGGGAACCGATCCCACAAAATTGTTATCTGATCTCCACATGCATTCTATGGTACGTGTGCCCATACACCATAGATCACGCACACTGATAATAATAAAAAATAAACCTAGGCCTACTGCATTGAGACTTGTCCTTACCAGACTTGAGTAATGATCGACATACCAACAAATCCCCATAGACTATCGAGGAACTCAAGAGGGATAAGAACACAGAGTGGAAACCTTGGGGACTAAATCTGGATGAGTGAAGGGAAGTGCCTCTAACAGTGGGATGGCCCAAAGAGAGGCAACTTGGTAGAGACCTGAACCCCCACAAGAATAGACAAGCCAGAGGGAACCCTGGGGTCAATAGAAATGGACAGGCGGGAGGAAGGGAGGGAGTAGGATGGATTGATGAAGGTAAAGGAGGGGGATAGGAGAAAGGAGGGGTAGAGGGAGACAGGGATAAGTACTCAATATGCTTGTAAAACTAGAAAATAAAATAACAATAATAAAGTTCAACCTAGATAAAACAGGCTGTGGCCCAGAATCTTTGACTGGCAGTGGACTGAGCTCGAATTGAATAACCTCATTTCATTTTCATTTTTTACGTAAATACAGCAAACAATGCTGGCTTTCCACTTAAAATACTGGAAGTTTACATTCACAAGAAACTCTTTTGAGAAAAAAAATGTGATAATTTAAAGATAAAATTGAGAATGAATTGTCCTTTTGGCTAGGATTAAGCATAAAATTGGAAGTGATATGTGGCTGATTGAGGTTTGAGAGACAGGGACCACCACATGGCTACTATGGCTAAAGGGGCCTCAGGGGTAGGTATGACTGAGAGAGACAAAGAAGGGGTTTTGCCTCACCATTTACACTTTTAATTGTGCTCTTTGAGTCAGTTTTGTTTTTTTTTTTCTTATTTTGCTAGTGAGCTACAAACTGATTAGGAACTTAATGTCTAAAAAAGGCCATACTTTGCGGCTGGAGAGGTGTCTCAGGGGTTAAGCCTCTATCTTGCAGGCAGAAGGCCCTGAGTTCAGATCCTAGACCCCACTATAGACACCGGGCGGAAGCGGGGGCGGCCTGCGTTTCTGGTCCTGGTAGGGCGGAGCCTGTGAATCTCAGGGCAGCGCAAGGAGGAGGTGGAGGCGTCCATGGTGGTTCCCGAATTCGTCTGTGGTTCTACACACACATATAATACACACAAACACACACGCGCACACACACACACATACACGCACACACGCACAATTGAATAAATAATAAAAAAAAATTTTTAAAAAAAGGCCAGACTTTGTTTAGCAAAGCCAAGAACATAGACAGCTGTGTAAGTGTGTGCCTGTCTCTGTGGCTGAACCTCTGAGGCTCCAAGACATGCTCAGCTTTTCAAGAAAGGTAAACATTTGGTGACATTTGGTGATGTTAACATCCTCCTGTGTGTGGTATGGAGCACTCCTACCAGAAATGAATTAGCCTCCCACACCTTCTATTCCGGGCACTGTTTCGTAGAAGTCATTTAAAGCACCATGTCAGAGGCTCTATCTATATAAGATAGGTTTCTGTGTTGAGATTTTTCATCTGTCAAAGACTGAGATTCAGAATGTTCTAGAAGGCTGAAATGAAAGCAGTAAGATCTCATCTGACCTGTATAAATGAGGGTTTAGAGAATCTTGTGCAGAGCCAGCAAGATGACTCAGCAGCTAAAGGTACCTGCACAAAAATCTGAGAAACTGAGATTGATCCCTGGAACCCACGTGGTGGAAGGAGCGAGCCAGTTTTTCTTAAAATATATCCTCTAGCTTCTACACATGCACTGTGGTGTGAGCACATTTGTATTCTGTCTCTCCCTTACACACAAAATATTTTTTTGAAGTCCAACACAAGAGGGCACGAGCATGCTAAACTCACAGGACAGCAAAGTGGAGTCTCAAGGAAACTTTTCTTTAGTCGTAAGGGCCGTTGGTTTCATGTATCGCTTTCTGTCTGTCCACTTCATCTTTTATAATTACTTTTATGAGTGTGTGAGGGAGCACACGCGTGTTCCTGAACCGTCTCCCCAGCTGGAGCTATTCCATGCCTTCTCCCGTGTCAGTCACGTGTTCCTCGGGGTTTCCAGGTTCTGTGTCCACTCTTCTTTACCCAGGTTTCTGTGCTTTCCTTCTTTTTTCGTGCCTGATTGCCTGGGGTTATACCTGCAGTAGAGTGTTAAGTTAGTGGAGAAAGTAGGCAGCCTTGTGTTCCTAACGGAAACAGAAATGTGTGTTTCCCACTAAATAAGATGCTGACATTGAGACAGGCTGAAGTATACATTCGTAGCATTTTGAGAAAGGGCCAGTCTTGACTTTTTACCAAGGTGGACAAAGACTGTCCTGTCCTTAAATACATGGTGACACTAGAGTCTACCTGTGGCCCCAAACGCCATCTATCAACTAGTAAAATAATAAATTTCTATAATGTTACCAGCTAACAGGATGAAAATCATATCTTAAAAAAATCAGTGTAAGAGTATCCAGACACCAGTTGTAATTTCTGAAGAACGAGGTACTTGCTGAGCATGTTGCCCACTGTTGCGCATATAGGTTTTCTGATTTGGAAAAGTTTGTTGTTCCCACATCAGCCAAATCTACCCTAATAAGCAAGCGCCTGGCCACCATGAAATGCTTTCAGAGGCATTATCCTGGAGCCAGGTCACCAGCGTAGAAAATGTCACAGTCTCCTATTGCGTTTGGTTTCTTACTTGCACATGGCAGAATTACTAGCTTTTAAAAAAGTATTTCATTTATTCGGCAGAGAAATGTAGATGTGGTGTGTTTGTGCCATGGCACATATGTGGACTTCTCGTGATCTAACTAAGGTCACCAGGCTTGCCAGGCATCTTTACCTGATGAGCCATCTTTGTTCTTTTCTTTCTTTCTTTTTTTTTTTTTTTAATTTTTTTTATTATTTATTTAATTGTGCGCGTGTATGTGTGTGTGTGCGTGTATGTATGTGTGTGTGTGTATGTATGCGTGTGCGTGTATGCGCGTATGTGTGTGTAGAACCATGAACGAATTTGGGAACCACCATGGACCGCCTCCTCCTTGTTTACTCTGCCCCGGGATTCACAGGCTCCGCCCTACCAGGACCGGAAACTCAGGCTGCCCCGGCGTCTATACATGGGGTCTAGGATCTGAACTCAGGACCTTCTGCCTGCAAGGCAGAGGCTTAACCCCTGAGCCACCTCTCCAGCCCCTGTTCTTTTCTTTCTTTGAGATAGATACTCCCTGTATATCCCAGACTGTTCTGGATTTCAAGACCCCCACTCCCCCCGGCTGTCTCATGCGGAGGTTACAAGTGTGTGCCACGAGGCTTAAGCACAACCAACCTTCTTAATGGTATACCTCTGTACCATGTTGAATGAGCCTGTCAGTTGCTTGGGTAATATTTGGTTTTTGTTGGAAAATATAGATGTATTGGAAATATTCCAGTCCCTGGAAGTCTGCGTGTGACCCTGTAGGACTCAGATCGTGGTAAAGGAAGTACAGTGATTGGAGCCTGGTGCCAGCCTTGCATCATGGGCAACATGCCACCCTTGTTCACCTCATTTCTGAGTCCAACTTGCTGCAATCCCATCTTTAATACAGAAAGTTCTCCAGGAAATGTAATATATGCAGCCTACATGGTTAAAACAAACAAACAAAAATCCTATAAAGAAAACATAAAAAAGTATAGAAACTTGTCATATTCAAGGATTGGAATAATCAGTGAAGAGATTTCAGTTCCCCCTGTTTGCTCTGTAAACTTAAAATGGGTCCTATTGAAGTCCCAGTAGACTGCCATCTATTTATCTATTTATTTCTGAGAAAAAAACTTTGTAGTTCAGCTACTCGAAAAGTTCTTAGACATGATTCCAAAAGCATAAATCATGAGAAGAAAAAATCAATAAAATGGAAATCATTAAAATTAAAAGTTTGCTATTCTAGAGACACAATACAGTGGATGAAATGGCAGGATATAGGCTGGGGAAATATCTACAGATCACATATCTAACAAAGACTTTAGTCCAAAACATGTTAAAGAATTCTCAGAACATGTGAACAGCGGATTAAAAAGGGGGAATAAGGTAACACATGCCAGAGGGACCTGTGACCGGCAAACTGTTGAGCATCGTTAGCTGCCAGGGAGGTGTGTAGGTTCAAGCAGCGCACCGTAAGAGCGTCTGCATCCACAACTAGTCAGACATCCTGTGTGGTGTGAGGATGCCATCAGCTGTGTGCTTGTTGCTGGTGGAAACTCGCACGGCACAGCACTCTGGAAGATAGTTTGGCAGGCTCTTGAAAAGCTAAACACCAGGGCTGGAGAGTTCAGATCCCAGGTCCCATGTAAAAGTGACAGGCGAAAATAGTGGCAGCCTGCACTTCTGGCCCTGGTGGCCGGAGCCTGGGAAATCCCAGAGCAAAGCAAAAAAAAAAAAAAGGTAGAAGCAATCAATCGAGGATGATTCCTGAAGTCACTCTTTATACATAGTGCCTTTGATACACACATACACATGCAAAATTAAAAAGTTAATAATTTAAAAAAAGCTAAACACCCATTTGCCATATGACCCAGCAGTCCCATCCCTAGGTATTCACGCAAGAGAAATAAAAAGTTGCATCCAGGAAAAATCGTTTATAGCAACTGTCTTAATGACTAAAAACCAGAACTAGCCCAGCTGTCCTTCAGTAGATGGGCGGATATGCTGCTGCTGTGTCCAGCCAGGAAATGGCAAACTGCTCTGCAAAGAGCAGCAAGCTGTTGATGAGGATGGATCTCGAGGCTCAGAGCTTGAAGGAAGCTTGTGGACTGCGCAGTTCCATATAAATGCTGTTCTCAAAGGACTGGAAGATTAGAGAGCGGATCAGCGTGTGCAGGGGCTGTGGTAGGAGAAGCAACTCCAGAGGGCACTAGAAGGGGATTGGAGTGATGTGTGTTCTGAGTCTTGGACAATGCTAGTTACACATACGTCTGAAGTGTTAACAGTCAAGACTGTACACCCAGAGATCTCGATTTCACTACATGATCATTTAAGAATAAAACAGACTCCCACATCCTGCAGCAGTTGCCCTGGGTGCTAAGTATAGAACTGAAGCGCTAAAAACAGATGAATGCAGTATCAGAGCAAATAAAATGGGGGAAAAAAGACTATAAAGTGTTCCCTGTCGGTATGTAAATAAACAGAAGATAAAATTTGTAGCAAAAACTAGCCATAGACTTCTATGTCTGATTACCACAGCCTGCTGCTGAAATGGTTTTCATTCCATTGCTGGTAGTTTGTAAGAAGGTTACAGTAGTCATAGTTGTTTAATATTTCAATCAAACTTTGTTTATATTTTAATTATTTTTTGAAATTGAACTTTGGTTCTCCTAGTCACTGTAATTTGGTTTAGTCAGTACTGTGTCCCAGACAGGCTTTGTGAACGTGGCTGAAGGTCAGGTGCAGGCGGCTTTCAGGAAGAGACAGGACGGGCACCTGGATCCTGGCTCAGGCTCACCTGGCTCCGCAGTATATAGTACTCTAACCACTGACCACTTCCTTCACTGACTGCTGTTGCAGCCTCTGTGGTGTGTGAGCAGCCGGTTACTCTGTTGGTCGGTTCCTTATGTCCCGTGGCACGAAGCTGCAGAATATGGGACATGATTGAGGCCCTGCACAAGTTCACGTTCCTAGTTGGATCCACATCTCAAATAAATGGAGCTTTACCAAGGTTAATGCAGCTGGATGTGAAGACATGGTGGCTGAGAAGCAGCTCATCCCCATAGCAGTAGGGCCAAATATATCTCCCGTCATGCACTCAAGGGGCTTTTACTGTTCCATCCCCTATTGCTTCATCATGTTCACTAGCAAATCCTACTCAAATCCCCCCCCAAAAAAAAGAAAGAAAAAGAAAAGAAACAAACTGACACATGTTTAGGGACTACATCTAGGAACCTTGCAAAATTCAGAGTTGACCAGAAACTGGACTTGGCTGAGTGTGCACATGCATGCTTGCGTGTGTGCACGTGCATATGTGTGTGTGTGTGTGTGTGTGTGTGTGTGTGTTTAAATCTCTGCAATAATTATGCCAAGCAGACTAATTTGAGATCCCATGGGATAAATTATGAATCAGCTATAGGTGTAGAGCTAGAACCTAGGTATGATATGAGCATACAAGGAAACAACTCCTGGGCTGGAAAGCTGCAGAGGACTTGCCAGGCAAGAAGGGAGCCATGTGGAAAGAATGCGTGGCGTACACAGGGCTGCAAGCATTGAGGGTTAGGCCAGGGGGGATGGTAAGGTGCACATGTAGAGCCAGCCAGGAAGAATGATTGAAACTTGCTTGCAAGTTGACTCTAAAAGCCTGCTGGTTCTAGCCACCTTCCTGCAGGCATGAGCAGGGAGCTGTTTACAGTGCAGATTTCGCAGCTGTTCCTGGGTCAGACATGTTGCCAGTGGGGCCTGCGGTCTGCAGTTGGAACCTGTGCCCAAAGGATTCCTTTGTACTGTGCATTCAGAACCTCTGGGGAGTAGTGAGGTCAAAGTTTCCTTGAGGGAGTTTGGCCTATCTATGTGTGTCTTTCACTGGTGTTTTGTATTTCATAATTTGGAAGGCATTGGTGAGCGTCTCATTTGGGAATGCTACAGTCTTTTGAGGGTTTCTAAGAAACCAGTTTGTGGTAGGTTTCTCTTCATACAGCAATATTGCTTCCCAGAACGAAGTGGCAGTTTTGGGGTTTTTTTTAATATTACATGCCAGTCTTTTATTTTCATTTTTTAAATTTAATTTTATTTTATTGTGTGATCGTATATGTGTGTGTGTTTCAGAGGGCGGACTGTGTGTCCCTGGAGGACCCAGATAGACTCTGGGACTCATCCAAGATTGCTTTACCTCCTTTTGGCTTGGCTCTGGGATTTCCCATGCTCCACCCAATGGGGGCCAGAAGCGCAAGCCACCACTGTTTCTGCCTGGCGTTTGTACGTGGGACCTGGGATCTGAACTGAGGACCTTCTGCTTGTGAGGCAGAGTCTTAACCCCTGAGCCATCTCTCCAGTCCCAGAAGTGGCCGTTGTGTGGGGGAGCAGTTGGGGTGGGGGTCTGTCCTGGGAAGATGCTTCACAGCAGTCCTACTGTTCTTCCTCAGGAGCAGCAGCCAAGCTGGACGGACGACCTGCCACTCTGCCACCTCTCGGGGGTTGGCTCAGCCTCCAACCGCAGCTACTCTGCTGATGGCAAGGGCACGGAGAGCCACCCTCCAGAGGACAACTGGCTCAAATTCAGGTGTGTGCGCTGCCCTGGGCACAGAGCGTCAGTCTGTAAACAAAGTCCTGTCTCACCACTGCTGCACACGGGGCTTGCCCAGGAGACGAGGCTCATGGGAGGCAGCCTATAGCCACAGGCCTTCTAGGGGATGATGGGGAAGGACCCAGGGGGCCATAGCCACAGCAAAATGATGGCCAAAGTGGGGAGACATGGATGAGTGAGCATTTGAGGTCCTTCTGCCTTTAGTCCCTCTTCACCCGTCACCAGGAACCCCTGTCTCAGGCTTCCTGCCTTCCCTCTGCCAGAAGTGAGAACAACTGCTTCCTGTATGGGGTCTTCAACGGCTACGATGGCAACCGAGTGACCAACTTTGTAGCCCAGAGACTGTCTGCAGAGCTCCTGCTGGGCCAGCTCAATGCTGAGCACACGGAGGCTGATGTGAGGCGTGTGCTGTTGCAGGTAAGGGGCTGGGCTGATTGCTAGAGGCCTAGCCGACTGTGTCCTCCCTTCCTGCAGCGGGCGAATGTGCCCAAGGTTAGGCTGAAAACACCCTGGATCGGCTCTAGTACCTGCTCCCTTCCCAGGAGGCCCTTCCCCAGGAGCCAGGGCCGGCAGGAACAGCAGCTCTTCATGGTTGGCAGGGCTGGCTCCAGACAGCATCCTTGTGGGAACGGAGAGTTAGGGCCTGCTGGGAACAAGGTCTTCGATAGTGACCCCTTTCCTCAGGATGTGGTGCTGATTGGATCCCTAGGCATTCTGGAAGGATCTGCCTTTCCGCCTGCTGGTGTGCTAGGGTTACTTCCTAGTGTCTGTTTCTTAAGCACTTCTAGAGGCACCTCTGGAAGCACATCTGTCATGGAGACAAGAAAGAGACCCAGACCTTTTCTGTTCTCTGTGACCTCAGCATTTCTCTACCATGGCTTTGAAGTAGAGCCCCCACCCCAGAAAGGTGTCGGCATCACCAGTGTCCAGGGGTCCTCCACCAACGCCTCCCAGACAGGCAGTCCTGCCCCTAAGACTGCTGGCACTTGAGCCCCCTGAGCAGCACTGTGCTGCAGTGATTCTCCCTTCAAATGATCCCGCGCTACAGATGAGGAGCACAAGGGGCGGAGCTGGCTTCACACCCTGCCAGTCTGAGCACACGTCTGGGCGCCTGCTCCTGCCTCTCTGGTCCCTCTGTAGAGTCACCTGAGTGGCACCATGCCCTGTGACTTGTTAGACAGTGGGCAAGGAGCTCAGCATATAAGCCAGGGCTGGTGCCGGCGATGCCCCAGCAGTAGACCTGCCGTGAATGCCGTGGCCTGTGGCTTCCCACAGACTTAGCACCTGGTGACTGGTGTTTCAGCCAGCTTTTGCCCAACCCTTTTCCCTCTAGGCCTTCGATGTGGTGGAGAGGAGCTTCCTAGAGTCCATCGATGATGCCTTGGCCGAGAAGGCCAGCCTCCAGTCCCAGCTGCCCGAGGTAATCTGCTTGCACCAAAGGAGTCAAGGTTTGGCTCTACTGGGACCAGACTCCCCCCACGGGTCACTGCCGGCTACAGGCACTGCAGGGCCTACAGCAGGAGTCATGGGACAGCTCCAGTGGAGAGACTGGGTGACTGGTATCTTTGAGGGGATGTGGCTGGCTGCGGGCAGCTTCCCTGAGGGCCACTCCAGGGCAGCAATGACAGGTGAGAAGAAAGGTGTTTCCACGTGCCATGGTCTGATTCGCCCACACCTGCCCGTCCAGGAGCACCTGCAGGCTCCTCCCTGCATTAGAGCAGCACTGGTGTTCCTGAATCTTCCACCTGGCTGTCGGGGCTAGTCCTCGGTGTGTCACCGGGGCCCTCTTTCCTTGTTCCAGAGGGAAAGAGGGTCAATAGGATGGTCCCCGAGTGCCTGCTCGCCCTGATCCCTCTGCTGGTGGCTTGCAGGGTGTCCCCCAGCACCAGTTGCCACCTCAGTATCAGAAGATCCTTGAGAGACTCAAGGCACTGGAGAGGGAGATTTCCGGAGGGGCCATGGCCGTCGTGGCCGTCCTTCTCAACAACAAGCTCTATGTCGCCAACGTCGGTGAGCCACCTGTCCGCTGTCTGCCGGGGGAGGGCAGGTTAGCCTTCCACCTCGTCCTCTGGCAGTATGCTTGCCCACAGACCCATTAGAGCGCCTCAGGCCCTGGGCCTTTCTCCCCCTGACTCTGCTGTGTCAGTCCTGGCAGGAGGACGACAGGCAAGCCCAGGTGTCTGGTTTTCAGGTCCGCTCTGCCCTCGCTGCTCTTGGCCTTGGGCGAACCCCATCCTATCCTCGCATGGCCTCAGTGTCCTCTTTGCAGAGGATTTCCTAGTGTGAAGACCACTCCGCCTTCCCACAGACAGCAGCAAGCTGTCGTGGTGCAAAGCAGGGACCATCTGGGACCCTAGGGGGCTGTGCAGGTGCTTGTCATCATAAGGACTCAGTGGGCAGCAATTACAGCATCCTTCCCTCTCTTCTCTGTCCTTAAAATTTCTTAGGGAAACATTTCCAAAATATGAAACAACCAATGAGAGCATTTAGTGGGCACCATGCCCCATCCAACCCCAACAATTACCAACTATGGCCTGTCATGCTTAGTCCATAGTTCCTACCCCAAATTATTTTAAAGCAAACCCCAGCTGCTGATTGGATGATCTGTGAAAACTTGCATATTGCTCCCTAGGGAAGAGTCTATTGAATTCGTAGTTCAGTCATTACAGTGTAAACATGTGGCTCATTTCCCTGCTATTGGTGACTCACCCCCACGCCCCGTCAGAGTCCTGTGGGTGTGACGCCCACCTAGGCTCCCCGTCTCTTCAGTGGGTCCCATGGCTCCCTCTGCTAGTCTTCACATTGTTCACATTGTGTGGCAGGTACGAACCGTGCACTTCTGTGCAAGTCCACCGTGGACGGGCTGCAAGTGACCCAGCTGAACGTGGACCACACCACAGAGAACGAAGATGAACTCTTCCGCCTCTCCCAGCTGGGTGTGTGGGGGACACTGGTGGGAAGAGGGAGACAACCCATTCAACTCCCCCGCACTCTCCCTTGGTGATGGGGAGAAAGCCTGCGAGCTTGGACCGGGCCTGTGGTTCTGGCTGGATCACAGCTTTGCTGCCGGCTGGCGGATGGCTAGGAAACATGCATCTTGTGCCATTTCCTCATCTGTGGGGTGAGGCGAGCAGTATCACTTCCTCAGAGTTGGGAGGATTAAGAGTTGATATGTACAAGGTGCTTCCCAGAGGACCTGGCACAGTTGGCACCGTGCTCCTGATGAAAACGACCAGTGAAGTCCTGCGTCCAGGGTCCTTGCAGCTGCTCCCTCTCAGCTCTCAGTGAGCTCAAGGCAGCGTGCACTCTGAGGGCTCTGGGCCGGGGCAGACAGGACTGTACGGGGGGTGGTGTGCTGTCTGGAGGGAGTGCCTTACACTGGTGACTTCTCTGCGCTGACTGATGCCTGCCAGAAGATGCTTCAGAGACAGAAGTTTTACCTTGGCTCACACTCTATGAGGTATAGGCCATTGTGGCAGGAAGACATGGTAGCTGAGGATCTGTGTGGTGACAGGAGCCTGTGGTAGCTGCTTGTTAAAAGTCGGCAGATCAGGAATCAGAAAGGGAACCAGAGGTGGCTGGCCTGAACCCTCAAGGCCCTTCCCTGCAGCCCTACTTCCTCCAGCTAGACCTCACGTCCTAGAAGTCCCGTAACTCCCAAAACAGCACCTCCAGCTGGGAACCAGGTGTCAAGGTACATGAAGCTGTAGGGGACATTCACATCAAACCACGATGGACCTTGTGGGGTTGTCTGTGGCGCCCTGGAGTCATTTTCATTTCCTGTTTCATGCATCCTCATTCTTGGTTTGCAAGGGCTCCACATCCCTTTCTGCTCTTCGTGAACATGGAATGTTCTCCCTTGGTAGGTTTGGACGCAGGAAAGATCAAGCAGGTGGGCGTCATCTGTGGGCAGGAGAGCACCAGGCGCATCGGCGATTACAAGGTCAAATATGGCTACACTGACATCGACCTGCTTAGGTAGGTGCCGCCCCAGCAGCCCCAAGTGGTTTGTGATTCCACAGGGGCAGAAGCAGTTCAAGGCTGCAGTGGCCCCGTGCGGGCGAGCAGCTCAGAGCCCAAGGAGATGCTTCCTGCCTTCTAGGAGTTGGAGCCTACGAGCTGGCCCACCAGGGTTAAGGGGAGCTTGAGCTGGTCTCTGGGGGTTAAGGGGGGCTTGAGCTGGTCCTTGGGGGTTAAGGGGCGCTTGAGCTGGTCCTCGGGGGTTAAGGGGCGCTTGAGCTGGCCCATGAGGGTTAAGGGGGGCTTGAACTGGCCCACGAGGGTTAAGGGGGGCTTGAGCTGGCCCACGAGGGTTAAGGGGAACTGATCGAGTCCAGTCAGCAGTAGCATTACAGGACCTGGCAGGAAAAGCCAGAGACAGTGTCAGGTGCCACCATGGACAGGATCGGACAAGCCCAAAGGCCTGTCGGTGAACACTGTGCCTTGGGCCAGGTGGAGAAGTGAGCTGCATCGTCCATGTCCCTCCAGGGACACTTCCCTCTGGCGTCACTCCATGCTCATGCTGTTGTGCCTGCTCTTTCCATACGGCCTTTTGTCCAGCCCTTACCCAGACCCCCTAAGGTGGTACTGTCATCACCCCACAGGCAGGTTCATAAAAGGAAACGGAGGCGTGGACACATCCAGTAGCCTAACCAGCCATAGGGCTGATGATAGACACTGACAGCCCAGTTTGTCCTTAACAACTGCTAACTTGGGGAAAGCTGACTAGGGAGTGACTCGTGTGTACCTGTGTGTTGCTGGTCATGGTATTTGTCTCAGCTAGAACTGTAGAAATCTTCCCGTGACCCCTCAGCAGAGGCCGGGCCACCTGGCTTAGCTAACACCCCCTCCTCTATCCAGGACTTATGCAGCCAAATTTGAAAGCTTTGTCCCTAATTTGTGGGTTTGTGTTTCAAAGCACTCCAGGCAGCCCAAGGTGTGTGAGAGAAGCTTGTCTTCTGTTCTCCCGCAGGACTCCTCAGAGCCTATTGGTTTCTAGGGTATCCTGCCCCAAGTGTCTTCATGTATATGTGTGTCCTTTATGTCCGAGCTCGTGTGTGTCATGGGAGCTGAGATGCTGGTAGCTCCTCTGTAGCGTCCACAGACCCTTCTTGTGCTGTCTCTGAACCACTTTGTTGCCATCTAATTGTCGCAGAGAGCTGCATACACAGCTCAGTGTGGTCAGAACCGAAGTCATTCGCCCACTGTTTTCTTAGGAGATGTGTGTTCCCCACACTATCAAACACGAGCTGCAGTCAGCCCTTGTAACAGCCTTGTGTTTCTAGTGTGTGGCTGCATCACTTCCTCCTGAGCCGCCCCAAATGATGATGCTCAGGATGCTTCACACTTTGCTCTTCTAGTTCACAAGATCCTCCTTATGTGCACGTACACACTGGGGTTTTCTGTCTTCAATGACCAATGCACGTTAGCCATGGTCTCCATGCAGAGAGTGCATTTGAGGTCTCAGTTGGCATGGATACTTGTCTTGGCAGAGCTCATGTGATAGCAAAAGGATAGGCTTTTTTTTTCATTTTTATTTCTCAATCTGTTTATTTGTTTTCAGTGTAGTCTGAGCTGCCTGCAATCCTGTCCCCAGTGAATCAATGGCAGCCTTCCCTCCCGCTGTTCCACTCTTTCTGTGTCATGGTCCAGGCTGTGGGCAGGAAGCAGGGGACAGGGCCTGAATCTGGTATCCCGTGTTTGTTGTCCTGACCCCACAGTGGCCAGCTCTTTTCACCCCTGAGCTTTATTCTACTAGCTGCCACAGTGCCAGGTCTGCTCTGCTGCTCTTCTTCCTAGGTGCCTCTTTCTCTTATCAGGTCGTGGATTTGTTGACATTCTGGGTGTGGTTTCGTCCCCTCAGCAGAAGCAGTTCCTACCTGGAGACTTTCCAGGCAAATCCTTCCCCCCACTCTTTCCCATAGTGCTGCCAAGTCCAAACCCATCATCGCAGAGCCAGAAATCCATGGCGCGCAGCCTCTGGACGGTGTGACAGGCTTCCTGGTGCTGATGTCAGAGGGGCTGTACAAAGCACTGGAAGCAGCCCACGGGCCTGGGCAGGCCAACCAGGTGAGCTGGGCAGGGTTGGCCAGTGGCTCCAGGGAGCCGGGCAGGCCGACCAGGTGAGCTGGGCAGGGTCAGCCAGTGGCTTCAGGGAGCTGGGCAGGCCGACCAGGCGCATGCGCTGTGATCAGAGCTCTGGTTCCCGGGTGCTGTCACTAAGCATCGTAGGGTCAGAGCTGGGGAACAGAAAGCCCTAAAAACACCAGTTCCCCCAAGAGCTTACTCACTCAGTGCATGGCAGTGTTGGTTCTCGGGGCCCACACAGGACCCGAAAGGAAGAGGGGGAGGTTAGAGTTATTTTCCACCTCCATAGCAGGACATCGGGGGAGAGCTTAGAAAGGACTTGCTGCACAGAGCACTGCCGAGTCACCCCAGGCCCCCGAGGACCCGGCCTTCACTTTCCTTCTGTGAGCTGCGGCCTCTCCTGGGAACTGTGGGGAGCAGCACGTTCCTTCTGTGCCTTAGAACATGTCTGAGAAATGACGCTGAAGGGACTTGCACAGAAGATTGTTGTTGTTCATGGTGCTGTGGATTGAACTCAGGGTCTTCAGCTTCCTGGGCAAGTGCTCTGCCACTGAGTTATAGCCACAGTTCCTATTTATTTTTATTTTCAGACAGAGTCTCATTAAGTCACCCAAGCTGTGCTTGAACTCACTATGTAGCCCAGGCAGGCTTCGAATTTGGCTGGCATTTTGAAGAGCAGTTGCCTGCTCCTGACCTTGGGCAGCTGGGTGGCTGAGGCAAAGTTCAGATAGGGCTGTGATTCTTGTCAAGAGGTAACCTTATTTAGGGTCTTGTTTTATAGCTCAGACTGATCTTGAATTTATAATTCAATTTATAATGACCTTGCTTCCTGAGTGTTGGAATGACACACGTGTCGCTCAGCATCCAGCTCTGCCTCTTCTTTTTTAACTAAAGCCCACTAGTGTGAAATGCCTGTCTGAGATCCATGTGTTCAAGGTTTTTCATCCACTTTTCTTTTTCTACATGCCTGCAGTATAGCGGGTCAGTAGTTTACCACCACATAGAGTAGGCCACCTGGGACCCAGGGTCCTGTCTGAGGTGACACGACTGGCCAGACATGGAGCTGAACCTCACACCAGGCCCAGATCATTTCCCCTAACCTGTCCCTGCCCTTCTGCCTCAAGGGGCATCAGTAAACCCTCAGGTAGAGGACTTTATGCTTTTGATCTTTTGCATATTTTTGTCTTTTGAGACGGGGTCTTAATACATAGACCAGGCTGGCCTGGAACTTTGTAGCAGTCCTCACACTTCTCCCTCGTGAGTGGTGGGATTGCAGGCACAAGCTACCATGTCTGATTGTGCTTTTAGTGTGATTTTCTTTTTCTTTCCTTTTTGATCTTCACAATAGAATTATCTAATAGCATATGATGTACTAGATTATAGGAAACACTGGACAGGGGACTTTTCTCTGAGGGCACAGATGCTATCTTTATTCTGTGTCCCCAACTCCTGCAAACGTCTGACATGTCAGGGACTTTGGTATGTTATTACAGGACGGTTTAGCAGACCCCTTTATGATGAACCTGTCAGCAGTCCAAAGCGCTCTTGCATCCGTCATGTTACATAACCCTCGGACTAACCCCTGAGCTGGAGATGTGGAAGCCAGCAGAGACTCACGAGGCCCCTCACCTTCTGTAATCACATCCTTCCTGAAGGCTTATTCTGAGTAGCTCACAAAGCTCAGATTGCAAGCTAGGTTGGACCTGTGATCCCTGTTTCCCTAGGCCACCCCTTGTTCCTCACCAGGCTTTCAATCCCTGTTTTCAGGAGATAGCTGCAATGATTGACACGGAGTTTGCCAAGCAGACCTCCCTGGATGCAGTGGCCCAGGCCGTGGTGGACCGAGTGAAACGCATCCACGGCGATACCTTCGCCAGTGGTGGGGAGCGTGCCAAATTCTGCCCACGGCATGAGGACATGACCCTTCTGGTGAGGAATTTCGGCTACCCGCTGGGGGAAATGAGCCAGTCTACAACAGCCCAAGGTATGTTGCTGTGCAGCTGGACGCTCCTGGCACAAGCTTGGGACTGGAGGGAGGGGGCGCTGATGGGCGGGCGCTGCCTAGAATGCAGAGCGCCACGGCTGCTTCCAGAGGTTCTGGTTTTCAGCTTCCCCAAGCCGCGAATCTGCCTTTACCTGTCTTGTCTATAAAAATGAGGAGAGTCAAATTTGTCCTAGCCACCTCCCAGAGATTCGGTGCTTAAGCACTCCATGTATAGCCACAAAAGCAGACGTGGCCACCAACAGAAATGTAGAGTGCCTGCGTCTGTGCCAGAGCATGGTGGCCTCTGGTCCTTAGTAAGTACTGAAGGGAAGAGAGGATCCAGCGAAGGACCTGGGTGCGTTCAGGCCTTGGGGACACATGGCCCAGAGCCTGGTGTCGCCCCTGACCACTGGGCCAGGCAGACCTTGTATTTTCTCCCTTTTCCTTCAGTGTTCTTGAATCAAGTTGTTGTAAAGGCAATGGCTCCTCATGCCAGAGCATTAGACCTTCAGTCTGGCCCCTTTTCTTTTCTAAACAGACTCTGGAGCTTCACCCTCCAGATGCGTTTACGCTCCCACGGACACCAGGGTTCCCAGAGTTCCTCTGACTTGTTATTACAACTGTATTTCCATTGGGCCAGCCTCAGCGAGAGGCAGGTTCATCTTGGGAAGGCATCTGTGGGAAGTTGGGCCATAGTAACCCTTTTGCTGAGACAACTTAACACTTGATTCTGTTCCAGCCTTGAGTCCAGTGGGCTGCTCTGGAAGAGTCTCTGCCAGGGGACACTGCTCCTGGGCTGTCCCAAGGTAGAGGCCACACCAGAGCCTGGGGAACCTCTTACCCTCAGGCAGCCCGTGTCTCCCAGAGCAGCCCTTTCCCACCACCCTGCTTACCCTCTGCTGACCCCAGTGCCCTGTGCCCTTTCTGCACCTGTAGGAAGTCGTGTGTACCCCGTGTCCGTGCCTTACTCAAGCGCCCAGAGCACCAGCAAGACCAGTGTGACCCTTTCCCTCGTCATGCCCTCCCAGGGTCAGATGGTCAACGGGGCCCACAGTGCCTCCACCCTGGATGAAGCCACTCCCACCCTCACCAAGTAAGTTCCACCTCTCTAGAGATGACCCAGCCACCTGGCCATCCACTGGGCTCAGTGGGGTATGATAAGAAGTCCTGGGGTCTGAGAAGCCCTGGGTCTTAGATTTCTCTGATGCCTCACTCCCCTCGGGGTGAGAGTCTTCTTAGACACAGGCAGGAAGATTGTGGAAGCTGCACCTGGGGTGGGATGGAGGTTCATGGGACAGGTAGGTGAGGAGCCCTGGAAGGGTCCACACCCCAGCTGTCATCCGTGGGCAGGTACTTGAGTTGTTTTCTCCTGCTCTGAAGCTCTGGTACCTCCCAACCCACCCCCTTGGCGTCTGCACTTGGGGGACGTTGCCGGGCCTCTTGACTTCTTACAACTGCTGCCGTCCTAGTGTGACATTCCACTTTTATCTTTGAAGTTGATTCTCTAGTTTAAGGGGGGATGGGAGTGGAGAATGGCTGCCTAGTGGGGGCCTCAATACTGACCTGCCTGATAGGTCCAGAGTCCGCCCTCCTTTTCACTTTTGTGGTCTGCACCTCACCCCTCCACCCTCCAGGAATCTGGTTTCCTCATTCCAGTCCTGCACCCAAATAATAGAGATGCCACACCCAGCCCCTGTGAAGCTTTGGCTGAGCCGGATGTGGCCAATTAGAAGGGAGTGTCCCTGTTTTCCTGTGCCTCGCCAGGGGGCCTTCCTCCTCCTGTCCCCTTGTTCTCGCTCCTGTTATTGCTGCTGCTGTGCTACCAGTGTGGGTGGAAGGGGCCACCGGGCCGCTGAGCGCTGTCCCCAGGCATAGCCAGGACCTCTCCCCTGCAGAGCTGCCCTAGGAAGCCACAGCTGTGTCCACAAGGCAGACCAGACAGGGCCATGCTTCTTGGCTTGACATCCTGTGCCTTACAAGCCTCTCCTCCCCCAGTTCCAAATGTAGACGTCTCACCTGGGCCAGTGCCTGAGCGGGTGCCTGAGCTGGGAGCTATCAGGGCAGTGGGCTGACCGCTCCTGAAACCACAAGGACCCTCCAGTAAGAGGGACTGGGGAGCAGAGGACAGATTTCTATAAAGAAGGGACCTGGCCTGCTTGCATCAGTGGGTTGAGGGCAGAGTGGACACTGCTTCTCAACACTGCCTGCGTGACTTTCCTGATTGAAACGTGGTGTCTGCCCTATCTTACCACGCGTGGCTGTTCAGCAGTTGAACTGAGTGTTTCTTTAACTGTCATCCATTAAGCATTCACATGTAGCCGGTGCTTAAGAAATTCCCTTGAAGCCAGTGTGGTGGTGCCTACCGAAGGCAGGAGTCTAAAGTCATCCTCTGCTACAAGACAGTTAGAGACCAGCTGTCTGGGATACGTGAGACCCCATCTTAAAACAACTAAACAGAGGGAGGAAGAGGGAAAGAGACAGACAAACGCTGATATTTCAACACCAGACATTGGTGGACTTGGTGTCCTAACACTGGGAGTCACTCTGAGAAGGATGAAGAATTCTAGCCAGTCTGGGATCCATAGCAATACCCTCTCTCAAAATAACAACAACAATGACAACAGCAAAAGAATGCGTTTGCCACTTCAGCTGTGCTAAAAACATCTGACCCGGCTGACTTTCAGTGGTCGCCTTTGCCAGGGAATCCGATGGCAAAGCCCCCTGGAGGCAGGGCTGGCTCCCACGCTGTCCGCAGGCTGGAAGCCCATGGCCCCGTGGCCCAGCCACCCTAGGCTAACGCCCTTCCCTCTCCCTCTGCAGCCAGAGCCCGACCCTGACCCTGCAGTCTACCAACACACACACACAGAGCAGCAGTTCCAGCTCAGATGGGGGTCTCTTCCGCTCTCGACCCGCCCACTCACTCCCACCTGGTGAAGACGGCCGTGTGGAGCCCTATGTGGACTTTGCTGAGTTTTACCGCCTCTGGAGTGTGGACCACGGCGAGCAGAGTGTGATGACGGCACCGTAGCCTGCCTTGGAGGCAGGCCCAGCGCCGAGGCAGGGTGGTATATTTAGTCTTTCTTGTCCTTTGTCCGTGCTGTGGGATTAGCGGGCTGCCACGCTTGCAGTAGCACAGGACACCGGAGGCTCAGGTGGGCTACATGTGGAAGCTGCAGCTGGCCTGCAAGCCATCGAGAGTTGCATCCACTTTGTGAGTGGAAGGAGGCCTGAGCCACATCTATGGACCCTGAGTGCCACAGGACCGACAGATGCTGTTCCCTCAAGGCAACTTCCTTCCACCCCAGCCTTGGCCGGAATAGCCTGTGGTTGTGGCTGATGGCCCTACCTCTGCATGGCAGTCCCCTGTTAGCCTTTGAGCAGAGTGCGTAAGTCCAGAGTAGAGCTCAGGTGGAATGCATACCTGCCCTTGCTTGTCATTGGTAATGTTCAAAAAAGTCAGGGAAGCATTGGGTGCATTGATGACCACAGGGTAGGACAGGTAGAGTGGACTAGGGAGAAGTGGCCTGGAAGCATTAGCTATGGAGCTATGGAAGGCCAGAGCCTGCTGGCTGCCGAGCCTTCCTGGGGCCACAGGTAGTGAGGCTAAGTCCACTAAGCACCTTCAGCGCTGCTTTTGCTAGATCCTTCTCAGAAGTGGAGAAGACCAAGTTGGCTTAGCAGGTTCTGCCCTGCTTCCTCCCTGCTGGTACTAGGAGACTGAAGCAGGAATGGCTGAGTGGAGCAGGGGTCGCCTGGTAGCACAGCTGGGGCTGGCTCTGGGTACCAGTTGAGTATGGATGGCAGACAGTGGGGTTGTTGAAAGAACAGCGAAAGGTGGGGTGAGGGAGAATAGGTTACTTGAGTCCTGCCCACCCAGCAAAGCCCGAGCCTTCAGGGATGTACAGGATGTTTGTGTGCCAATGGGGGGAATGAGCTGGCCAGTCCCCCCCACCCCTAGTTTGACCAGGTCACCTGTTCGCTGCCTTTGGTAGGGACGGGCACAGAAGGACTTTCACCAGCATGGCCTCTCCCAAGCTCACATCAGAAAGCTGTCCTCGAGCCAGCCTCGACCCAGGATTCCTCCTCTTCCCCTTCCTCTGCCACCATGTGTAGCTGCTGGGCAGTGTCCGGTGCCTCCTGTTGGCAAAAACAAAGTCCAATTCCAGCGTTTTCAGCTGCGGCCAGAATCCACGGCTCTGAGGCAGAGCTGCTGTGCAGAACCAGCAGCCTGGGCTTCCTGGAAGCGCAGAGGGAGCAGAGGAAGAAGCCAGTTGAGCAGCCGTTCAGCTGCTCCTGCCGGGAGGCCGCCTCTGTCCTGAGCTCCGAGGTCTGGGAACAAAGGGGCTTCTCTCCCGGAATGTGGTGCTGTTTGTTCTCCAGAGATCGAGTCATGTCCTCCGTGCAGTAAAGTGATGCGCGGTGGTGCGCATTGTCTTTTAATATTGCTGCTGTTTCTCTCTGACTTTCTCCCTCGTCCTGTTCTACTCTGAAGGTTTGAGACAAGGTCTATCAGACTGGCAAGCGGCAGGGCTTGGATTTGAACCCTTGACTGCATCTGTATCCCTGTCCTCTCTCCCTGCAACTGAGTTTTGCCACATGCCGGTGGTCTGGGTGGCCGAGGGTGGTTCTTTCCCAGCTGTACTAGGTCTGCAGACTGGGCCGTGGGGAAGTCAGCGTAGCGCTGTGCTCCAGCTCCCCAGGGTGTCACCCTGGATCTGGGGGTGAATGCCCAAAGCGCGGGTCCCTGGGGCAGAACCTCCCCCTCAGCGGCTGATTTGCTGTACTCGCTCTGTCTTGGTGACAGATGTCCCTTAGCGTGCTTCTTCCTGCCCTGGACTTCACTCATCCCAGGAGGGATCGGCTGCCCGGGCCGAGAGCCTTCTGCCTGGGGACAAAGCCAGGCTCTGTTCGCTGTGGCCGCAAGGGCCCTTCTGCCGCAGGGGCTCTTGGCAGCCCTGCCTGCCTGGCTCCCTTTCAGTGTCCTCTTCCTTCCTGTGCTCAGGTGAGGGGCTGTGGCCCTGCGGACCTCCAGAATCACCTAAAAGGGATGTCGTGAGCTCTCTTTTCTCTGGGAGATTCAAGCCCCAGCAGTTCAGCAATGGTCCTGCTCCCAGATGACCACTGTCCAGGCCACTGTCCTGTGGGCCAGGTATCACCTGACCTGTGTCACCACTTTCCTCCGGGTGGGCTTTCTTCCCGAGAAGCACCATTGCAGCTTCAAGGTTCCCTTTGGGAGAGGAAGACGTGGGGAAGAAACAGACAGCTTGGGAGTCTCTGAGGACTGCAGGAGGCACTGGGGGTCTCGAAGAGGAAAACATTCAACAGCCAGCAGAGGTGGGCAGGTGGCCGATACTGGGCTAGGGTCTTCCCCAGCCTGCCACACTCTTGTTTCCTAAGACTGGATCACACAGGGCTGGAGAGAGGGTTCAGGGATTAATACTCTGTCACACAAGCAGAAGGTCCTGAGTTCAGATCCCAGGTCCCACATAAAAAACACCAGGCAGAAATGACGGCGGTGGCCTATACTTCCAACCCTGGTAGGCAGAGCCTGAGAAATCTCAGAGCAAAGCAAAAAGGAGGTAGAAGCATCCAGGATGATTCCCGAAGTCACCCTTGGGCCTCCACAGGGACACACAGTGCTAAGATACACACACAAAATAAAAATAGAGTTTAAAAAAGACGGGATCACTCAGTGGAGAAATCCACTCCTACCCTTGGCCACTGACTTCCTGTCCCCTCCCAGAATTCAGAGAAGGCTTGAATGAGGCACCTCCCTTCCTGTCTCAGAGCAGTTGGGGTCAGAACTGCTGTGTCCGGGGTCCGGCAGGGAGCCCCTCAGTGCCCTCAGCTGCCAGCAGGCTTGCTGGGCAGTACAGGTTGTGCCCTTTGTCCTCGACAGCTGGCCGCTGTGCGAGGCAGCAGAGCAGGCTCTGAGATGCTCACGTGGTTGGGGTCTCCCTAGTGGGGGTGCCATCCAGACCCTCATAGAGAAAACACTCATGGGGGGAGACATCAAAGGGGAAATACCCAGAGTGCTCTTGTTGGCCAGGTCTCAGCACACTTTCTCACCATGCGACTAGTGGTCTATGTAGTGTCTGGAGCGCGGGGGCTGTGGACCCCTTGTTTCAGTGGGATGGTCCCCGAGGTCAGTCCCAGCCTGTAGTGGTTTCACACAAGCAATGAGTGAGTGGTGCTAATGGAGAGAGGGACACTTGTGTGACCCTGGACAGGCTGCTGGGACTGGGTTGTTTTTCTTTCTCCTAAACAAGGGCGAGGGATGGTTCCTGCTGACCTCGCCCAGTGGTCTTGTAGCCCCCAACCTGCCGTCCTTACGGGATAGCTCATAAGAGCATCAGCTGGAGTCCACCGTGCACCAAATTCCAGGGCTGTGTAGTCAGCTCAGTCAGACCCTCCTCGCCTGCTGCAGGTGCCAGGCATCTAGGACCAGGGTGTGGGCAGTGACTGTCCCTCTGGACTCTCCTTAGCTGAAGCCAGATGGAGGCCTTTGGCCAAGCTCCCAAACGGTCTGACAAGAATCTCAGGATTCTTCCTTCTGGGTCTCTATTTTGAAACCAAACAAGAACAAGAATCGCTGCCAGGCTCCGTGTGAGCATGCAGAGCTCCGTCCCCACTGGGCTCTCTCCCCACCGGGCTTCGTCCCCACCGGGCTTCGTGTGTGCATGCAGAGTTCCGTCCCACGCAGAAGCACATCAGAGCACAGACAGGCTCTTGACATTTGCCTGGGCGGCCTTGTCCAGGCCCTGCTGCTGTGGGCGTGGTCCCGGGACCCGGGGCAGGCCTTTCCAGCCTTGTTCTTTGGGACCTGGGGCAAGGATTTAGATCCTTTGGTGGTTCTCCACACCTATAGTGATTAAACAACTGTGCTTGCCAGTGCAGCAGGTGGTGAACTCAAGGTTCTGACCTGCCTTCAGCGCTTGCCCTATGGGAGGCATTTGGCAGCCTGTTCATTTCTTCCAGCCCTGGGCTCTGCTCCACCCCCTTAACACCCCAGGGCCAGCCCAAGGAGTATGTAAAAACTGTCAGGTGATCATGATGGACAAACACAGGAAACAGAGCTAAGCTTTCAGAACATAGTTGCTGAGCGTGTCTATTCTGCAGAAAAGTGCCCACCCTAACACCCCAAGTTTTGTGATTCCTAATAAATTAGATGCCTCATTTTGATTGGGTGAATTTTAACTTCTTTTTTTTTATTATTATTATTATTTATTCAACTGTGTGCATATGCGTGTGTATGTGTGCGCGCGTGTGTCTGTGTGTGTGTAGAACCACGGACGAATTCGCGAACCACCATGGACACCTCCACCTCCTTCTGCCCCGGGATTCACAGGCTCCGCCCTACCAGGACCAGAAGCGCAGGCCGCCACCCCTGCTTCCGCCTGGCGTCTATACGTGGGGATCTGGGATCCGAGCTCAGGACCTTCCGCCTGCAAGGCGGAGGCTTAAACCCTGAGCCACCTCTCCAGCCCCCCTAACTTCTTTTTTTTTAATTTTTCCTTCTGTGAGGTTCATATGCAATGCACACCATGGCACTTAGGTGGAGATCAGAGGCCAACTTTTTAGAAGTCAGATCTCTCCTTTCACCATGTGGGGTTCTGGAAATTGAACTCAGGTTGCCAGGTTTGCAAGCAGACACGTTGCTCAGTGAGCTCTCTCTGGCCCTAATTAGGTGAATGTTATAGTCAAATCCATACTGTTCTGGAGTTTGATTTGGTTTGGTTTTAGACATAGCCGACCTCAAACTCATTTATATTGTGGAGGATAGATAACCTTAAAATGTGATCTTCCTACCTCTACTCATCAAGTGGACCAGGACCCCCAGTGTGTGCAATACTGGGGATCCAACTCAGGGCCTCGTGCACAGTGTGCATAGTAGCAAGCACTCTACTGACTGCCTGCACCCAGCCCCTTGTTCTAATTCAATGCAAAAACAGCGCTGCTAGCTTCAATAAAGGAATTCTTATTATTACTGCTCAGGTAAGCTGATGCACCAGGAAGAATTCCATGCTAGTCCTGTGAGTTGTAAACTCCACATATGATGGGGCGCCCCAAAGGCTCAGGCTGCAGGTCCTGGCAATCCTACCCACCCAGTGCCTGCTGGTGGCTTGCAGTGAGTAACTCGGGGTGCATGATCAGGAGACTGCTCAGCCTGGCGTGTGTCAGAAAGGACCGTCTTACCATTGCCTGGGTTTTGGAAGGGGTCATCTGTAGGAAGTGGAGGCATCCTGTCGTCCAGGGTGTGATGCCAGCAGGGGGAGAGGAGGGGCGCTGATACTGCGGGTCCGAGTCTGGCTGCAGCCACGTCATGTGACAACAAAGACTAGATGGTTGTTAAAAATACAGGTTTCTTGGCCCTACAAATCAACACTTGCAAGAGGCCAAGCTGGCTTCCAGAAAGACCCACGTGCTTTGCAGATGTGTGCCGAAGCCAGGAGACCAGGTGCTTGCCTTCTTGCCCGCCCTCCACCATGCGGCCTTTCCTGGTTTGGTGCTCTGGGGAGTTTTACCTCTGGGTGCCCTTGAGAAGGCCCATGAACCTTACTGGTAGTCTCCATCTGATCTCTAAAAGAAGGTTTAGGCCCAGGCTTGGGGGCACATTCCTGGAACCCTAGCACTCTAGGGACACGGAGGCACGAGCTCTCAAATTTGAGACCAATTTAAGCTTATGTAATGAGACCCTGTATACGATAATAAAATAAATAAAAATATCTGGGAGCGTAGCTTAGTTGGTAGAGTGTTTGCCTAGCATGTACGAAGCTGCGAGTTCCATCCCAGCACCTCAGCCAGCCGTGATGAGTCACCCCAGAACTCAAGAAAGGGGGAGAGAACTGGAAGTTCAAGGTCATCCTGGGCTTCACCTCCAGTTCAAGGCCGGCCTGGACATGTGAGACCCTGTCTCGAGAAAGAAAGAAAGCTCTGCAGCCTTGTGCCAGGACTGAACTGACAATGTGCTCAGTGAAAACAGCCAGGCACAAGGGGCCACACAGCAGGCGACTGCTTTTAAGTGAACCTCTAGGTAGGCAAATCCCTGGAGATAGAAAGCAGAGTGGTTGCTAGGCATTGGGAGATGGGGAGGTGGGGAGCCACTGTTAATTGGCATGGCGTGTTTTCCAGGGTGATAGAAAAACTTGAGACCAGAGAGAGGTAGTGATGACCCAGTTTTATGAATACATCAAAGGCTGCCGTGTCCTGTGTACTTTCTCACAGTTAATGTTTCACGACTGATGCTTCCATAGAAAAGAAAAGAAAAATCAGCAAGAAGTCAGTCCTGGGCGTCCCCGCCGAGCAGGTAAGCTCTCGGTGACTCTCAACACCCAGATTCCTTCCGGCTCAACCCTCCCGGCTCACAGACCAGCCGAGAAAAGACAGTCTTGTGCGCTATTTCAGATGTTTAATCACATTTGAAAAGGTGAAAGAGGCAAGTGAACTAACTGATCAGTTGTTCTCCAGCTTCTTTGACCACTTAGTCAGGGGCTTAGGGCAACACATAAGCAGCGGGAGGGCCTGGGGGAGGGCTGCCCCCCCCCTGCTTCCTGCAAGTCTGCAGAATCCGCCTGTACGTTAGCTGCACCAGGCTCTGTGGAGCCAGCACCTGACTCAAGGTCACCCCACTGGGCAGCATAGCTCTAGGCTTTCGAGCTAGAACCTCTGGATATGTCTCAACAGCGTGAGGGTTTTTCAATTTAGTAGATGTTTGAGACTTAGAATTAAAAATAAAATCTGTCGAGGATCATTTGAATGACCACACCACCTTCAAATTCTGCTTTGGAGTGTACATCAAAGAATCAAAACCAGACACTGCGTGTGCGTGCATGTGTCCCTGGAGATTGAACTCAGGCCCTTGCACGTTCTAGGCACGTGTTCTACCACTGAGCTGCTTCTTGAGAGAACCCTTAAGGTTCTTAGTATCACAGTAACCATAAGGTGGAAATGCTCCTGGTTGGGTGGCCAGCTACACAGCAGACCCCTGAGAACCAGCCACAACCCCTCCTTCCTCCCATCCCACATAGTGCCTAGTTCAAATTCTGCCTCTCCACACGCATTATGGCCCCTCCCTGTACCCCAACCTCCATGGTTCCTCCTGCTAGTCTTCCCCATCTGACCTGTGTACCTAACCCTGATAAAGAACTGAACAAAGGCCTTGCCCGGAGGAGGAGGAGAGAAAACAAGGAAGCTATGAGCATAAGCAGCACTGGGTGGAAGGTGGAGAAAGTGGGGTGCTGTCAGTGCTGGAGTCTAGGTCCCTGGGTGCCTACTGGCTGGTGCTCAGTCTCTCCAGGCCTCACGAGGCCTACCGTGAGCTGCAAATTTTCACCAGGCCCAGGCAGATCTCAGGCCCTACTGTGCCCTCACCTTGGACGGTGTGGCCATGAATCTTGGCAGGTCGCGCGCTAGTTCCCGGTCTTTGCTTGTCCCAACGGGATGGGCTTGTGTTTGGTTGGCAGAGACACAGCCCCAGGGCTGCTCAAGAACCGCCTAAGGAAGCTAAGCTCCCCCAGCTAGCTTAGCAACACTCTTGCATCTGTCCCTCCTGGATCTCCCTACATTCACGGAATTCACCTCCTACAGCCTCAGGGGCATCCTTGGGGCCCTCAGCACCGCCTCCTGCCCCAGGGACCAAGTGCCAGTAGGCCAGGGACACAGAAGAGACAGTGTCCCCCGGCAGGGCTGGCTCCATCATCTATATTGGGTGCCACGTGGAAGGGGCTGGAGCCGTTCATGTCAATTTATACTAATAAGCTTCTGACTTCAGTCTCCACATGTGAACATGGGGGTGGGTGATCAGGGGTGGGGTAGGGGTCCCCAAAATCTTCTCTACTAGGAATAAGAATTTTTAAAAAATATATGTGTGTGCATGTGTGTACGTGTGTATCAGAGGGCACTGTATGTCTCTGTGGAGGACCAAGGATGACTTTGGGAATCATCCTGGATTGCTTCTACCACCTTCTTGCTTCGCTCTGGGATTTCCCAGGCTCTACCCTCCAGGACCAGAAGTGCGGGCTGCTACCATTTCCACCTGGCATTTTTACATGGGATCCCAACTCAGGACCTTCTGCTTGGGAGACAGAGTCTTAACCCCTGAGCCATCTCTCCAGCCCAGAATTAAGACTTTTTAAACATCAGTGATAGTCCTGGAGGCAGAGGAACGATGACCAGGGCAAATAGTGGTGCTAGGGTCACCTTGCTTGCACATGACACCCCTAGAAAAGTAAATCATTTCCTAGGAGGTCTGGGAACAGAATCAGGAAGTCTGGATGCGGGGAATGCTGGGTTAGTCCTTGTGTGGTACTGTGGGGGACACGGACTCCACCGTGGTCCCTGCTGGTCTTGAAGCAACAGGGGTTGGTGAGAAGACAGAACAATAACCACTCGAAATCTACCGGTGAAGTGTATCTGCCAAAGATTTTGAGCTGGATCAAGAAGGAAACTGACAAGTTCAGTAGGAAGAACTTACTTAACATGCAGTTTTACAGGACACCAGATCCCCGAAAGCAAATGAAGACCCCCCAAAATGTTCAAGTTTCCAAACAATGGTGAAGGTTCCACAGCAGGTTAAACAGAGAGAAGGGCGCTGTGGGAAAGGAACGACGCTGGTGCAGGTGTGAGGATGCTTGACGAGGTCTGTTTGTACATCAGGCTCAGGAGCTGGGCATGTCTTGCAAGCCTGGGCCTGGGATTCCATCTCCAGCCCTGCAAAAAGACAAAGGAGGGGCAGTGAGATAGCTCAGGGCATAAAGCGGCTGTTCGCAACCTGGGCTGCGTTCAATCCCCAGAAGCCCACGTGGTGAAGAGAAAGAACTGACTTCCCAAGGTTGCCTCCAGGGTCCACCCCAGGATCTGCCCTGAACCCTACTCTGGAGCTATGTCCCAAGGAGAATGGCAAAGTCTGTCTTGGGTCATTGACTACAGAGGTGACAGAATAGAAGGTGAAAGGGAACTGGCAGCAGTGCGCATGCCCTGGCTAGCCAGGTTGAGACTCAGCAAGAGGTGAAGGAGGGCAAATGTCACTTGGGGGTGCCATGGACAGAGCTGGTCACAGGGAACACCAAGGGCCCCAAAAGTCATGGTGGCCACAGTGACTTCTGCAGGGGTCTCAAGAAAAAAAAAAAAAAAAAAAAAAACCTAATTCCCATCAGCCCCAAGTAAATGTAAATATGACATGCTTAACCAGGCCTGGTGCCTTGGGCCTATAATCCCAGCTACTCTGTGAGATAAGATAGAAAGATCACAAGTTCAAGACCAGCCTTGGAAACTTAGCGAGACTATGTCTCCAAATAAAGGGTAAAAAGAAATATGAGTTGTAGCTCAGTGATGGAGTGCTTATAATGTGTGAGGAGCACATCTGGCTATCTCCAGACGCGTTTTTCTTGTTTCTGGTCTCTGTATCCTCCAGACTGGTCTGGCACTCTTCTTGATGATGATGGTGGTGGTGGTGCGCCTGTAAGTCAGAGTACTGTGTGAAGGTCAGAGAACAACTTTGTGGAGTCAGTCCACCTTTACATGGGTTTGGGGGATTGACCTCAGGTTGTCAGGCTTACACAGCAAACAGCCTTTATACTCTACACCATCTCACCAGCCCTGTTGTGGATCCTCCCACCTCAACCACCCAAATTCTGGGATCACAGGCACAGCACAGCTCCTGGTTCTGCAGAGTGTGTGTGTTCGTTCGTTCGTTCATTCATCCATTCATTCCTCAAAAGTCCCGAAGCACAAGTCTGGTGACTTTGCCCAGGTGGTGGAAGAGACCAATCCTCTGTCTCCCCAGCTGCACTCACCAGAGCCAATGCAATGTAAAGCAGCCAGTGCCCGCCACATGTGGGCACAGCAGCGACAGGAGGAGACCGCTGGCCAGCGGGACAAGGCCGTTCACTCCCCTCCATAGAACCGTGCACGGCTACAGGTCAGAGAGTCAGCAGAAGTGGCTCGTGTTCAGAACCCCAACCCCGAGTCAACCTGAGCTCTCACCATGCCGACACCCTCAGGCACCCTGACAACGGTGGGCAGGCTATGCCCATGTTTGCCCTGTGGATGTCCTGGCTGATGTCACCCCAAGGCCTCTCCACAGTGACAGGGTTTTCAGGTGCCTTTCTCCCGGGACATTCTCTGCTCACTTCTACCTCATTTCTATCAGTGAAAGAGCAAGTGGCAGGAGGGCCCAGATTCCTAGGGTGGGACTGCAGAAGGCGTGGCCTGCAGCCTGAAGGGATCGGCCGGCAGCCATGTTGGTTGTATCCATGGGTATGCTGGGCTGGGGACCGGCTGTGGGGTCTCCAGAGCTCACGGCCCCAGCTGGAATCCAGGGCCTGGTGGACCAAAGGTTTCCCTTCAGATCCCAGCCTTTTCCTCCTTGGCCCTGGGCTGCTTTATCTTCCCCCCTCCCCCCAGCAGGAAACAAAGCCCAGGTCTGCTCCTCTGAACTTGGTGGTAACACCAGCTGCCTGGCTTTGCTGGGGTGCTTGGCTGGGAGCCATGTCACCGCTGTTGCCCTTGACCTGTCAGCTTCGAGCCTCCCAGATCATGAGAAACTTCCTCCATCAGCTCCACTCTGGCCCGCCCTGACCTCCCAGGTCCTGAAACAATGTCCCCAGATGATGAGGTTCACTGGGGGAACAGGCCAGGGCAGGGCCTCTTTCCTCGACCCCCAGGAAAGCCTCAGGAATGGTGACTCCCCTACTCAGACCTAGAGTTCCAGCCCACCTCTGCCACTCATCAGCTAGACAACATTCGAAGGTCACTTAAAAGGTCTCTGTGCCTCAGTTTCCTCAGCTGAAGAGCAGGGATGTGTTCCTTGGGGGCCCTGTTCGGCCCTGCTCTAAGCACACTTCATGTAAGGCCTCCAATTCTCCAGGGGCCCCTCCGAGGGCTGCTGGTACCACCTCACATGACTCTCTGCAGGTGAGGAAACGGCACAGAGAAGTCAGCAGTGTGCCCAACGTCCCAGCCAGTGCATCTGGGATTCGGTCCCAGGCAGCTTGAGCCTCTTCCAGCAGACAGGCTGGGGTCTCAGCATGGGAAGAGCCAGCCTGCGCTTGCATTTGCCACCATGGTCGTTATAATCTTCATCTTCATCCTGGGGCCCACGCTCCGCCCCATCACCCAAGTCCTTTTTGATGATGATTGAATAGACAAAGCATAAGATCCACCATTGTTTTTCCTCTGTGTGTGTGTGTGTGTGTGTGTGTGTGTTTTCCATTTTCAAGCGTGTATCTCAGCAGCGTCAGGTATGTTCACATTCTCCTGCCCCACGCTCCATCTTCAAGACTCTTTCATTTTCCCAAAATGAAACTCTGTACCTTGCAAACCTGGGGTTCTCCTCCCCTCTCCTCCATTTCCTTTCTGTGGAGTTAATGACTCCAGGACTTTGTATCAGTGGTGGTATACATTGCTTCCATTTTCTACCTGGTATACATTGTTTCCATTTTCTATCGGGTATACATTGTTTCCATTTTCTATCTGGTATACATTGTTTCCATTTTCTAACTGGTATACATTGTTTCCATTTTCTATCTGATATACATTGTTTCCATTTTCTATCTGGTATACATTGTTTCCATTTTCTAACTGTTATACATTGTTTCCATTTTCTAACTGGCACATTCTACTTGAGGGCCTCAAGGTTCATCATGCTGTAAACTGAATTTCTTGTCTTTTTTTTTTTAATTCTACAGATTTTAACCCAGTCCAAACAAGTGTGTCTAGTTCATTTCAACGCCTTCACTGCCAAACCAGGGGCTAGAGACTACTTTGCCTCCTCCCTCTTCTGGTCTTTAGTGCCCAAAACGTAAAGGTAGCTGCTGCAGGGAACCTTGAACTATACTTTGTCCTGGTCTCTTGACCTTGACAGATTTGGCATCCTGCTGCCTGGCTGCCAGCAGGAAATCCTTGATCTTCTCAGTCTACCGAGGCCTAGAGACACGCATTGGAGGGCGAGGACGGCTCTGGCCACTGACCGCCCTGGATCATATTATTTTATTTTCAATTTCTTTATTATTTTATTCTTTTATTATTGCGTGCATGCGTGCGTATGTGTGTCTGAGGGCACTATGTAGTGTGTGCCCATCGAGGCCCAAAGGTGACTTTGGGAATCATCCTGGATTCCTCTACCTCCCTATTGCTTTGCTCTGGAGTTTTCCAGGCTCTGCCGTAGAAGGTCAGAAGTATAGGCCGCTGCCATTTCTGCCTGTTGTTTTTATGTGGGATTATGTGGGACCTAGGATCCAAACTCGTGTCCATTTCTCCAGTCCCTAGACCAACCTTTTTAAGAATGAGTAGTATCCCATTGCCTAGACGTGCCACATCCTGTTTATGCACATCTGCCAATAGACACGTAACTGCCTCCATCTTTTGGCCTCTTTTTGACATGCTGTGAATCCAACTGTGGTGGCATCTGTCTGAAGCTTTCAGTCCTTTTGGGGATAGGTACCAAAGTAACAGTGCTAGTCCCATACTAATACTTTGATACCCCACACACAAGATGGCCCCTTCACCTTACATCCCCATCCTCAGTGCATGCTGTTCCTGACTCCTTCCTGCTCCTGGTCTTCTTGCTCCACCCATAGATGCTACGCTGCCGGCCCTCTACCAGTGTCCCCACCATGGACACAGCCCTTGGTGCAGTTCCTTTCCGTCCTCCAGCTCTCCTCTGCTGGGCTAGGTAGCTCCTGGAACACGGGAGAGACCGGCCATTTGTTGGCGCTGACAGCTCTGGGGTATCGCCTCCTGTAGGGCTGTATTGACTCCGTTAACCACCCCGCCACGGTTCACCCCTGGGGTACACCCACTGGGGGAAGAATCCTGAGAACCAGGACCATGACTTGCTGGGGCCGGGCCAAGCTCACCCTGCAGGTGGCTCTCACTGTGTCTGCACTCTGCCTGGGCCTGCAGCCTCTTCCCCGAGACATGAGCACAGCATGTCCCAGACCATCCTGAGGCAGAAGGCTAAACTTCAAGCAATGGTGCCAAAAGCCAAACCTCAGAAGGTCCCCAGTGCTGGCGAGAGATGGGGGACTGTTAGATCACATAGGCCACCTCTCCAGAGGGGATCCACCATGCCTTTTATTATCTTGATTCCATCTAAACTCTCAGTCCCAAGTCAGGATGGGACAATTAAGTATGTTCCTTACTCTAGCAGCTTCAAGAGTCTGCTAAGCTCAGAGACCCCCGTTCTCTCCCCTGTAGGCTCAGAGACCCCACTCCCCTCCAAAGCCTGTCAATAATTCCCTTGTGTCTGTGGGCTGCTGCAGCTCAGCTTCCGCCGCTGGGAAAGGCCAGTGTCACTGAAGAACCAGGTCACCTAAAATAATCTGTCGTGAATGGCTGCTGCAGTCTGTTCTTTTCACACCGAACAAAGGTCAAGAAAGGTGACTCCACATAGAGGCTTTAAAATCTTATTTATTTATTTTTATTTATTTGTTTGTTTGTTTGTTTGCTTATTGGAGAGCACATGCACCATGCGGGCTTCCTCTAAGCTAAGACAGGGTCTCATGCATCCCAGGTGGTCTTGGACTCCCTGTACGAACAATTGGACCTTCTGGTCCTCCTGCCTCCACCTGGGAAGTGTTAGGATGGCGACAGTGTGTGTGTGCAACCCGGTCTGGTTGATTGGAGATCTGGGATAGAACCAGGCTTTCTCTGCACTTGCACCGCAAGCACTATACCAGCTGAGCCTTGTGGGCCACAGTCCTAGTTGTTTTTAAGACAGGATCTTGCTGTGTGGCGCAGACTGGCCTTGAAATTGAGATCTCCTTGCCTCTGTCACCAGAGGCTGGAAATGCAGTAGTGAGTTACCATACATAGCTGGGTTCTGTGTTTTTTTGGTTGTTGTTGTTATTGTTTTTGGTTTTTTGTCAATCAGAGTCTCCTGTAACCCAGACTGCCTCTGACTCACTATGTAGCCAAGGAAGACCTTGAAATTCTTCCATTTTATTTACTCTGTGTGTGTGTGTGTGTGTGTGTGTGTGTGTGTGAGAGAAAGAGAGAGAGAGAGAGAGAGAGAGAGAGAGGGCACTGTGTATCCCGTGAAGGCCCAAGGGTGACTTTGGGAATCATCCTGGATTGTTTCTACCTTCTTTTTGCTTTGCTCTGAGATTTCCTAGGTTCCGCCCACCAGGGCCAGAAGTGCAGTCCTGCTGCTGCTGTTTTCTGCCTGGGGTTTTAACATGTGACCTGGGATCCAAACTCATTCTGCTTGCCAGGCAGTTTTAACCCCTGAGCCATCTATCCAGCCAGAATTTCTTTTATTTTTATTTAAGGGAGTGTGTATGTGTCTGTGTGTATCAGAGGGCACTGTGTGTGTCCATGGAGGTCCGAGGGTAATTTCAGGAATCATCCTGCGTTGCTCTAACTCCTCTTGACTTTACACTAGAGTTTCCAGGCTCCTCTTTCCAGAGCCAGAAGTGCAGGCCACCACCATTTCTGCTGCCATAAAAACCACCTGGTGTTTTAACGTGGGACCTGGGATCCAAACTCAGCACTTTCTACTTGCAAGACAGAGTCTCAGACACTTAGCAATCTCTCCAGCCCCGAGATCCGGAATTTGAACTGCTGGAGGCACCAGCCTTACCCACGAGCACCTCTCCAGTCCCAACATCTTAAATTTCTGATTCTTCCTTCATGTCTTGAGTTCCAGCAGGAAATATGGGAGGTGTCGACACACCTTTTTTTTTTTTTAATAATTTTTTTATTTTATTAAATTGTGCGTTGTATGCGTGTGTGTGCGTGTGTATGTATGTGTGTGTGCGTGTGGGAACCACCATGGACGCCTCCACCTCCTTGTTTACTCTGTCCTGGGATTCACAGGCTCTGCCCTTACCAGGACCAGAAATGCAGGCCGCCCCCGCTTCTGCCGGGCGTCTATACATGGGGTCCAGGATCAGAAGTCGGGACCTTCTGCCTACAAGGCAGAGGCTTAACCCCTGAGCCACCTCTTCAGCCCCCACACCTGTTTTATGTAGAGTTTGTGATGGAGCCCAGGGCTCCATGCATGCTAGACAGCGTGTTCCTAGGCTACATTCCCAGCCCACAGCTGGGTTCTGTTGCTCTTTATTTATTTGGGTGCTGGGAATAAGACGCCAGGTCCTGTGCTTGCTGAATAGATGTGCTGCACCCCCACATGGGACTGAGGTGGTTTGAAACCAGAGTTGTGGCTGGGCACAGTCACTCCAGTTTGAGATTCAGTGAGACGGACTTCCCAAACCAAATACCAAAACCAAAACCCAGAATTGCTTGGGAGCCCTTGGGCCTTTCCACAAGGCCTACTGCAGTGCAGGAGTGCAGGGTGTCTAGTAACCAAGCATTCCCCTATGGGAAAGGCTAGTCAAGGGTCTGTGCCCACAGGCTATGCTGGGTGATATAGCAAAAGGAAGGGGGATATAGCAAAAGGGGAAGCTGGGTCTGGTAGAATCCAGAACTGTCTTGTGAAATAGTATGAATAGTGGTAGGGCGGAGCCTGTGAATCCCCTCCCAGCATGCCGGTGGGAGGTCAGCTTGCAGCCAGGGGCTGTGGCCTAGTTAAAGGTCAGCGGCAGCTCTGCTGCATCCCTGGGGGGCAGTTGGTCTTATGGCTGAACCTCGATTCTGCCGGTGAGTTTTAATTCTACCCCCCTCCCCCGGCTTGGCTTATTACTTCTGGTCACCAAATGTGATAGAGAAACTGCAGACCCACGTGGACCACCTGCAGGCCAATGGTTTTCAGGCTCAGACAAGCAGAGGCCGGTCTGGTGACCTTGCTGTGACCTAGCCACCAAACTCACCCAAGCAGTGTGACGGGACTCCTTTCCTGAAGCAGCAGCAAGAGAGGGGCTCCAGGTGTCAGCCCTGCCCTCCCTGCCGTGACCCTCTGGAATGTTCTTGTGGGGGGAGGGGTGCTATCAGTGCTTTTGGGTTCAAGGGTGTGCCCCCAATGTACACATGGGGTGTTTCTGTCATCTGAGGTTGGGCAACTGTGAGACAGTGTGTATGTGTACGTGACATTGAGAAGAGGAGCCGGGTGGGTGCACCTGTGCGCAGAGGGGGGCTTGATCCCTGCAAGGGGGCATGGGCATTGAGCACACAGGGCATGTGTGTTGCCTCTCTCCAGAGGAGCAGACGTGGGCTGGGCACAGGCAAGACCATCCTCAGGGGGCAGCCGTCTGCTTCGGGGGTGTCACTGTTCAGCAACTGCCTGGAGACCCTCAGGCACCCCCCCACACCCTGGCTAGTGCCTCCCAGGAGTATATTGTGAACTACTTGCTTATGCTGTTCCTCAGCCCGGTGCTTTTCCATGTGCCTCCAAATCTGCTTCAGAAAGCTGCTACCCCAGCATCCCAACCCCCCCATACTGCCCCTAACTTCTCTGCTCCTCTTCATCTCTTCCCCTGTCCCTGCGAACCCAGACCTCCTGGGGAGTTCAGGGCTGGCATACAATGGGCAGGCAACCATTGAATGGATTTAGCTTTCCTCAGCACTTGGTCAGAGAGAGAGAGAGAGAATGCATACCACGGAGAGCGAGCCACTCTGAGGGAGTTCTTTCCTTCTACCATATGGACTGAGGTCTCTTTCCCGCCCAGATTGGCATTTCTTTTCTTTTTTTTAAATTTTTTTATTATTATTATTATTTATTCAACTGTGCGCATGTGCACGTGTATGTGTGCATATGCGTGTGTGTGTCTGTGTGTATCTGTGTATGTGTAGAACCACGGACGAATTCGCGAACCACCATGGACGCCTCCACCTCCTTCTGCCCAGGGATTCACAGGCTCCGCCCTACCAGAACCAGAAGCACAGGCTGCCCCCACTTCCGCCTGGCGTCTATATGTGGGATCTGGGATCCGAACTCAGGACCTTCCGCCTGCAAGGCGGAGGCTTAACCCCTGAGCCACCTCTCCAGCCCGGAATTTCTTTTCTTTAAAATATTTTATTTGGGCTGGAGAGATGACTCAAAGGTTAAATAAGACTCTGCCTCAAATGCAGAAGATCCTGAGTTCAGATCCCAGGTCACACGTAAAAACACCAGGTAGAAATGGCAATGTCCTGCACTTCTGGTCCTGGTGGGCAGAGTCTGGAAGATTCTAGAGTCAAGCAAAAAGGAAGTAGAAGCAATCGAGAATGATTCCCAAAGTCACCCTTGGTCCTCCATAGGGACACACAGTGCCCTCTGATTGATACACACTCATGCTAAATAATAAAGTTAAAAATTATTTATCTGAGAAGGAGTGTGTGGGAGAGAGAAGAAAGAGGTCAGAGTATAACTTTCAGAAGTCAGTTCACTCGTCCACCACGTGGGCTTCTGGGTCAGCAGCTTTGCTAGTAGGCCTCTTACCTGCTGATCTACCTCACTGACTCATTCCTTCATCTTCCTCTCTAGAGTCAACCCAGACCCTGCTGGCTGGCATGGTGAGGTGGAGTCACAGACCAAGGTCAGGGTCCTGGTACTGCCAGTCAGCACTGAATGGGCCTCCAGCCTCTTGTCTCCTTTCTTTGCTGGCCTGGAGCATCCTACATGGGGCCCTCAAAGACTGCCCAGGAAAGCAGAGAGCTGGGGATGGAGATGGCAGATGCAAGAGAGAGAGCAGAGGCCTAGTGCCACCGGGTGCAAGGACTGCTGGCCATGGCCACTGGCAGCACACAGCAACCATGGGCAAGGTCTCCTTTAGAGGCTGGCGCTTCTCTCTGCGCTCCCGCCTGCTACTAGCCGCTAGCAGATCCTTGTGGTTGAGGGGTATCCCCTGAAACACACACACACACACACACACACACACACACACACACACACTGCCAGGGAGGGCATTTGGCACTCCTTTCTATAAGTGCCAGGCTGTGCTAGGTGCAGACGTGGCAGCAGAAATCCATGCCCTCCTAACCTGGAGCCAGCCAGCAGCTGGTAGACACAGAAGGCTTACAGCTATGCAGCAGTAAGAAGTCCTGGGAGAGAGGCTGGAGGAAGGAGGGGAAGAGAAGGAGGAAGACAGAGGAAGAGTTAGGAGGGGAAGGGGGAAACTGGAAGGAGGAGGAGGGGAAGAAGGAGGAAGAGGTCAGGCCAGGGGGCAGGGCGGCCTCAGCTCTTTGTAGGCTGGGAGGCTGGGGTGTGGCTGGAACAGAGGGGGAGGCGTGCCAGGCAGAGTTGCTAGGACGGCAGGGATCACGCCCCTGGGAGGCTGGGGGTGGAGCTGTGTCGGAGACTGGGATCCTCGGGCTAGAAAGAGTGAAGCCCTCACGAAAGGTGTGAGTAAGATCTCTGGAAGCCACAACTGGCTTAGAGAGGATTTCTGAGAAATGGGATATCTGGGCTGGGTCTTGAAAGATAAAGAGGAGTTTTTCCAGAAGGTCTTTCTGGACCCAATTTATAGAACATATGCCACGTGCAGAGATAAGAAAAAAGTTCGACTGGAAGCAAGGCTCTCTGAAGGCTGTGCACCCTTGGGTGGGGCTCAGGGATGAGTGGATGGACCAGTGCATGCAGTAGTGGGTGGGGTAGATGGGTGTTAGGGGAAGAAAGGGCCCACTCGGTCACTACATTCTGGCCCCTGTCCAGTGGCACCCATTCTTGCGCCTCTACCTCCTTGGGTCTTCCCCCCACACCCCCTTCAGGCCTGTCCTGCAGTGAGGCCCAGCCCACCTAGGAAGGCATGGGGGGAGCCAGTTCCTCTGACCACCACACCCCTTCCTGCTTGGAGCCTGAGCAGAGGGGTGTTCAAAGTTTATGATCTGGGTCAAGGGGACACACTTGTAAAGATGACCCAGGTGGAATGCGCCTCACCCCTGCCACTCCCCCCGCTCCCTCTAGGCAGAGCTGGCTGTCGCCTTACACATTCAGCAATTGTTGTGAAGCCAAATCAGTTCCAGGTAAAAGGGGGAAATGCCAAACTGTAAGGTGACACCCCGCGACACGCTGGGGGCAGGCTAATCTTGTATCTGGGCTTCTGGAAGCTCAGGTTCCCACCGTGTCAGCCAGCCAGCCTGTCCCCAGAGTAAAGGACCACCTACCCAAGCTCCGCCTTCCCCACAGTCTCACTGGAGACCGGAAGTGGGGGGAAAGAGAAGGAGGAGGAGGAGAGGAGATCCAGATGCCTCTGGTGTCTGTGAATGTCAGTCAGCTCCAAGTCCCATTCTGCAGATGAAAGTTCTGTGTGAGCTGAGGGCACCTTGGGCCGAGATGCGTCTTTCTCACCTCCAGGGGAGCACTGAGAGGTGATGTCCCCTGGAGGAATTGGAGAGTCTGGGCTGAAGTCTGGGTGTGTTCTGTCGCAGTCTCTGAAGCTCTGGAAGGACCCACACTCACCACCCAGCCCCAACAGTAGGAGGAAAACGGAGGCGGACTTTGGTATGGCCCAAACGGAGACACCCCCCCTTCCTCTCAGAGGCCTCCCAAGAAGCTTGGGAATCTAGAAAAGTCAGAAAAACAACCCAAGGAGGGAGCTAGACAGCAAGCAGCATTTTCCCAGAACCTTCTAGAACAACTTCCTGTGGGTAGGGCAGGGCAAAGAGGGACAATTCCACTTGCTCCTCTATGCACATAACTTTGGGAGCTAAGGGGGTCACACTCCTCATTGCATTCCAAAAGCCAGAGGCTCAGGGCTCTGCATAGGGAAAAAGATGGGAAAATTCAGATGTTTTCACTAAAAACAAAACAAACCATGGAGGGCTGGGGGTGGGTTCTTCTGCAGTAGATAGCTAGTCTTCCCTGTTAGAGACCCTAGAGTCATCCCCAGCACCATAATGAAACAACCGATCAGTAAATCAGTAAATCAACAGTCGATCAGTAAAACAGAAAACTCAAGAAAGAGTCAAGCTACAGGTGTGGATTTTGGTCTTAAGACCACAAAATGGTTTTGCATTAAAAAAGTGTCATGAAAGTGGACGAGTGTAATCACAACACTTGAGAGGCTGAAGCAGGAGAGTTGTCTTGAGTTCAAAGTCAACCTCAGCTACATAGTAAGACTTTTTTTTAAAAAAGGCAAAAAAAAAAGTATCATGAAGCTGATGCTCAGAGGGAACTAGGGAGCAGGGCTGCGGCGCGGATTTCCTTTCCACTGGAAATTACCTTCGGGAAATTATCTTTTGGCAATTTTGAAGTTTCTGCCTTGTGCTGCTACGATTTATTCACCTAAATTCATTCAGAAATTAAAGGACATAGGGCTGGGGATGTAGCTCAGTTGGTACAGCGCTTGTGTTCTGTGCTTGTGGCCCTGGGTTCCATCCTTGGCACTTGGCACAGTGGCCACACACCTTTGATCACAGTATCCCAGAAGCAGGAAGGCTCAGAAGTTCAAGGTTATCCCTGGCTATATTGAGACTGTAGGTCAAGGCCAGTTTGGACCATATGAGACCCCATGTCAAAGAAAGAAAGGAAAGAAGGCAGAAAGAACATAAAGTTGGTGTCGCAAGCCTGCCACTTGGGAGACAGAAGCAGGAAGATCTCAAATTTGAGGTCAGTTCTGGGTACCTAATGTCAATGTAGGACACACATATAAGTAATGGAGCTGGCGAGATAGCTCAGCAGGTAAGTAAGGCTGTAAACCTGGTGACATTTCAATTCCCAAAAGTCCAATATGGTAGAAGGATAGACGTGATCTCTGAAAAAGTTAACCTCTGACCTCTACCCATGCATCATAGCATACATGCATATGCCTCTCTCTCTCTCTCTCATAAATAAATAAAATATTAAACACACACGCACAAGGAAGGGCAGAGGAGCTGACTCAGCAGGTGAGGCACCTGTTCCCAAAACTGGTCACCTGAGTTGGTTCCTGGAAGTCCACATGGTGGAAGGAGAGAACCTCTGACCTCTACCCACGCACTGTGACAATTGTACACCTGTGTGTTTCTCTACTTGCCTCTCTCTCTCAAATAATTTAAAAAAATATGTCAAAAAGGCACATCGTGGCTCAGACCTTGTTCCATACCTTTAGGGAGTTTATTCCTAGGGACAGCAGAGCCTGGCACAGGAAGAGAATAAGTAGGTGACAGATGCTCTGGCGAAAAGAGGAAAGAATGAGAAAATCCCCTGGGAGGGTGCGATATTCTTCCCTAGTGGTCAGCAGCCCCAGGAAGCAGGGGCAGTGAGATCCTGAGTAGTGATGGAGAGGGGAGGAGGCTGCTGGAGGTGGAGGAGGAGGAGGAGGTTGAGGATGGGTTGAGGATGGGTTAAACAGAGAGAGCAAGGGAATGCCTGAAGCAGGTGGGTCATGTAATAATATAATGTGAGGCAGGCATGATTTCTATATTGTTTTAAAGTCTTGGGGGAGGGATATCAAAAGACTAATGTTTAAGGACAAATGAAGTAATAAGAAATTTAAACTTTAATGTCCATAAATAAAGTTTTATTGGAACCTATCCTTTGCATATTGTCTATGGTTGATTTTATGCTAAGATGGCAGAATAGAATAACGGCCCTTACATTACATAGCTTGTCCATCTTAGCTTAGAGGGAAGCTCTAGAGAGAACAGTGAGCTGGGAGGGGGGCACAGGAAGGACCATGATGCACCCAAGTTCCTGGTGTCCCACCCAGGCACCGGATCAAAACTGAGATTAAGCGGAAGCCGGAGGGGCTATGGCACCCTGGAGGCAGGTCTCCCTGTTCTCTGTGGTACCCGTGTGCACCGAGAAAGTGACAGCCACACAGGAACCCAGGAAGGGCAGGGAGCCCATGGAGGCTTCCTACAAGCCTAGCGAGAGCTGGTCCCCGCGCGGGCATGAGGAATCCAGGTGTGAACCTTGGCTTGGGAACTGTAGCCTGCCAGGTCTGGGCTTCGCAGGCTGGAGGTTGCCGCTGGCGTCACCCAGAAGGGCAGTGTGGATGGAGCGCATGAGGGGATGGGAGGGTACAAAAGGACACCCCAACCAGATAGAACTAGCACCGACACCCTGGGCCCGGCGCTGTGCACCTAGAGCACCAGGCCTGTGCAGCTGCGTGTGCACCGACCAAGCACATTCCGTCACCCAGGACCCGGGGCCACTGCACACAGCCGCGGTGGCCTCGCAGTCACTCTGGGTACCCGGCGGTACGCACCACAGCACGGATGTCCACGTCCACGCACACACGGGAACGGACCTGCCACACGCCGTGACTCACACTGCAGAACAGACACACAGGTCCACGCACACGCAGACCCGGACACGCGGCCCCACGCGCACACCCGACACTCACGCTGCCCGGCCCCGCCTACACACACTTACACTCACGCACACACACACACACACGCACACATACGCACAGGACGCCCGGGCCGTGGGCCGGCGCACGCACGGTCGCGCGCACACTCGCACCTCGGCCCGGAGCCCCCACCGGACGCGCGGCGAGCCTGCGGTCCCGGCGCCCGGGGTCCCCGCGGCGCGGTGAAGCGCGCGGAGCCCGGCTGGCGGGGGAGGGGCCGGGGCCGCGCG
Source organism: Typhlomys cinereus (assembly GCA_023101885.1). Lineage (NCBI taxonomy): Eukaryota > Metazoa > Chordata > Mammalia > Rodentia > Platacanthomyidae > Typhlomys > Typhlomys cinereus. Next base: position 132,355 of record JALPQD010000905.1, read on the forward strand.
GGGGCGGGGCGGGGGCCGGGGCCGCCCGGGCCGGCGGGAGCGGGCACCTCCGTGCGCAGCGCTCGGCCTCGCCGCCGCGCCCCCCGCGCCCGCCCGCTCGCCGCGCCCCCGCCGCCGCCCCGGGGTGCAGCCGAGCGGCCGCGCCGGGCCCGCGGGATCGGGTGGAGGTGGGGTGGGGGGCGGGGATCGGGCCGGGCCGGGGCCGCGCCGCCTGCGATGCCGGGCGCCCGCCGCAGCCGCTGCCGCCGGAGCCCGGGATGGGGCGAGAGGCTGCGGCGGACGCCAGCATCTCCCCGCCGGGGGCCTCGGGGGCCGCGGAGCCGCCGCCGCCGCTGTTGCCGCCGCTGCTGAGACCTAGCGGGCGATGGGTGAGTTGACCCTGGCGTCCGGGGACCCGCGTTGCAGCCCTGCACCCCCCCCCTCGCGCCCCGGGGGCCTCCCCTTGGGCTCTGCGCGCTGCTGCCCCCCCCCCCCGCCCATCGCCCCCCGCGCCGCTCGCTCATCCCCACCGGGAGTGCGGTCCCGGGGCGGGGGCCTGGGGCGGTGGGAAAGGGAGGGATGCAGGGGAGGGGGTTGTTCAGTCGGCGCCCCTTCCCCCAACCCGGCCGCTCCCCGCAGTTCTCCGCGACCGCTGGGCAGAACCGAGGCTCAGCGACCCCCTCCGCCGGCCGGGTTGGGGTGGGGAAACGTCCCGAGGCGCGGGGCTCTAGCCTTGCTTTGTGCGCTGCGCCCCCCACTTCCACCGCCGGCGAGGCGCGGGGCTGGGGGCGGGAGGCCTCCGCGTTTGCCTTCCCCACCCCCCGACCCCGGGCTGCAGCGCGACCGAGGCCCAGGCGCGGTCGGGGTGCTGGGCGGTGCGGGGGCTGGAGCTGGAACTGCAGTTACTGGTGGGGACCAGGCAAAGGCGAGCGATAAGAGAGACCCCTTACATCTTTTACTGGAGTGGGGGGGGGCTCCCTCTCTTTGCACTGCACTGCCCAGGGCGGAGGAGGGCTCCTGACTGGGGAGGCGCTATAAATATCTGCAAATAGTGAGTTCTGGAACCGGGGGTGGGGAGGGGAGCGTGCCTGATTGTGGAGGGGGTTGCCTGAGCCGGGCACAGCAAGAAGAGGTACTTGCACCCCCCCATTCTGATTCTCTTGACCCGAGGTTGGATGACTCTCTCTGCCTCACAAGGCACCCCATAAGGAGTGTGGGGAAGAATACTTTTCTAGTGGAATTCTCCTGCGGTCCCCCTTGGTTTCTGGGACACCAGTGTTGTGGGGGGAAGGAGGGGGTTGTCACCTGGCCGGGGCACAGTTATTAAAGATCCAGGCACTAGGCCAAGGGACAGGATGGCAGGGAACAAGACAAGACCTCCCCCCTCGCTCTTACCCCCCTTCCCTCGCCCCAGAAGCTGACAGCTCTGGGGTTATTAATGTTGCCCAGTGCTAAGGAGATGGGCAGGGTCCTGGGAAAGTTAGAAAGAGGGGCTCTCTGCCCAAGGGAGCGAGAACTTACTGGAAGAGATGACAGGAAGGTGGAGGAGTTCTGTAGGCGAGAGAATGGGCTGATCAGGGCCTAGAGGTACACAGAGTGCCTGGCGTGTTGAGAGATGGGGTGCAGGTGGTGAGGTACTGGGAGCCTACAACCAGGACAGGCCTTGAGGATCAGCTGAAGAGGGGCGGGCAGCTGGAGAGGGAAGCCCGCCAGAAGGGCAGGAGGGCCAGGTGGAAGGGAGGTGGCAGTCCCTGGGAAGGGACTGAGCAGGCGCCTTGAGATGGGGCTGCACGGCCCATCAGCAATCCCTTCCTCTGTAGTAGCCCCGCTCAGAAAGTCTGTTCTGAGCCTCGGTTTCCCCGGGTCACATCTGGTGAATCTTCCTTAGGATTTTGGAAAAGGATTGAATACAGTGATGTGAGTAGGGATGGATGACTGATCCGCCTGGGAAATCACTGACTGCCACGCTGGTACTATTACCTGTGAAATGAGGACATTTGATGCCAGCTGGGCACCACGCCGCCTTCACCAGGAAGGCAGGCTGTGCTGAGGATCATGGGAGGGCCGAGGTGGACTGGAGGGCTGAGAGACCAGGGCAGCCAGTTCTCCAGGGGTTCTCAGAAGACACAAATGGTGAAGAGCGGCTGGTGGGGGGGGCAAGGGGGGGACAGGGGGGGAGACACGGGGACGGACACGACTCGACGGGACGAGGGGGGGACGGGGGGACGGGGACCCCGAGGCCTCCTCTTGTCCCTGCAGGCACCTGCTACCCTCTGTCCCCTTTCCTGGCAAGAGAGATTAGGAGCGCTGTGCTGGGCTCCGCTGTGCTGGGCTCCGGAGGGCAGATTCTTTGTTTTCCATATTGTTTGTCATACTTCCTCTTCCCGGACTACTCTGGCTCTTTTTCATGGGGACCCAGGCCCCCTTCTAGGTGAATCTGCAGACATTCAGGTCAAGAAGCACTACACCCTGAGGTGTCAGAGGCTGGATAGAGAGGACACAGGCCTTCTGCTCGGGAAGTTAGTATCTGCTTGGGCATCTTCCCTCTTCCAGCCTGGACCCCCGAAGAGGCAGAATGTAGATTCTTGGTTTGAGTCAAGTCTTAGCTCTGCTCCTTTTTGCCATATGACTTTGGACTGTGTGGCCACAGCGTCTCTGATCTCAGTTTCCTTGTCTCGAAGGGAGACAGCGCATGTGTTACCATTTGGGCAGCTTGGCGTTATTTCCACTGGGCAGCCTTGGAAGCTGTACAGCCTCCCCCAGCACAGCACATGGATGTGTAGGTCGCTGCTGTGGGTGGTCCACCTTTGAATGTCACCACCTGCAAACAGCCAGAGTTTGCTGCCTGGGCGAGTAAAACCCCTGCCGGAAGTTTCTCATGGTCCCCCATCTTCCCAGGGATGGTTGAGCAGGAGGCTCATAAAGGGAGGTGCTAGCCTTGGCACCTAGACATTCAGGAGGTGCCTAATATTGATGATGATTAAAGAAAAAAGAAAGAACTCAGGGGCTGATGGTGAGATGAATCTGGGCAGCTACAGGCAATGCTGTAGGTGAGGGGTTCATGAAGTATTGGGGGGATGTTGCAGTTGGCCTGCATGGTTCCTGATAAATCATCATCAAACAGCTTAAGGGAACAAGGGGTTTATTTTCTTACGATAGTCTGGTTACAGTAAGTAGTCCAGCTTGACAGGAGAGCTCATACCAACACCAGAGACGAGGGAATTGGCCACACTATCACCACATAACGGCTAGAGAGGGACGATCTTTACTTGCCAGACCAGCATGTCTGGCCAAGTGTACACAAGGATGCCAACTCTCTCAATCAGCTCTTTGTATTTTATTCCAGGGTCTAATCCCACCCACCATGGGCTGGGCCTTCCCCATCAGCCAGACAATCTTCTGCAGGTTTGTTCTGGACTTAACCCAACCACTATTCTCTACAAATGTGTCCAGAGCTCAAACCCTCAACTGTCAAGTTGACACCTGTGCCTAACCATGACAGGGGAGGACCCTAGGGCTGGGAGTGGAAGACTACCCTAAAGATCAGCTCTGCGATGGAAAGTGGAGGGAACAGAGCTTGAGCCCCTCCTCCTGAGCCCCTCCACACCCCCAAGCCTGCCTCTCTCCTGCCCTATCTCCTCCTCGGGGGCTGCCCTCCATCTTGTCTTTGGGTTTTGTACAGAATGACCCGCCTGGACCCCACACCCTAGGCTGAGTTCTGAGATGAACTCCAAATGCGCCCCAAAGCTCTGCTCCTGCTCCGCGACCTGTGCTGCTTCCTCTGCTTGGATCTCTGTTCCATTCCACCCCTTTTTCTGCCCCCGGAAACCCGCTATCCATCGGGAACTTCCTTACACGCCCCTTCAATGACGCCATTCTTCCAGATCAGACTGCTGTGCTGTCGCTCTTGTCCATGCGTCTCTCAGATGTGCACATCTGCCTGGGCAAGTTCTCTCTCTCTCTCTCTCTCTCTCTCTCTCTCTCTCTCTCTCCAACCTTCTTGCATACAGGTGTGTGTATATACCTGTGTACATATGGGAGCCAGCAGTCAACACGAGGGTGTCTTCCTTAACCACTTGCTGCCTTATATTTTGAGACAAGTCTCTTGACAATTTGACTAAACCAACCGGCTGGCCAGCAATCCCAGGGATCCACCCGTCTCTGCCTACCCAGCCCCAGGACATCGTGCCCGTGCTTGGCTTTGTTTTTAATGTGGGTACATGAAGGTCCCCTCTATAGAGAGGGGTGCAGTAGTACAACACTTCTTGTTCACATTGACTCCTGCTCACTCTCATACCTCAAGCTTCAGGGGGACAGGGAAGACCAAGAGAGGATCCTGGTCCTTGCCATCGACTCACGGAGCACATTTGTTATGTGATCTCAACGGACCTTCAATGACAGACAACTGAGACCTTCGGTGATGTGAATGAATGAATGAATGCATAGAGGAATGAACGATGTCCTTCCCCATCCCTGACAGGGCAGACTGACCAGAGGAATGGTTCACAGGGGCCCTGCTGGGCAAGGGTTTGGGTCCCTCAGAAGGAGACAATGATATGTGACCGACTGCAACTTTCCAATGATCTGGTTTGGAGCTGACCAGGTTGTCCGAGGTCTTGCCTCTAATCCAGGGAGTTCATAGGATCCTAAAATAATTTTCTTTGTACTGCTTCAAGTGGAAATTCCTGTGTTGGCTCTCTTATTTTCATCTTTTCTTTTCTTTTTTTAATATTTTTTATTATTTATTCAATTGTGTGTGTGAGGTGTGTATATGTGTGTGTGTATGTGTGTGTAGAACCACGGGCGAATTTAGGAACCACCATGGACGCCTCCACCTCCTCCTTGTTTACTCTGCCCCGGGATTCACAGGCTCTGCCCTACCAGGACCAGAAACCCAGGCCGCCCCCGCTTCCGCCCAGTGTCTATACGTGGGGTCTAGGATCCGAACTCAGGACCTTCTGCCTGCAAGGCAGAGGCTTAACCCCTGAGCCACCTCTCCAGCCCCTATTTTCGTCTTTTCTATAAAAATAAATTGAAACAATAGACATCGTTCATGTACATAATTACCCGGTTGTTTATGAACTTCGAGTTTATGTGGCTCAAGACTGGTTCTCACTGAAGTGGAGTCTCCAAGGAGGTTAGGGCGAAGGCTGGGACAGCCTGTGTAGATGCCTCAGAACCTGCTTTCTGGCTGGGCTGACCCAGCAGGCTAGAAACTTTCCAGAAGCAACAGCCAGAATCTGGGGTCTCAGCAGGGAATATGGGCTCAGGGCATCTGGCTGGTAGGGACGGGAAGGACGGTCCTTTAGCGGCCCTTAGTCTTCATTAAACGCTTTACTGTATGAGCACTGGGGGCTTTGGATCCGTCATTCGTAGCATCTGAAGGCCCTGGGTCCTGGTGTGTTCCCATGGGGCACTGTGGGGTGCCTGGAAGGGAGCTCACAGCCAGGAAGTGGCAGAGTTGGGATTGTGTTCCATTTGTAGGGTCTCAGAGCCTGTCACAGCTCCCTCCATCTCTTGGGGTTACCGGGGCATGAAGACCCCCACGGCACCCAGCAGCCCAGCCTTCAGCTCACCTCTCTTGGCTTTGCAGTTGCCTCGGGCTGTGTCTCAGCCTCACCTGGGGATACATATTGGGAACATTCTTGCCAGCCCCCCTGCCCCTTCTCCCCCTCCCAGCAGCTAATGGAAGGGCGGACCCATAGCTAGGTCCTGGCACGGCGCCTGGCAGGCAGAAGGCATTCGATAATATTCCTCAAATATTTGTTGAATGTGATTGCGAGGGTAGCAGGTGAGGGCCGCTTCCGGAAATGATGTGGCTTGGCTGGTTTTGATAAAAGATCTAGAAAATACTTTTCTAGGCACCCCCCGGGACGGTGAACCTTACTGCTAGTAACTAGACCAAGATACTGCAGCTTCCATTTAATTGTTTTTAGATTTTATTTTGAGGTAGTTTCACACCGCAGCCCAGGCTGACGTCAGACGCGTGGCAATCCTGTCTCAGCCTCCCCAGTGCAGGGATTACCGACATGGGTCGCCGTGCCCAGTTCTGGAATTTTCTTGGCTTCCTTCTTCCTCCCTTTCTTCTTTCATAGAGCTACATTTCCTTTCTTGAGCTACTCAAGCCAGACTCCCAGGAGCCTTGGGTAACAGGTGCCAGAATAATCCTATTTACCTGCATAGAAACTGAGTCTTGGCCAAGGAAGTTAGTTGAGACCCACCCCCCCCACCCCCCACCCCCGGCAGGCCCATAAGTACAATGAATTCTTAGGGCGTGGGTGCATTCAGTTTTTAGGACACCCCCCTTTATCAGGGAGAGAGCTAGGTTTTCCCTGAGGCTCAGGGATGGAGGTGGGGGTGTGGGGGGGCAGCAACAGGCTCACTGGAACCAAGGAGAGTTACAGTCGTGCAGGATGGTTCATAAAAGCCACCCCAAGATGCTGTTCGTTCCAGTCTGGGCAGAAGGTGGATCCAAAGGCCCCAGAGACCAGGCTGGCGCTTGGCAGGCCACTGAGGATGTTTGGAGCTACCCTGTCGCTCAGGCCGGCCCCTCCACGGAGGGGTCAAGCGACAAGCAGGCTGAAGCCCACGGGCCTCATCTTGCCTGAGACTGGTCTCCCCACCGCGTGGGGTGGCGCGTAGGGAGGGTACTTCTACCAAGGGTCCTGTGAAAACGCTGGACCTAGTGGGGGCTTCCGGGGTGCCTGTGTACAGGGAGATTGTGTGGGACAGACAGGGGTGGAGGGTCAGGGGGTGGGGTCCACTGTCTGGCTCCTGTGCAGCTGGATCCTGGTGATGGTCACCTGGGCCCAGGGAAGGGAAGGAGCTGGGCCCCCCCCCCCCCCGCTTCCTGCCCATCTTATTGGGTGAACGTGAGGCCTGGGGCGTCCAGGGCTTGGCCTGAGTGTCCAAGAAGCTAACGGCTCTGGGTGGTGGTGGGGAGAGCAGGACTCATGGACTGCTCCCCTCTCCCTTCCCCCTGTTTCATGCCTGGACATTTCTCCTCAAGATCTGGGTCAGGTCTGGGGTGGACAAGGAGCGAGGATGGCTAAGTCTGCAGGGCTCTGAGCTCTCATCCTCTAGTGTGAGAAGGAGAGAGAGAGAGAGAGAAGAGAGAGAGAGAGAGAGAGAGAGAGAGAGAGAGAGAGAGGCGCGTAGCCCTAAAGCTGCAAGACTTCCATGGAAATTTCCCTCATGCAATAAGGTGCAGGAGCTGGGGGTGGGGAGAGGCCACGAGCCCTCAGGCCCGAAGGAACCGGGGCCTGGGGGGGGGTCATGCTGACCTGCTTCTTTTGCTGCGCTTTCTGGACTTTGTAGGATGTGTGAGAACCCTTTGTACCAGAAAGTGAAAGGAGCCTGCTAGAGGTGAGAGGAAAGGGTCCCTCGAGCAGACCCTCCTGGAAGGGTTCTAGGAGAGCCTCAGCTGACTGGGGTCCCCAGGGGAGTCTCCTGGCCCCAGTCTGTTTGCTAACTTGTTCTTTAGGTGTGTCTGGGGCAATTAATCTTTTTCCTTATACCCTCTCTCCCTCCCTCCTTCTCTCTCTTCCTTACCCCTCCTTCCTTCCCTCCTTTCTTCTTTCTCCTCTCTTTTCTCTTTCCCTTCCTCCCTCCCTCCCTCCCTCCCTCCCTCTCTCTCCCTCCCTCTCTTTCTCCTTCCCTCCCCCTTCCATCTCTGGAGTGCTGGGGCTGCAAGCATGCACTCCCATGCCCTGTTACTCTTTCTTTTTGGGGGAAACTGGGTTGTGGGAGCTCAGGACCGGGGCTGCTGGGGTGCAGTCCTGAGCACTCCTCTGAGCTTCCCAGGGACCCACGTGGCCCCCACACCTTCTGTCCTCCTCCTCCGGGCTCCTACCTCTGAGGCTGGGACTTCTCCCTGCCTGTGGCTCTTCTGTCTCCTTCCTGGCTATTTGGCCTCCAGGACGCCTCTCTCTATCCCCCAGAACCGCTCCCCCCTCCCCCGCTGCTGCCCATACTGTCTCTCCTTAGGTGCCATTCCTGTCCCTTCCAGCCAGAGGGGGTCCCCTGGGCAGGAGCCAGGGCTATAGTTTCACCCCACTTCCAGTCCCCTTAACCTTCTTCCTTCCCCACATTCCTCCATCAGGCCAAGGGGATGGGAGCATCCCTGTTAACTGGGGGCTTCCCTTACCCCTCTGCCCCTGCCCAGGGCTCTGGCCCTATCTGGTGGGAACTTTTTGTTATGGAATCTGAGCTTTGACCTGGGCAAGGTCCCCTGGCTCCCTCCTGGCTCCCAACTGCCTACCAGGTGCAGAGTGCGCAGCCAGCCATTTATTCACTCAGCAATTGCTCAGGGAGTGTGTGCTTCGTGCCAGGGCTGGGCTAGGTGACAGGGGTGCCTGCCTGCTGGACCTCGCCTTTGTACACAGCACCTGCACCTGCACTTGGTAAAAACATCTCAAAGCTGGTGCGATGGCTCAGCGGGTAAAGGTGCTTCTCCAAGAGATCAGCAGAACACGTAATACCGAGGAAAAGAAGAGCGATGTCACAAACTCAAGGTCTGATTCCATCTTCACATGCATATCACACACACACCGTAATAATAAAAATAAACATCTGTTACTTGGCAATACACCTGTGGAATCCTGGGGTATCTCTGGCTTGCCTGGCTAATTTACTTGGCAGTTTTTACCAAGTACTCACCGAGCAGGTGCTGGGCTCTGACTGGGCCAGTGAGATCCCTTTTTCCTGTGGCATCGAAGATGGCAAGGAAGGGAGGCGTGCACCACTCCAAGTACCCCGAGGGAGTCAGGGCATGGAGCACAGGCAGGACCCCCACTGCCAAGGGCCAAAGAACACAGAGTTCCAAAAAGAAAATAAGACAACCAGAGGAAATACAGCATGTGGGGTCCGAGAATGGCTGCAGGTTTGCTCAGAGTGATTTCGATGAGATCAGAACTGGGGTCTGGCCAGAGGAGATCCCAGAACATGGCCCCTCCTAGATAAAGTCAGTGCTCAGCTCTGCACTGCCACGGAGGGGGTGGAGCACAGACCTCCAGGCGGGCTGGGACATTGGGATGTGGCCCAGGGGTAGAGTGTGTGCCTACCATGAAAAAAAACCCTGGGTTGCACCTTGGCACCGGGCACACACATGCCAAGTGCATACGTGTCTTCAGAGGGCTACATGGTGTGACAGGCTGAGGTCAACCCTCACTCTGACATAAGAGGGGGCTGGTCACCACCGGCCCACATGCCAACGACTGGGCCCCGCCCCGCCTCATGCTGGTGCCTGAGCCCTGGCGAGGCCCATTCCCTTGTGGAGCCTCCCCTTTCTCATCCGTGAAGTGGGTGCAGGATGGAAGAAGATGGGCACATTGCTCGGGAGCCCTGGGGCACCAGGAGCCGAGCAGCATTGCCGAGATCTCCCTGGCTGTCTCCTCACCCCACGTGATCCTGAGGTGGTGGCGTGGCGTGGCTTTTCTTCCCCACAGTCACGGGGACACGTGGGCTTGAATGTGCCTGTTTTCTAGCATTTTCCAGATGATAAAGTTAAGCAGCATGTGGGGCTAGGACAGCTGTGGTGGGGGACGATCTCAGTACTGAGGAGCAGTGGCTGAACCCCTGCAGTGCTGAGTGGTACCCCTGATTTTTCATGATGGCCTCTTGCATACTCCACATGGAGATGGTTAAGATTCCAATTCAGGAGGGCTGTAACCCCTCAGTGTAGCCGGGTCCAGCTACCCCTGCTGTGGTGTGGCTGCCCCTCGGTCCTTTCTGCCACCCAGAAATACCATCATCCCCTACCCCTGCCCCCAGCGCCTCAGCACCCACCCTGGCACCTTCTGATGTCTGACAGAGAGAGAGAGAAAGAGAGAGAGAGAGAGAGGCCAGCTCTGGTTTTCATTCACCGGGCTAGAAGGTGTGTGGTGCCTTGCCTTGCTGGAAGTAGACAGAGAACTACCTTTGGCAGACCACCCCACAGGGGCCTTCCAGACGAGGCCTGGCTCTCAGTGGAAGCCCCAAGCCGAAGGCAAAGCGGAGTGGAATGCTCCAGAGTCTTTGGGAAGGGGAGAAAAAGGAGGGGGGGCAGATGGCAGGGAGCTCCCTCAGAGAGCCAGCCACGCCCTCTGCCCTAGGGCCAAGGTCATTACTCGAGGCTCCGTGGTGGCAGAGGCTGCGGGCTGGCCACATGCGGGCTGGCCACATGTGGGCTGGCCACGTGCGCGCTGCCTCCGTTAGCCCTTTCTTCGGCAGCAAAATGAGGAGGATCTAACCCCTTGCTCCGGCTGTTCCCCATGGTCCTCCTCCATGGCTCCTCCCTGAGGACTGAAGCCATTTCCTGTGTCTCCCCTCCGGGACCACTATCATCTGTGTGTTTCTCAGGGACCCATGGGGTTCATGTAAATGAGCTCCTTCCTTAGCCTCAGTCCAGCCCCCAGAGCCTAGGGCTGTGGGTGCGCCCTTCGGGAAGTGAAGATCACTTATTCATTCAACACACCACAGTGGTAGCTCAAGGCTTGGGCCCGGGGACACGGGTCATAGGACACACCTCTGGGGAAAACAGCTCAGAGCACCAGCATGCTGTCCAGCCGGAGGGGCAAATAGAGGGAGAAGGATCATCTGGCAATGTCCAACGTCTGTCTTGCTTGGACTTTATGCCGAGTGCACTGGGTCCAAGGAGAAGAGAGCAGGGTTTGGATTTAACCAGCCCCTGGGACCTGGTTGGGAATCCCTCTGAGAGACTGTGCTGTTGTCTGTCCAGGTGAGCATTCGGGCTAACCCACCTGGAAGGGGGGGTCTGAGAAGTTTCCCACCAACTCTGGGACTGAGGTAGCATCATAGATGAGAAGGTTATGGAGTGGGAGCATTTAGGGGGCTCCCGGAGACTTCTTGTGGGTAGCTGGGCCTGGAAGAAAGAACATTGGGCTTCCTGAAGTTGCCCGGGCATAATGAAGTTGCCAGAGTGTCTCTCAGTGCCAGGCATGGGTCACAGGTTATCAGCTTGATCGTCGGACCGGCCCCTCAAGAGCACTTGGCATCTTGTTGGCAGAGGAGGCAGTGGGCTAAGCAAGCTGTCCGGAGTCCGTGCTGTGTGACCCAGGGCCGCTCCTCCATGTGCCTGGCCCAATTCCACAGCTGGCTCCTCTGGAGCCCAACTGGGTGGGGGAGACCCTCTGTGTAGGTGGGCCTGTGCCCTGGGAGCGCAGTCCCCCAAGACCTCTGCCCCCCACCCCATGCAGGGCCCCAACCTCCACACTGCGAGGACAATGTCAGAGACAAAGCTGCCTCACAGGAGCTTGACTCCAAAGGTCAGCCCCCCCCCACGCTGCAGAGAGCCCAGGGAGGACAGTGGAAGGATGGTGCGCACCCTCCCCCCAGCCTGCTGCGCTGGACAGGGCGCAGAGGCGCCCACTGAAGAGGCCCTTTGTACATTGTCTCTGGAGGCGGCGGCCAGGGAGCCTGGGTGGGTGGGGCTGGCACTGCCTGCTGGGGCAGGACTGCGGATCCCACTGGAGGCGGGTTGTGTGCGTGTGAGGGACTTTCTTGGCATGTAGACTGGGGAAAGGGCACCCCATCGGGCACGGATGGATGCTTGCGGTCTGGACCCGTGCCCCATCCCGAACCAGCGGGCACTTGTTGCTGTGGTGTGTGCACTTCGGGGGCTCCTGGGTGTCCTCAGCATCTGGGTCTCTTGAGGGGGCGGGGCGCAAGAGCGACCCTTCTCTCCTGAGGGGGATAGTCCTGGAGGCCTAGCTCCTCACTCAGAGGACGAGCTCTGTGGGCCCGACAGAGAGGGCGTTGGGGTTCAGAGAGAGAGGCAGCCGTCATGCAGAGATCAGAGAAGGGGCGATCCAAAAGGAAGGAACGGCCAGCTTGAGGACCCTGGGGTAGGGCTAAGCTTGGAGGCTTGAGGGACAGAGAGACAGGGAGTGGGGGGAACTGAGGCCATTGGAAACTCGGGGGCCAGGTTGACAGGGCCTGCAGGCGCCCTGAGCAGTGTTGATCTTATTTGGGGTGTGCTAGACCACGGGTGCTGGGAACAGACGGGACTCACTGTCCCCCCAGCCGCTGGAGAGAGAGGAAGACCAGCGAACAGGATCTCAGGTTGGCAGAAGAGAAAGAAGAGACAAGTTTCCCGCCAGGCACGAGGCGAAGTCACATATGGAGGGGGCACTGAACCCCAACTAAGGTGCTCAGAGGACAGGCCTGAGTGAAGGCTCCCTAGGTGTCGCCCCATTAATACTTGTGGGGCGAGAGGAAGGCTTGTTTCTGTGAAGATGGGAATGCCAGGGCCCAAGATCACATGGCAGTAGAGACGAGAAGAGCCAAGATTTGAATGCAGATCCTTTGAATTCGGAGCCCAGGAAGCTGTCCCCACCACGTGCTGCCTCAGAGAGCCAGGCTGGGAGACTTGTGTCCGTCTCTCACAGAGCCCGAAGCACCTGGCTTTGACCCCTTTTGGCCTTGCTGGTGTTCAGCTGGTGTGAGCTGGGAGGACCATCCCTCTTAGGCCACCTCTACCTCCATTCCCAAGATGTACACCCCTGGGACTGTTTGGAGGCTCAAGGGTTCCTCTGCTCCAGTCCGATTCAGGGCTATGGAAGCAGGTCCTTGGCCCGGCCTTGGTACACTGCCCGCTTTCTTCTCCCTGCCGCCGGCGGGGCAGGGGCACCTATTTGGGTCTGGGATGTTGGAGATTGAGGACTAGGACTTGTGGGCTATACCTGAGATAAGCCTGGGTGGGGCGCTGCTCAGTGGGCGTGGAAGCTGACAGCCAGGGTGGACTGGGAATGGAACAGGCTTCTTGGTCTAATCAAAGCTGTAAATTATTAATTACCAGTCCTCCACCTGGCCGGTCCCTCCTGGCTCCTCTCTCCCCTACCGGTCAGCCTCAGCCAGCTTCCCGTCGTAGAACTAGGCCCCCACGTCTGCTGGGCACCTCTGGACTCTTTCCCACCCGAGGCCTCTGCAGCTGGCGGGTCTGAGCCATCCGATTGGACAGGTGGAGGAGGCGCCTGCCCGAGGAGCCTGTTTATTGTGCTGATGTTCACTATGTGCCAGCAATGGGGTGGGGGATGGAGGTGGGGGGGTGCCAGACTCGGTGTTTTGCTTGCAACCTGCACAGTGGGCAAGGCCATCCCAGGTAGTCAACTGTAGCGCTCTGTGTGTGGAAAGTCCCACCTCAGTACTGTGTGCAAAGGAGCACATGGGAGGTGGGATTCAAGGTCTGCCTGGGCTACTTGAAAAAGAAAAGAAGGGAGCAGAGAGGGAGAGGGAGAAGAGAGAGCTGCCTTGCACATCTCAGTTCTGTCCATGCCCTCATGGACGTGCCCAGCCGTGTCCCCCTGGGGCAGAGTGCAGTCCTTTAGGGTCTTCTGCCCCCAGTATGGGTGGGTCTCTGAGGAGCCCTGGGTATTTACCTGCCCTTGGCTTTGATACTCAGGACTGGGAGAAGCGCTGGTGCGCCTAGCATTTCCCAGCACCCAGCTCCTGATCGCGCTCGCTGCGGGAGGGTGGGGCCTCCTCTCCACCTGTTTTACATAAGAGGAGACTGAGGCTGGAGGTGGAGCTGGGAAGTGAATCCAGGTGGTGGGCCTAAGGTCAGCTCGGTGAGCAGTCACCTAACTGACACCTGGCTCAGCCCAGGGAAGGTTGGACAGCTTCCGAGGAGGAAATGCCGCTGAGATAGACTGGACACTGGGGGGCCTCGAGGCAAGTACCACGCGACCAAAGGGTGGGCAGCAGTGGTCTGGAGGGGCTCTCCCGAAGATGGTGGGGAGCGCGGACCTCAGTGTAGGCCAGACATCCACAGAGTCTGTTGACTCCGCACCTCAATTTACTGTAAGGAGCAGGTCTGCACAGTTGCAGGTCAGAGAGCTGTGCGTGCACGAAGGTTTGGTCCGGGCAGTAAACAGAAACATTGGAGTGTACCGACTTGGAGCCCCGCCTCGCTGCTGCTCTGAGTTCCCAGTGATGAGGGCTGGGCTTGAACTACAGAGGAGGAAGAGGAGGATGTGGGTGAGGAGGTCTGCATGGAAGGGCAGGGCGGAGCACGGCAGGGTCCTACTAACTTTCAGAAGCCCAGGTCTCATTTTGGGCTTTCCCTAACTTTTATATTTTCCTTTCATACGTATGTGTGTGTATGGTGTATGTGGGGGAGGGGTAGACGTACATGTGTGGGTGTGGATATATGCACACAAGTGTGTGGGTATCAGTGGAGGCCAAAGGGTGATATCGGGAAACATCTTCAATCATTCTTTCACCTTATTGTAAAGCCTGGGCCCCTAATTAAACCCAGAGCATGCCGTTACAGCTAGTCTGGCTAGCTAGCTTGTTCTGGAAATACCAGGCTCTACCTCTAGGGCTGGAATTATAGTTTTACATGGGATGTGGGGATCTGAACTCAGGTCTCTCTGTATCCAAGGCAAGGACTTTAACCACTGAGTCATTTTCCGAGTCCTGAATTTTCCCCAACTTTCTAGAACCCAGCACTCCCCCACTCGATGCTAAACCAAGTCGCTGACACACTATTCAGGGTGACATATTCCTGTCAATGTTGGATGGGGATGAGGGGTCGCTGGGTGTACCTTGTGGCCCTCTAGGGAACTTAGGACTCTGTGAACTGAGGATTCCATATTGCCGCACCCAAGCCTGGCAGGTACATCTTGGGCTTGCACCAGTCCAGTCCGAGGGAGAGACCCTCAGGCAGGGAAGGGGATGATAGGCAGATGCAGGGCTTCTGAGTGATGGGGGGACTCAAAGCTGCTGGTCATGCGATCTGAGAACATCAGACAGACATTGGGTTCAGGGTCTGACCTGTTATCCCCGTGTTTGTCAGGGGGAGACAGGAGAACAGGGGTTCAAGGCCAGTCTGGGGGACCCTATGTCAGAAAACAAACTAAGGGGCCGGTGAGATGGCTTAGTGGGCAAAGGTGCTTGCCACCAAACCTCATGCCCTTAGTTGGTATGTGGAGAAAACCGGCTCTCTTAAATTATCCTCTGACCTGCACACATGCATCCTGGGCGTGTGCGCTCCTCCCACCCCCAAGATAAAAGAATCTAAAAAAAGATAACAGGCACCGAGTACTCTGACGCTGGTGAGAGACATAGGGACTTTGCCCCCAAACTTGAGTGCGAAGCCAGGTGCCCGGCAAGCGTGACTCCTACTGTGCATGAAGGGAAGGGCGGTGGAGGGATACTCCAGCCCCCTGCTTTGCTAACCTGCCCACCTCTGCCTGGCTAAAGGACGTGGCCACATGGAGTGGCAAGCGAGCAGCCCTGTAGAGTGGTCCAGGAAGGTCTATAGTCCCCTCCTGTGCTCAGCCCTGCTCCCAGCTACACCGAGCCGCACTGGCCTCAGGGGTTCCCCACGCCCTGCCTGCCTGCTGTCCCCTCTGCCCAGTGGCTTAAGTGTTCTCTGGAGGGTCTCCTCCTGCTCTCTGTACCAATGAGGGCCTTGTCCTTCCTCTCTGACCTTTGCTGCAGCCAGTCCCAAGCCCAGAGACCACTCTGTCCCGTCGCCAGTCTCCCCCCCCAGCTGACCCTCTTACAAGCTGAGGTCACCTTCCCTGCTCCCTGTCCAGCTCGCCCTGCCTCAGCGAGTCCCTAGTACCTATAGCAGTGCTGGAGGGTGCCCCACATAGGCCATTTCCCCTGGGCCTGCAGTCCACGTGACTCATCTGCTCCGGCTGGGCTGCCTTCTGTCCCACCGTGAGCCGCTGCAGGGTTTCAGGCAAGACCTGGCTCTTCCTTCTGCCTGGAATGCTGTTCCCTCCAGCCAAGTCTGCATCTCCAATCCCAGCTGATGACGCAGCACAGCTGCCAGAGCCCATGCAACCATGGCCGGCCGAGGGTCCATCTGTCCACCAGCTTCCTTCTAATCAGTTCAAAAGGCTCCTCAGGTGGCTGGTGGCTGAAGCACCATTTCAGTGTCTGGGACTCTCTGAGGTTACAGACCTGGGTTCTGGCCTCTGCGTGGCCTTGGACAAATTGCTGGCTTCCTTTCTGCTCCGGCATCTCTTTGCCGGTGGAGAGATGTAGTTGCAGTAGGGACTCTCAGACCTTTTTACTCTATGTGCCTCCTCTGCCTGAGGCCTGGAAACCCTCCTGTAACAGGCACTCAGCCACGTGACCCCCCCCTCCCTCTGGCACTTACTTTCAGTAAACTTCTGGAGATTAGCTCAGTGGAATGCTTCTTGTCTAGAATACCTGAGGCCTGAGGTTCAATCCCTAGTCTCAGGGAAAAAACTCCAACAACTCACGAAACAATATTCCTGAAGTCCTCCGTGACACGGACCCTGTTACAGTCCTGCTGGACAGATTCAGGACCTTTCGAGGCCCAGGGCTGTGGGGGAACCGGATGTTCTGGCTGCAGGATCTGATGCAAAGCAAGGTCCCAGGACCCCGGCACTTCATTTTCTCTTCTGACCCCACTGGTCATGGGGCTCAGGTGCCCAGCCTGGGTCCCCTGGCATCCTCCAATCTTGCTGCTCATTGGCTACTACTGACCACCCCGCACCTGTTTTCCCAGGATTCTGCCCACTTTCTCTCAGACTTTCCCCGGCTCCTGTCCACAGCCCTGCCCACCTCCCTCCTGGGGTGAGGAGTGCCACCTTCCTCTTGGGGTGAGGAGTGCCACCTCTAGGCTCTTGTCTCGTCCCTCCCTGCCATGGTCACCCAGCATTTATAGGATACCGCTGTGCTGGGTGGGGCTTGGTCACTGGTCCCCTGCCATCGCACACCCTGATCCTCCCCTTTATCTTAGCTAACTGTTCCCTCATCTGGCTCCTTCGCTCCATGGGACAGGCAGAGTGGACCCAGCTGCCCCTCCCATTTCCGTTCTCCCCAGGCCAGTCTATGGCACGTCCAGTACAGTAGTCACTAGCACATGCGGCTGCTAGAAGGAAGATAAATCATGAGGTTTGTTTCTCAGCTGCACTGGATAAGTTCAAATACTCGGTAGCCACATGTGGCTCACAGCTGTCGTGTTGGACGGCGCAGACCCAGGCACGTTCCTACTGCCACGAGCGCGCTGTGGAGCAGGTTTACTCTGCTCACAGTTGTCTGGGGCCCAGGGCTGAGGCACCCCCGCTTAGGTGTGTTGATCGTGTGGTTCTTGGTTCCCGGAGAGCAGTGGGTCTACACATGTGAGCATAGGCCTCAGAACCGCAGGTTCCTCCTCTCTAAAACGGGATGGTAGTCCCTACCTTAAAGAACGTGGAAAGCCCCCAGTGGTCGCCTGGAACATATTTAGACTCTGGCAACTCACTGGTCGCATGAAGAAAGCAAGCTGGGGGCATGTCATGGAATGCAGGATTCTCTGCGGCTTCCCCCACCTTGCTGGCTGTCAGGAGTTGTGGAAGCTGCTAAGCACAGCCAGTGGGAGGACGGTGGTCTGTTTGGCTTCCAGCACTGGCCTTGTGCTACAACAGAATCTGAGGCAGCCTCCAGGTTACCAAGGTCAGGGTGCGGCTGGTTGTGGGGGTGTAGGCTCCTGTCCGGAGCTGAGGTGGCTGAGCAAACCCCCAGGGCCAGGCGGGCAGAACACTGGCTGGCCCAAGGGCTGCCACAGATGGCACAGTGGCAGCTGTCCTACCTGTCCCATGGCCCATGGCTCCTCCCTGAGCAAACTCAGGGACCAGATTCCTCGGGTTCCCATGCCCCAGGTCCTCATCCAGGTCACTCCTGGGGACGGAGCAGTAGGCCAGCTTTCATTCAGCCTCTCCTGGCCTCAGCTGTCAGTGGCGCAGGATGTCTAAGGGAGTCTTGGTTTCCAGTCACCATCATTCTCATTAGCAATGTGTGGCCAGGTAGGTGGCTTAGCCTCTCCGGGCCTCTGTCCACCTTTTCCAAGCTTGGATCCTATTGTCTCTGGCATTTGAATAGCGGAGTTTGGCAAGGGCTTGGGAATGTCCATCCATGACCTGGATGATACATGATCCACTGAGTGACCAGTATGTGGAGCCATGACCCGTGCGGGCTGAGCATACTTGCCAAGGGAGTGGATGACGACGAGAAAGGAAAAGCTTAGCCCTGTGAGCTGGAGATCCTTGGATCTTCCCAGCGCTCACCATTACTACCTGTGAAGTCGTGAAACTTCCAGCTACGAGAAGCCTCAGAGACCGGGGGAGGCAGTGGTGGTTCTCTTCTGAACCTGGGACACTGCTTTATCCCAAGGAAGGATCAGAAATTAGTCAGGGAGGCTGATGGAGATTACAGGAGGAAGCGCTTCCAGCAGCCGGAGGAGCTTCAGATGCTTCTCTGGGAAATAGAAGCGCGGAGACCAGCGCTCTAGGCAGGCTCCAGCCAGGAGGAGGGCTTGGTCAGCTTAGCTTTCCATTGATTGACTGATGTGAGTGTGCGTATCTACATGTTTCTATGTGCATACCTGGGTGCATGTGTGTGCATATATATGTAGAGGCCAGAGGGCTTACTTGGGTGTCTTAATTGTTCAATGGAGACAAGATCTGGATCCTGAAACCCATCAAGTGCCTGGACGTGCCGGCCCTGAGCTCTCAGAAGGTGCTTCTCTCCACCCCACCCAATTCTGGCACTGCAGGTGCGCACAGCCATGCCGGCTTGTTACGTGGGCGATGGGGCCCAACCCAGCTCCTCGCACACGTGCAGCGAGCACTTCATGTGCTGAGCCGTCTCCCCAAGCTTTGGGCAGCACCCTCACTCAAGAGCCTTTCAGAGTCCAGAGCGGAGACAAGAGATGTCCCAGGGTCTGTCCCCCAACGTGGCAGGTCACTGAAACATGACCTGTAAGATGGCAGGTGTCAGTCACTCGTCAGTAGTAAGCACCCTCCCACTTGACCCAGTTTTCTGGAGTAAGGACATGAGTGTCTGGTTGTTTGGTAGGAGACCCAAATGGCAGGAAAGAACGGAATGTGCATTCACAGAGCAGACCTCAGTGCCAGGCTCCTTGTAGGATGCTTCACGGGCTCTATAGAGGCCACCATGGGACTGAAAAACTCCCTCTGAGAAAACAGACACAGAGGCAAAGAAATATGCCTAAAGCCTAAGTCCCAGCACCAAAGCTCCAGACTTAAAGTAATAACAGGCAGGGGCTCGAGCAGCAGCCACTGTGTCCTTGACAGGCGTCCCGGCCCTTTGCACGGGCTAACGAAAGGGAAACCATGGCGTGAGGAAAGAGAGCAGCTCCCCGTGCCCACAGGCCTGTTTTGTGCTTTGGAAGCTTCCGGTTGGCTGCATATATACCTTGCTTGCTCCTGAAGGTGGTGGGCACAGTGCTCGGGGGCCTAACATAGGCTTGGCATGAGGTAGACGGTGGAACACAGGGAGACAAACACATAGCCCAAAGTCAAGATACCCCTTCAAGTGGATGGATGGAGGCCTGGGGACCAAGTGGCGGGGGGGTGCATCCCCAAAGGTCTTCCTGAGCTGGGGGCTACAGATGGAGCCAAGGTACACTCCACCTCATGGACACCTGAGTGCCTAGGACTGTTGTTGGGCTGTCCGCTGCCCTTGTCGGGAGCTGGGGCCTCACTGCTATGCCGGTGAGGACGCTGGACTGCAGGCATTGCAGGCCGGGGGGAAGGGTCTTCAGGTGGCACACGGGGGTGGGCGCTGTTAGCTCGAGGGTCATCTGCAGAGGCCAGTCAGAAGGAGCCAGGGCAAGGCTAGCCAAGGGCGCCCCAGGGTCCAGCTAGGACCCTGGTCAGCGCAGGCAAACTCAGGACCATGGAGAGCTCCGAGGCACCTCCCGTCACCCTACTGACAGCTGTCAGTGCCCAATTGCTCTGAGATGCCCTTCCCAACTACCAGTGGGCCCAGACAGGACCCTGAGTCTGACTCTGAGGTCATGGCTGGGTCATTGTGATGGCTAAATTTAAGTGTCACCTTGACTGGATTAAGAAAACACCTGGGGGACCTGCTGTGTGTTACAACCTGCGCCCAGGGGAAGGTCTGCTCTTTAGCGGGGGAGGACACCATCTGATAGCATGGAAACCTGGGGGAAGCAAAGAGGCAGAAGAGGGTGACTCTCTGTCTCCTGGGCTGGGGCGCTTCCGCCCTCGGACACTAGACATCCAGGCCTCACCTCAGCAGCTCCTGGGTTCTTGGAAGTTCAGTCTCGGGCTGAGAGCCACACCACTGGGTCCCCTGATTCTGAGGACTTTGGACTGGGATACATATCCTTCCAGGGTCTCCACCTGGCAGAGAGAAAGAGGGAGAGGGAGAGAGAAAAACCTGTCGCCAGACTTTGCAGACTCCACAGCTGCGTGAGCCAATTCCCCCCAATAAATCCTCTGTCCGGCTGTCTCCCTCCTGTTGGTTCGTCTGCCTGGAGAACCTTGTCTCACAGCGGTGGGGTTCGTCACCTCCACAGTGTCCCAAGTTCACCCCGTCACCGACCAAGCAGAGCCCAGGAAGGCGCAGGAGAAAGAGGGAAGGATGACAGACCCCTGGCCGACTCCGTCCATGCCGCGGCCGTGGGTCTCTGCTGTCACCCTGGGCCGGCTTCAGCCCCTCGTGCCCAGGATTACCTGCTGCCAGCGAACATCCGGCCCATCTCCACCCGCTCAGCTGCTCAGCCAGGAGGGCAGGATGCAGCTCAGAGGAACTGACGGTCATTGCAGGGACTTGGAGAGAGGGCGATGAGGTCAGTGGTCTCCCGGGGGACCTCAGACCTTTCTTTTTCTGGAGCTCAGCGAGATGGTACCACTTCTCGGCTTACACCTGGGCAGGCACCTCTACTATGAAACCCCAACTCTGGTCCTTGCTGCCGAGAGATGGGCAGAACCTTTTGAGGCTGAGGTCCTGGCGGAGGTTCAACCTGCAGACCCTTGCTTCTGGCCTCCTCCAACTGAAGGTACTTTCTCCTCTGCCAGGCCGGGGAGGTGGTGAGAAGAGCTAGCCCGGGTTGAGCACTTACTACACGCTCGGCCTTTTACTGAGGTTTTTGCACAGTTCTGTGATGCCCGCCGTGTTCTCATGTGGTCCAGCAAGTTCCCCCAGAATGTGGCCTCTCCCCGCACTCTGCCTCTCACAGCTTCCCCACGCCCTCCACGCTGGAGGCCACAGTTCTCTGCAGCCGCCTCCTTCTGGGCATCCTCCAGTAACGTGCATGCGCGTATGTGAGCGTCTCCCATGGCTCAGCCTGGCTGAGCCTCATACTGTAGTCATTGATGACCTTGAATTTGATCATCCTGCCTCTGTCTCCTGAGTATTGGGACTACATACCTGTTTATTCAGTACTGGAGATGGGACCTAAAAATTCCTGCATGCTAAGCAAGCATTCTACCAACTGAGCTTTATCCACAGCCCTACATCACACTTCCTCTATGTGTGTGTGTGTGTGTGTGTGTGTGTGTGTGTGTGTGTGCCTGTGAAAGTTAGAACAACTTTTGAGAATGGGGTCTCTCCTTCTGCCTTGTTGGTCAGAAGTTCTCCCGTTTCTGCCACAGTCCATCTGGCCTGTGAACTTTTGGCCAGTTCTCCTGTTTCTCTCCATCTCACTGTAGGAATGCTGGGATTACAGATGTGAGCTTCGGTAGCCAGCGATTTGTGGGTTTCTGGAATTGAACTCAAGTCATCAGGAATGCGTGGCAAGCACTGTACCCACTGAGGTATTTCACAGGCCCCTGAACCACACTTGCTCAAGCCCTGGGGGGTCTGGCCTGGGCCTGTTGCATCTCTTGACTTACTGTCCCTCCTGCTCTCAATCCCCCACCTGGAACATTCTTCTCCATGCCTGACTCTCTGGATGGCGAGAGCAAGGGGAGGGAAGGTCCCTGCATGCTGCCTTCGGGTTGGAGACCCTGGGAGGCAGCGGTTCTGCTCTTTCCAAATCCAGACGCAGGACCATAGATATGCCAATGGGGTGCTCACACGTTACCTGAAAGCCTCGAGGCCACAGAGCCTGGAGTTTTGGGGTGGTGCCCACCCACACTGAGAGCATACCTTCCCCACCTCCCCCATCCTCGCCACCTCTGCCAGACACTCAGAAAGCATGGCTACTGCTCCTGGTATTCCTCACTTCAGTCCAGTTGGCACCTGAGATTAGCCATCCTGGTCACTTCTCTGGGAGTTTGCACAGGCACCCCAGATATCTCTGAACTGTCCCATCCATTCTTTATCCTACTTTGTGCCTGCCCAGAGCAGAACTCTTTGTTTTCATGATATTGTGGGGGCTCACATGTCGTGGGGTGCAGTCCTGTGGGCTGTAGTCTTCCATCCTATGCTCCCCAGCAAGCTCCAGGAGGGGCAGGAGCAAGCCCTCTTGTCTCCTTGTGGCCCCCCCAGGGCCTGGCGAGGTGCTGGCACACAGCTGAATCTGGGGAAACACTTGATGTGGGCTGGGTGAGCCCAGGTTAAAGGTGATGGTTCCCATTGTGAGCTCTTCGTGGGCTTTTCTAGTAGCTAAATGCCATCATGGGCCCAGAACGTCAAGCATGATGCCAACCCCTTACAAGACATGGTACAACTAGATGATTCCCCTCGTCTGTGAAATGGGAATGTGTTGGGAAGAGCAGCGATGCAGGATTCTCTAATGGCGGCACGAGCCGTTAGATGTTAGTTGGGATGTGAGCCGGTCATGGCTCCCTCGTTGCTGTGAAGTCCTTGTAGAGTTTGTTTCCTTATCTCTAAGAACAGTGGCCACAGCGACCTCCCAGGTGGCTGAGAGACTCGCAGGAGCTTCTGAATGCCAGTGCGTGTTATCTGTCTCCTTCGGGTGCTGCCTTAGTCAGCAATGTATGAGGCCACTTTTCAGTGTGAGTGAAAGGGGTTGGTGCGGTAGCTTGAGTGGTAGCGCTCCTGCTCCAACACCTGGCGACCCGAGTTTGATCCCCAGAGGCCCACAGGGTGAAAGGAGGGATCAGCTCCCAAAAGTTGAAAGTTGTTCTGACTTTCACTCCGCTGCACGCAGCATGCATGATGCATGTTTCTCTCTCTCTCATGTTTTTTTAAAAAATAAATGAAGAGAAAAAGGAGTCAAGCTATTCAGAACACACACACACACACACACACACACAGAAACACAGACACAGACATAGACAGACACACACACACACACACACACACACACACACACACACACACACACAAAGTTAAAAGTAAGGGAATCTAAGTGCCGAAGTACTCTTGGCTCATTCCAAGGGGCCCTCTTGCTTTAGAGCCTCCTAGCGGCTTGAGCAATGATGGAAACATGCTTCTCAACTGCAAGCTGGACCTTGATCAAGGAAGGGATCCTTCCCTTGAGGGGATTAGAGAGCCAGAGCTCTCGGGCATAGTGAGCCCACCCTTCAAAAAGCACAGCTGGTCAGCGGTAACCAGATCCTGAGAGGCAACCTGGCTGGGGACCCCAGGGGCAGCTGGGTCAGTTTGACCTCCTGGGTCCACAGAGGTCCTTTCCATGAGTAGGTTGTCCTGCTGGGCCTTGTGTCTGCTGCTGCCTCTGCCTTTCATAGCTGAGGGTCCAGCTCAGTCCACTGCAGACTGGACTCTCTGGGAAGAGAAACAGTCCTCCAAAAGATCAGGTATGCATGCCAGTCCCTGCCCCCCGCCCCGTCTCTCTAAAGGCTCCCCCCATGCTACTGTTCACCTGCCTTCATTGGGCGTGGCTCCTACTGCTCTCCCCAACGGCCTAGTCTAACTGGTCTCACTTCTCCAGATTGTGTTTTTGGAGTAGAGTGTGTAGGAAACGACCCCAAGAAGCAGCCCCTTCCCGAGGAACCATCAGGGACAAACCCCACCTTGGCCTGGACCAGCTGATATATATCAGTGGTAGCAGCTGAACTGTCCCTTGGTTGCTACTCAGGGCCCTTCCTGGAGGTGATGCCTGCGACCCTGTGAGGACACAGGAGCAGGGAGCCTGCCCCTCCTCATCGAGGCCTTGTAACCTGGTAACGTGCAGCATCCCTCTGTAACATACAAAGCTGTAGGAGATGATCCTTAAAAGCCACACCTCATGACCGTGCATCATGAGCATGTTGGGGGCTTCCAGCCTGGTGCACTTTAAGAATCGAAAGCTTATTGAGCACCCACCGCCTACCAGGAGCTCTGTCCCCACGTCCAAGATGTAGAGACAGGTTCAGAATAGACAGGAGCTTGCGCACGACACAGTTTGCAGCCAAGAGTGTGTCTTTCCATTCCACCCTGCTGCCCACAGGAAGTGAGGGGTGCAAGTGGGGGACACCCAGATGACTTAGAGAACCCGAGCCATGAGGACAACATGCGGAAAGGAATGCGTTGTTTGTTTGTCTTGCGTTCCTGGGGTTGGATCCCAGGCCTTGCGCATGTGGTCGCTCTACCCGAGCTACATCCCAGCCCTGAGAGGAACATATTTTAAAGGAAAGGAATGCCGACCGAACGCCTGCTGCCCAGGCCGGGGATTAGGTCTCTGCCCCAGCTCCTTATATGACCGAATGTTCACTCTCTAAACAACTTCCCGAGTCCACTGGGTCCCAGGATGAGATGAGCTGGGTGGTTCTAGTTACATTGTTCTCTCTGCACAATTTGTTGCAGCATAAATGGCCGGGAGCTAAGTGCATCTCTGGTAGGAGTATCACCGGTGGTGAAGTGCATGCCTAGTCTGGCGGAGACTCTGGGTTTCATCCCCAGCACTAAAACCCCACCTAAACAGGAAAAAGTCCAAATAAAAAGTGTTGGCTGATAGTGACATGTTACTGTCCGTTTCTCCTTTGTGGCAAATATACCATCGTGGTCAAGATATAGAATGTTTAAGAGCTGGGGTGAGGTTTCTCCAAGGGACCCTCCATCTTCTCTTTAGAACTTATCTAGCAATATACACATATTCCAGAGTTAAAGGCTTAAGTTTGGGGTAGAAGAGGAATAGACAAGCATCTTCTCTATCCACAGCCGAGAGCTAATTGATGCATTAAATTGCACACGTGAATAGCAAGTAAATAGAGCGATTCATTCAAAATAACCTAGGAATGTTGTGTGGGATTTCAAAGGAAATGAGAGATCTATTTCTACCAACATTAAAAAATCTTTTAAATCTGTCATCAATTGAGGAAAACAACTTGCTTGGATTTAGTGTCTAACGTGATAAGATCTGTGAAAAACATTTAACCAAGAATAGAAAAACACGCATGTCTACCCAGCATCAACATCCTCTGATTATTTATGTCTGGGGGTGAGTCTAATTAGAGCTTGGAGCAAACGGGAGCAAACAAACTTCATTTCAAAAATGTTGGCATTGTCAGGGCCTGGCGCCTCCCAGGGCCGGGAGGCTGAGGCAGGATTACCTCGAGTTCCAGACCAACCTGGGCTATAGTATGAGACCCTATCTCAAAAGCAAACAAAAAGTTAGAATTACATATATTCCCTTGAAGTCTGTGGATTCTTTTTAAACTGTATGTATTCATTCATTGTGCGTGTGTGTGTGTGTGTGTGTGTGTGTGTGTGTGTGTGTATCAGAGGGCACGTGTGGAGGACCAAGGGCAACTTCGGTAATCATCCTGGATTGCTTCTACCTCTTTCTTGCTTCCCTCTGAGATTTCCCAAGCTTTGCCCACCAGGGCCAGAAGTGCAGGCCATCGCCATTTCCACATGGTGTTTTTACGTGGAAGCTGGGGTCAGAACTCAGGACTTTCTGCTTTTGAAGTGGAGTCTTAACCTCTGAGCCATTCCTCCAGCCTGAATTTTTTTTTTTTTAAGTGAAACAGTACTGGAAAGATTTGTCACCTGGCCACAGAAATAACTAAATAAAGCAGTGTCCTGGGGCAGTGCCCAGATAGGTCAGGTGGGCAGGCTGGCCTCCTGTTTTCCCTTCTCCTGCGGGCCCGCAGTTGTATCCAGGGTAAAGTTTTTCCTGGCCATATTTTGCATCAGAAGTCAAGCAGGTCCTCAAGGTGTGGCTTCAGGTTTAGGATCACCAGGACAGGGTGTGGTGGCCAGCGTTAAGGACTATGGGAACTGGGAGCTGCTTCCTTGGCTCTAGGGCTTTCAGTGGACTTGGTGGTAGGTGACCGCATTAAGGACACTCTCACAGGTGGCGGCAGCCAGAGCTTCCACAAGTCTCCTTCCCAGGACAAAAGCCCCAGGCAGTCCTGACTTCTTGCTTTCTCCCTCTCCCCAGGATGAAGATGAGACGCTACAAGCTCTTTCTCCTGTTCTGTATGGCCGGCTTGTGCCTCATTTCCTTCCTGCACTTCTTCAAGACCCTGTCCTATGTCACCTTCCCCCGAGAGCTGGCCTCCCTCAGCCCTAACCTGGTGTCCAGCTTCTTCTGGAACAATGCACCTGTCACACCCCAGGCCAGCCCCGAGCCGGGGGCCCAGGACCTGCTGCGGACCCCACTCTATTCGCACTCGCCTCTGCTCCAGCCACTGTCCCCGAGCAAGGCCACAGAGGAACTCCACCGAGTGGACTTCGTGCTGCCAGAGGACACCACCGAGTATTTCGTGCGCACCAAAGCTGGGGGCGTCTGCTTCAAGCCAGGCACCAAGATGCTGGAGAAGCCACCCTCAGGACGACCCGAGGAGAAGACGGAGGTGGCCGAGGGCCCCTTGGCCCGGGGTCCCGCGCGGCGGCCCCTGCGGCACGTGCTGAGCACCGCCCAGGAGCGCGCGGGCAGCCGGGGTCCACGGCGCAAGTGGGTGGAGTGCGTGTGCCTGCCGGGCTGGCACGGGCCCAGCTGTGGTGTGCCCACCATGGTGCAACACTCCAACCTGCCCACCAAGGAGCGCCTGGTGCCCAGGGAGGTGCCCGGCGCGTCATCAACGCCATCAACGTCAATCATGAGTTCGACCTGCTGGACGTGCGCTTCCATGAGCTGGGCGACGTGGTGGACGCCTTCGTGGTGTGTGAGTCCAACTTCACGGCTTACGGGGAGCCGCGGCCGCTCAAGTTCCGCGAGATGCTGACCAACGGCACCTTCGAGTACATCCGCCACAAGGTGCTCTACGTCTTCCTCGACCACTTCCCGCAGGGCGGCCGGCAGGACGGCTGGATCGCCGACGACTACCTGCGCACCTTTCTCACCCAGGACGGCGTTTCGCGCCTGCGCAACCTGCGGCCCGATGACGTCTTCATCATCGATGACGCCGACGAGATCCCGGCGCGTGATGGGGTGCTGTTCCTCAAGCTCTACGACGGCTGGACTGAGCCCTTCGCCTTCCACATGCGCAAGTCTCTGTACGGCTTCTTCTGGAAGCAGCCGGGCACGCTGGAGGTGGTGTCGGGGTGCACGGTGGACATGCTGCAGGCCGTGTACGGGCTGGACGGCATCCGCCTGCGCCGCCGCCAGTACTACACCATGCCCAACTTCCGCCAGTACGAGAACCGCACGGGCCACATCCTGGTGCAGTGGTCGCTCGGCAGCCCCCTGCACTTCGCGGGCTGGCACTGCTCCTGGTGCTTCACGCCCGAGGGCATCTACTTCAAGCTGGTGTCCGCCCAGAACGGCGACTTCCCCCGCTGGGGTGACTACGAGGACAAACGGGACCTCAATTACATCCGCGGCTTGATCCGCACCGGGGGTTGGTTCGACGGCACGCAGCAGGAGTACCCGCCTGCAGACCCCAGCGAGCACATGTACGCCCCCAAGTACCTGCTCAAGAACTACAGCCAGTACCGCTACCTGCTGGACAATCCCTACCAGGAGCCCAAGAGCACGGCGGCTGGCGTGCGGCGGAAGGGCGCCGAGGGGCGGCCGGCCGCAGCCAGGGGCAAGCTGGAGGTGGTGGAGGGCTTGCGTTGAGTGATCCCGGGTGATGGTCTCCTCCTGCCCATTAGGGGCTCTTGACGGGGCAGTGTGGGTGCTCTGCTCAAGCCCTTGAGAATTGAGGGTCAGGGTTCTCAGCTCAAAAAAGAAAAGGGGAAAAAAAAAATCCTAAGGGGAGAGAGGGGCAAAAACGCAGGCACCTGTGCAGCCTTTTGCCCCAAGAGTGCCGTGGGCAGGAGGCTCAAGCTGTGGCAGGCAGTTTCTGGGCCCCGGGAGGGGTGTGGTTGGACTGGAAAAGAAAAAAGAGACATGCCGTGCTAGGAGTTCCCAGGGCTCTGTAAATAAATGTGTCTGGGTCCAGAAACAAGAAGTGATGCTTAGGAGGGAGGAATTGCAAAGTGTACCCATACTTGATCTTAGCCCAGAAGTGGAGAAAATCAGCGGAAGAGGACACTTAAGGCCAGAGGTCATGCATGGGGATGTACTAGGCTACAGGGACCAGAGCGCTAACTAGCAGCTGGTAGGTAGACCAGAAGCCCGAAGCTATGTTTGTACCCCCGTGGCTAACCTGCTGCGGCCTGGGACTGGGGCGGCTTCCTTTCAGGTCTAAATCTGGCCTTGGGAGCCCTCTGGCATTTTCTCTTACTGTCTTGTGGGATGCCTGCTCGAGCTGCTTGCAAGAACTCTAGGAGTCCAGTCCTCAGGACTGGGGCTGCATCTGGAAGCCGCATGGGCAGCTGGCCAGCTTAGGTCAGGGAGGGAGATTGATACCAGGCCTCCGCGTCCTTCTTCCTCCTGCCCAGCACTCCTCGGTGCTGGCACCCAGTCTCAGCATACCACTATCTCAAGTGGAATCATTTTGTGGTCCTCGGGGGTGGGGTGGGGCAGCTAGGGGCCAGGAAGGTTTTCCTTCAAGGTTAAGGGACGTTAAGGTCAGTTGTACGTCACCCTTTCTTTTCCCCTTTCTCTGCCTTGTGGTGCGGCATGGGATGTATTTGTTGGAGCAGATTCTAAGCTGTTCTGTGAGCCCTTGGCAAACAGTGGTTTGATCGGCTTGTTTTTAAGTTGTCTAGAGGGTGATGGTCTAGAGTCAGTGGCAGCCTGCTTTGCTCCCCTCCAAATTCTGGTTCTGGGTATAATGGCTACCCCAACTCACCTGAGACAAGGGCATACCCTCCCCAGGGAAAAGGCACACACGGTCACTTCTGCAGGCAAATTGGTCTGGATGCAGCGTGGCTGCTGTAGCTGCAAGGGAAACTGGGAAATGCAGTCTTGAGCTGGAGTGCCGTGTGCCCCGCCTCGGCTTGGGAGTTCTCTTGTTACAGAAGAAGAGGGTGTTTGTGGGGAGTCTCTGGAGGAGGGTGAAGGTTCCTGTTTCATGTTCAGAGCTTCTGAGTGAGCCCTCCTCTCCTGCCTGCCAGGGTTGGGGTGCACTAGGAGCCTGCAGTTGTAAGGAAGAGTGGGCACCCCTCCCTGAGGCCCCTCTAAGTGTTTCCCTGGCACCAGTATGCAGGGCTACCTGTGGAATGGTCCGTGTTTGTGCGCGTGTGTATATTTCTGGGCATGGGTGCATGCTTGGTGTGTATTTGTACTTGTCTGTATCCACGTGTCCCTGTTCATAGATGCTCGAGTGTGGGCGTGAGAACCCCGGCCCACGTGTCCTCTTCCCCAGGAGCCAGAGCCTGTGGCCACACCTGTGGCTCTCCGAGGTGACCGAGGCCAGAGTCCTTGGGGAACTAGAAAGCAAGGTTACAGGGACTGCAGGGTCTGTCTGTCTGTCTGTCTTTCGGTCCAAGGACTGAGAATCCTCCTGGTCGGAAGGGCTGTTATACAGCTGAAGCCTGTCACCCCTCAGACGCCTTGACCCACCAGATCCTCCCCCTGACCTCCTTCCCCACTTCTGATGGAATCTCCTGTCAGGAGGGGGGGGGGATCCTTCGCTGTTGCCCTGTCTGGAGGCAGCGTCGCCGATGAAGGCGTGGTGTGGAGGGTGGGCCTCGGAGCAGCTCTGGAGGGCAGGCTTGGAGCAGTCGGAGGGGACCCTGTGGTCCCTCTTTCCTCATCAAGAGGACTCCCCTTCTAGAACCTTTCCTTCAGCGTACTTTCCCTGTCTGTTTCCTCTTGGGACTGAGAAGTGGTTTCAGGAGTGGGTGCCCCTGTGACTGTGGGTCCACCCAATTGTGACTCTCCCGTCCTGCCTCTGCTCACCTGGGACAGTCTCTGGGGAGCCAGGAGTCATGCCTCCCTCTCATTTGGCACCTTCACCCCACACCCAAGGCACTCTTGGGTGCTTTGGGGATGCCTTTCTGCAGGTCCTCAGGGCCCCTGCCCGCATCTGACCAGCTCAGGATGGGAGAGCGGACGTGCTGGGCCAACCGTCTCTCATAGATCCGTGGAAGGTGGAATCAGTCACAGCTCATGGGCGGAGAAGCCAGCTGTGAGGGGTTAGGGCTGAAGAGGTTCATGTATAACCACAGCGTACACTGGGAATTTGGGGGTCAGGGGACTCGGGACCACTTCCCGAATACGAAGGGAACCTGTAGTGAATGTGAATGTGGGTGCACTCCCCAGAATCATTGGCCTGTGATTTCTAAACCCAAGGGGCCTGTCTCTGCCAGACTCTCAGCCGTCCTTCACCTAATGCGTCACATCAGTTTCAGGAGCATGGTGAAGCTTTGGGGACACAGGCGAGATCAGGGTGGGGGACACAGGATTTCCCACCTCCATGCAGAAGGCAGGGCCCTGGGAAACGTATAATTTAAGGACACCAATAATAATAGTATTTTTTTTGTAAAGGAGAATCAATATGTACATTCTGAAATCATTTTCTCTGTAAATGGTTGAATTTCATTTCACCCTTAAAGGGATGCTTAAAGGAGAAGATAATATTAATAATAAAAGCAGCTGCGAAATCTGGAGGGTGTGCGTGTGATCAGGTTGTGGGTGCCTGGGACAGACGGGTGGGAGGGGGTGGCTGTGGTCTAACTGCCGCGTCTGAGCATCAGGCAGGAGACCCTCAAGAAGGGGCATGGCATGTGGATAAGGGAGGGGCTGCTGTATTGCAGCCCTTTCACTAGGATGGGGTCACCCCCAGCCCAGGGTGCCCGTTTCCCTCCTGTGCACGGAAAAGAAGACCCTGGGTCTCTGTCCAGCAGATGAGGAGGAGAACTTGCTTTCTAGAACAGTCAGCTCCCTCCCGGGCGTCTGGGCCTGTAATTCAGCCTCAGAAGCTGAAAAGTGGACTCCCCGGAACAAGCTGGCAGCCGCATTGGCACTGTTACTGAGCTCTGGGTTTAGAGATCCAGTCTCAAAAAGAATCAGGTAGAAGAGTGATGGAGGATGATTCCTGACATCAACTTTGGGCACACTCATGCACACATGAATGGACGCACACACATATCGAACATGCATGTGCACGTACATGTGAATTGAACTAAATGAAAAAAATATTTACAGACATCACTTGTGAAGTGTTTGTTTTGTATCAAATTGGGCTGAAAGATGTCCCTTCCCATAATTTCCACGTGATGGATGTGGAAAGTCAAGCCTAGATGTGGGTATTGGGGGGACATACAGATCCAAGGCCGCTGGTGTGGCTGGAGCTAAAGCGGCAAAACGGGTGGGGGCCACAGCCACGGGGACCCCAAGCAGGTGAGCGTGAGCTCAGGGCGGCGAGGAGAAGGTGGGGACAGCGCCGCGAGCCAGGAAGCCCTTTGTGCTGCATCTCAGCTCCCGGCGCCACTTTCGGCAGCTTTGCTGGCCATGCTGGGAGAGGGGCCGGGACACCAGCAGCCCCCAGAGCCCAGGCAGAGGTGTTCTGCTCCTGGTTTTCTCTGGCCTCTAAAGATGGCCCGCGAGGGGCGATGTGCCGCTGACGGCCGGGAGGATCTCTGCAGCACCCATGGGTCATCTTCGGTAGAGAATGGCAACCACGAAGATGAGGGCACTGGGCTTGGACTTCCTGGGCTGCCGCAGGAAGGTGCCGGTCACACCCAGGCGGGTCTTCTGTCTCAGAAGACCCTTGGCTGGTCGTTACTTGATCCCAAATCCAGTCAGGTTGCCAACCAAGATGAACCCTCAGGAAGAGGACGAATGACCGCAGGCCTTCCTCTGGAGGGGAGCTGACAGCACGAACGTCACAGCATCCACAGTAAATGCAGTGTCGGAGAACCACAGCCGAGTGCAGAGGAACCCCAAGATCCGGAACGTCATCACCCTTAGAGCTAGCAACCACGGGATACCCACAAATGTCTAGTTAAAACTAAAGGTGGCGGGCTAGAGAGGTGGCTCAGGGGTTAAGCCTCCGCCTTGCAGGCAGAAGGTCCTGAGTTCGGATCCCAGATCCCACGTATAGACGCCAGGTGGAAGCCGGGGCGGCCTGCGCTTCTGGTCCTGGTAGGGCGGAGCCTGTGAATCCCGGGGCAGAAGGAGGTGGAGGTGTCCATGGTGGTTCGCGAATTCGTCCGTGGTTCTACACATACACAGACACACACGTGCGCGCGCACATACACACGCACATGCACACAGTTGAATAAATAATAAAAAAATTTAAAAAAAACCAAAAAAACAAAAAACTAAAGGTGATGAGAGCCATGTCCAGGGGGCCTTTGGGAGTACGATGTCCCACCTTGGTGGTATTAACGATCATAGGTAGGGTCTGGAGAGGTGACTCGGGGGTTAAACCTGAGCAAAGGATCTGAGTTCGTAACCCAGATCCCACATAAAAGAGTCTGGCAGAAATGGTGGTGCCCTGTGCTTCTGGCCCTGAAGCGTGTAGTCTGGGAAACCCCAGAGCAAAGCACTGAAGAACAACCCCGCATGATTCTTTTTTTTTTTTAATTTTTATTATTATTATTTATTCAACTGTGCGCATGTGCGTGTGTATGTGCGCGCACGTGTGTGTGTGTAGAACCACGGACGAATTCGCGAACCACCATGGACGCCTCCACCTCCTTCTGCCTCGGGATTCACAGGCTCCGCCCTACCAGGACCAGAAGCGCAGGCCGCTCCCGCTTCCGCCTGGCGTCTATACGTGGGATCTGGGATCCAAACTCAGGACCTTCCGCCTGCTAGACGGAGGCTTAACCCCTGAGCCACCTCTCCAGCCCAACCCCGGATGATTCTTGAAGTCGCCCTAGGGCCTCCATAGACACACACAGTGCCCTGTCTCTCTCTCACACACACACACACACACACACACACACACACACACACACACCTACAGATGCAAAAATAACCACAGGCAGGTAGAAGAGAGCCCTGGAGATCCCCTTTATTGAAGGGGTACACGGGATGAAATGAGGTAAGAAAACCAGGAAGGACTGTGACTTCATCCACGTGCTCGGTCCTTGACCTCGGTTCTAAATCCTCAGAGAGTCACATGTGGCCAGAAGCTTATTCCTGTCTGTTTAAAAGAAAAGGCAGAGCTGGGAGCGTGACTTGGTGCAGAACTTGGCTGGTACGTATGATTGGCTCCCCATCACTGCATAAACCAGACACAGTGGATGCCTTTAATTCCAGCACTCTGGGGGTGAAGGCAAGAGAGGATCATGAGGCTATAGAGTAAGCTTAATTTTTTTTTACATTTTAAGTTTTAAAATTAAATTATAGGCCTCAGGGGTTGACTCTACCTCACAAACAGAAGGTCCTGAGTTGGGATCCCAGACCCCACATAAAAAACGCCAGGTGGAAATGGCCGCAGCCTGCACGTCCTGCCATGGGGGTGGGCGGAGCCTGGGACATCCCAGAGGTAAGCAAGAAGGATGTAGAAGCAATCCAGGATGATTCCCGAAGTCACCCTTGGTCCGCCACAGGGACATACAGTGTCCTCCGATCAACACATACACACGCAAAATAAATAGTTTTAAAAATAACGTAAAATTTAGAATGAAAAATTTAAAGTTTTAGAAAATTATGTTTTTAAGTTTACTATACTTGGGTCAGTGAGATAGCTCGGTGGGGGAGGTGCCCACCTGGAGTACTGAGTTCGATCCCATAGGCTTACATGGCACATCTCTCTCTCTCTCAAATAATAAAAACTTCTTTAAAAAAGTGTATTATACATAATTGGTGGAAAAAAAAAAAAAACCCACTCCAAAGCAGAGCAGATGCAAACAAGAGGTTACTGATGCATAGTTCTTACAAGCTGGGCTGTGAGCTCCTGCCTGGCAACAGAAACCTCTGCAGGGCCTCGCTCGCCTGCATGGATCTGACCCGGCGCGGTGATGCGTGCCTTAATCCCAGCATTCTTGGCAGGAGACTCTCTGTCATAGTTAGGTACAAGCATCAACTTGACGGTTGCGGGTTCAAGCTCTGGGCACATTTATAGAGAATTAGTTGAATTAAACCCAGAGCAAACATGCAGGAAGTTTAGTGGATGGGGAAGACCCAGCCCATGGTGGGTGGGATTAAGCCCTGGACAGGTGAATAAGATACAGAGAGCTGGTTGAGGAAGTTGGCATCTTTATGTTCACTTGGCCAGACACGCTGGTCTGGCAAGTAAGGATCGTCCCTCTCTCAGCTGTCATGTGGATTTAGTGTGTCCAGTTCCCTCGGCCTTTGGTGATGGTGCATGCTGTCCTGCCAACTGGACTAAGAACTGTAACTGGACCATCCTAAGAGAATAAACCCCTTGTTCCCTTAAATTATTTAATGGTGATTTTATCAGCAACAATGCAGGCTGACTGCAACACGCTTCAAGAGTTCTAGGTCAGTTAACGTGTTCCGAGTTAGACAGGTTTCCTAGGGAAATGCTGTCTGGGAACGGTGTCTTGGGCCTGCATCTCACTACATCTCACTGGTTTCCATTCGATTTCATGAATGTCCCTGAGCAGATCTGCAGCGGGCTCGGTTTCCTGGAAGGAGCTGGGGCGGAGTCATCAGCCTTAGCACTTCAGCGGCCTTGTCCGGCCTTTCAGCAGCCAGCAGCCCTTACACAACCCTGATCCTGGATCCTCAGCTGCAGAGTGAGGCGGCACGGACCTCCAGAGGGGCAAGGAAAGTGCTTGGCTGGGACGTGAGCGTCACGTGACCTCATCCACGCACCTCATCTCTTTGATGTGGGGCACGTGACACATGGGTCACAAATCCTGAGATGTCAGCCCTTTGCCTCTGCGACTGGTCTAATTTCTCTCCTTTTCCTCCCACAGTCCTTCTAGTTGTCTTTCTTGCCTCATTGCCTCCCTTTTAACAAAGAGGACCTTCAGGATTCTGCCTGGGGCTCTCAATGCCACCAATGGGGGACTGGTTCTATTCTCCAGGGAGTCTCTGTTGAGCGCCTGCCCACCCTCCAGTTGCTTGTTGGGAGTCCTAAAGAAGGTCACCTCAAACACTGCAGGGTCAGAGTGGAATGGGCTTCTCCTCCAAGACTTTCCTCATCTTTCTGGTCTCTTGGCCCTGCTTCTGACTGCCCAGTGGCGTCAGCCGGAAGTCTGGGAAGCACATGTTGTCCTCTGACACAAACACAAATAAATCAACTTCTGTGTGCCTGGGACAGATATGACCTGATAATCCAGGGTAGAAGCCGAGATTCC
The DNA here is from genome assembly GCA_023101885.1 of Typhlomys cinereus. Taxonomy (NCBI): domain Eukaryota; kingdom Metazoa; phylum Chordata; class Mammalia; order Rodentia; family Platacanthomyidae; genus Typhlomys; species Typhlomys cinereus. The sequence goes on from JALPQD010000905.1 coordinate 167,476, forward strand.
TTCCTGCTGACCACACAGGCCTTTACCTTCCGTAGACTTGGGCTTCATCTCCGTGTTACGGGTACTAAGGGAAGCAAGCAAAGTGTCAGTGCCCAGTCCAGCCAGCTGTGACAGGCTTCGCAACTGTTCCTTACTGCCACGTCTTCCTGTAAATATTCCTCCCTCCCTCCTTTCTTCTCTCCCTCCCTCCCTTTCTTCCTCCCTTCCCTTCCTTCCTTTGTTCCTTCCTTTTTCTATCCCTTCCTTCCTCTCTCCCTCTTTTTCTCCCTCCTTCCCTTCCTCCTTTCTTCCCTCCCTTCTTTCCTTTCTTTTCTTTCTTCCTCTTCCTCCTTCTTTCTCTCTCCCTGTCTGCTTCCTCTTTCTTTGAATTTATATCTAGCGATGGAACCCAGGATCTTGAGTTGGCAAGTGTCTATCCCCGAGCTGCAGCTGCGGCCCCAACAATTTCTTACATATTTTGGTCAGGAGCACACACACGTTCTCTGGATCCAGAGGCAGTCCTGAATGACTAAGCGGAGCATCCCATCCCACTTCCTGGGTGGTAGAATTGTTTCAGGATGGACAAGTGCCTTAATTTTGGCTAGTGATGAAACAAAGACCTCTTTTCTTCAAGAACGATGGAAGCCAGGTGGTGTGATGCTTGCTTGCCATCCCAACACTCGGGAGGTAAAGGCAGGAAGAACAGGAGTTCAAAGACAGCCTGAGCTTCATGCATGCCTGCAGTCCCAGCGCTTGAGTGGAGGGGACAGGAGATCCCCAAGTCCAGGTCTAGCTACAGAAGCCAAATCCCTGAGTTCTAGGTTCAAGTGGGAGACTCCGCCTCATTATATAAGATACCAAACCTCAGTGTTTGCATGTGTGGACTTTTCAAAGAATAGAATAAATTTTAAATGTTTTTGCACACACGCTCACATCAGCAGGCAAGATAGCTTAGTGGGCGAGGCGCCTGCTTGCAACCTGACAACTGAGTTTAACCTCCAGAAGTCTAAGTGATAGAAGGAGAGAACGGGCTTCTCAAAGCTGTCCTCTGATCCCCACTCATGTGCATGGGATGCTCTCTCTCTCTCTCTCTCTCTCTCTCTCTCTCTCTCTCCTAAATAAATATTTAAAGATACACTGTGGGAGAGCTACGGAGACATATGTGTGATGTCAACCTCTGGCCTCCATATGTGTGCATATCCATGTCACACACAACACACACACGTCCACAGGTGACTGTGTGATGCTCCCTAACTCCAGCACTGCAGCCACTTCTCATTCCTGTAACCCCCGAGTTTCTCTCTGCTCAGGCACCTGGCACTGGCTGTTCTGGGTTGCACCCCTGAAAACATTCCGCACCATCTCTCGAGAGCGCTCCATGGCGCAATCCCGCACGCCATCCTCCTAGCCCAGACCCTTCTCCCTGCATTTCATGCACAATTCTGGCTCTCTCCTTAAGGACCCGCTCTCTGGCAGGTTCCCTGGGTGGCCCCGCCCTCTGACCTATGGGCTAGGTGATGGATCTCCGGACCCCCATGATGCCTTCAATACCAAGGCCAACTCGGTCTTCCCACATGGTCTTGTAATTGCCTGTTTTTGTGTTTGTCTCCCACCCTTGAGGACAAACAGTTCCCGGAGCAAGTCAGCAGCTGTTTGTGGAGTGAATCACCCACAGAATGAACACGTTGTAAAGGAGGGGCTGGGGCTCGAACCCCCAGCCATTTCCAATGCAGGCCAGGGCCGACTTCCCTGGCACTCTGCTTCCAGCACACCCTAACCCGTCCTCCTGGAGACTGGGGCTGGGTCACATGCAGCCCACCTGTCCACTGAGGATAGTGGGTCTTCCACAGTCTAAATTTCACAGAGTCAGCACTTCTGTCCAGCCTCACCCGGCACCGGCCTCTAGTATAACCAGAACCTCCTGAAGTTCTTGGCCCCGAATTTGCCCTTCAAGACATTGCATGCTGCACACCAGGCTCCCGGCACCTTGGCTTTCTGGAAGGTCACACAAGACAAGGCTAGGTCCTCTCCCACACAACCATCATCAAACATTCAGAAATAATCATCTCCGTCCTCGGATCTCTCTCTCTGTCTCTCTCTCTCTGTCTCTCTCTCTCTCTCTAGCACTGGGGATTGAACATAGGCTCTTACACATGCTAGGCAAGCATTCTACCACTAAGCTATAAACCTTGCCCCTTCCTTCCTTCCTTCCTTCCTTCCTTCCTTCCTTCCTTCCTTCCTTCCTTCCTTCCTTCCTTCCTTCCTTCCTCCCTCCGTCCCTCCCTCCCTCCCTCCCACCTTTCCTTCTTGTTTTATTGTTTTTGCGACAGGGTCTCGTACAGCCTAGGCTGGCCTTACCCTCTGCATGCAGTCAACGATGACTCTACCTGATCTTCCTGCCCCCCCAGCCCTAGAACGTGTAGTGTGCACCACCACACTGATGAGGTGCTGGCGACCGAGCGCGGAGCCTGGCGCCTGCCTCTCCCCACTTCCAGCCTGCTTCTCGTGCTTCTGTTTCAATACAGGGTCTCACTTTGTAGCTCAGGCTGACCTTGAACCCCAACCTTCCCACCTTGGGCTCCTTTGTAGTCGGGAGTCCAGGTTTGGCCACCGGGCCGGCTCCCCTGTATCTCTCTGCCAGCTGCTCGCTGCGCTTCCAGCAGAGGAGCGTTAGATGCGCTGCTGCTATGTTCTCCACGTGCTGGCCACGGCCTAGACGAAGGCTGGAGGAAGAGTGTGGTGTCTGAGCTCTGTGGAGTCTGGCTCCTAACTCGGCTGACGCAGTACACGGGGATGGCGTCCTGTGTGAAGCTCTTAGCGTGCCCGGCCTCGGGACGCTCCCGTCCCAGTGCAGCTGGGCGCAGCCCTGGTCTACGGGGCAACGTGTCCTTGTGCTCCAAAACCCGTGGGCCAAACCTGTTCTCCTTTGTTCCTTAGTTCTGGCTGCCGGCTGCCCCTCAAAACTGTGCAGAGGCCCACATGTCATCTCAGCCCTTGGGAGGCTGAGATGGAAGGACCACCAGGAATCCAAGACCAGCCTGGGCCATATAGTGAGACCTGTTCTCACAACAACAACAAAACAACAACAATAACAAAGGGCCGGACTGGAAAACCTCCGAGCAAAGCAAAGAGGAGGTAGAACAATCCAAGATGATTCCTGAAGTCACTCTTGGGTCTCCATAGGCACACACAGTGCCCTCTGCTACGTGCGCGCGCACACACACTCACACATACACACACACACACCAGGGCTGGAGACATAGCTCAGTTGATAGACTGCTTGCCTGGCAGGCACTGTGTGATCCTCAGCCCCTCATAGACGAGATGTGACATGTACGCATATACACTCTCAGCACTGGAGAGGTAGAGACAGAGGATCAGGAGTTCCAGACCATCCTCAGCTATATGTGGAGTTCCAAGCCAGTCTGGGATCCATGAGACTGTACGCAGCACAGAGAAGACCCAGGCTGGGCAGGGCACGGCTCTGCCCTGTAGGAGCTCTGCATTGTGGGAAGCAGCCCAGGACTGCTGACATCACGGGCTGGTCACTGTTGGCCATGGGTCTTGTCACATGGGTCACATGTGGTCAGCAGCATCCCTGCCAGACCTCTGACATCCACGCATGTGTGACCCCCTCCAGACATTGCAAAACCACCTTCTGGAGTTTAACCCCCTGGTGGGTAAGAAGCCCAGGAGGGAACCAGGTGTCACACCTGCCATCAGTACTGGTTAAAGCTGAGTTAGAAGGATTCCAAGTTCAAGGCCAACCCAAGATACATGGTAAGACTTTGCCCTAAAACAAACAGAACCATAAATGCATAACAAAGCCAGAAGCCCTGGGAGTGGGGGTGTCTAATGTAGGCATGCCTCACACTTTGGGTATCAAAGGACCAGTCCCTTTTCCCCTGGAGACTCTGGGGTGTCACGGGGTGGGATGGGGATTCCTTCCATTTTCTAGCTCCTGAGAGGTGGGGACCTGGGGTTTCAGCCATCAGAGAGGACAAGTCCTTCCCGGCTGTGCTGCGCTGCCCCCTAGTGGGCAAGAAGCGAAGCCTCAGGCAGCTTTCTTCCCCTCCTCACGTGCAACACGTAAGACTTGAAGCAGGCCATGCAAATGAGTTGCCTGAACTGGCAATGCACTGTATAAACATTCGAATCCTAGAACCCTACGAGATCAAATGGAAGCAAGCCGAGGAAATAGTGAGGAATGAAAAGAAAGTTCCAGAACTAGCAAAGGGGGTGGCTGGTATTAGTACGGATGGTAATAGAGGGTACCCATCTGTGTTCAAGGGCGTTTTCACCACGGGTGGACTGGATGCATCTCCTCACCTCTGTGTCCTACTGTCCTCAAACACTGCTGAGCTGCGGGAGCATGAAGTTTCCAGAGACATGCACAGATGTTGACATCTGTCCCACTGGTTTGTCCCTAAACAAACCCCAAGAGCCCTGCACACTGGCAGCCCCTGGGCAACTCATCCCTACACCCTCTCAATATACTCATCCTGTCTCTCTTATACTCGAGTGTCTGCAGAGCGGGGCACCGGCCTGCTCTGTCACTCCCCCGACTCATCTGAGATGTACGGTCCCTGAGGGTCCCGTCTCTTAGTTCTTCAAATTTCCTCCCAGTCTTGTCCCCCTCCCCATGTCCCCCTGTCTCCAACATACTAACCCCCAGGCCAGACCAAGCCCTGCCCCTCCCTGTTCCACCCTGTCCCCCACAAACTAACTCCCAGGTCAAACCAAACAAGCCAACAAGACAGTTGGCTTTCATCCCTTCTGTCCGTCCTTTATCTTGCCTTTTCATGTCCCAATCAAATAGCTTTTGACTTTTTTGACTTTCCGCTCATTCTCTAGCCCCCTCGACTTCTGGCCCATCTCCCATTGAATCAGAGAGCTTCAGCCAACTCCTAAGAGGGGGACAATGCCCAACGCTCAGGCGCCCTGGCCTTTGTGACCACGCCCCTCCCTTCCTTGTGACTGCAGCCTTCCTCTAGCCCCATGTCTCCTAGGCACCCAGTCTTCTCGTGGTCCCTCTCCAGTGATCCCAGGGGACCCTTTTCTTGTCCTTTGCTGCCCTGGTCCCGAGTGGATAAAAGTTCAGAGGTTCACACCTGACATCACTCCCAGCACTCGGAGGACCTGAGATCCTGCATCCACGAAGAAGTGAGGATGTGCGCATGTGCTTGGAATCCTGGCACTGGGGAGGTAGAAACAGCTGGATCCCTGAGAATTACTGGCCAGTTAGTCCAGCTGAATCTGTGACCCCCAAGTCTAATGAGCGATCCTGTCCAAAATAAGGTGGATGGTGATGTGAGGAAGACAGGTGTGTTGACTTCCGGCTTCCACATGTGCACATACATACACCCGCACAACAAAATAGAGTGTTTAAAAATAAGAGTTCTGGGCTGGAGAATGCTCAGGGTCCGACTTTGTCTCAAAAGCAGAAGGTCCTGAGTTTGGATCCCAGGTTCCACGTAAAAAACGAAAACAAAAATAAAAACAGAAAACGCCAGGTGGAAACTGTGGTGGCCTGCACCTCTGGCCCTGGTGGGTGGAGCCTGGGAAATCCCATATCAAAGCAAGAAGGAGGTAGCAGCAATCCAGGATGATTCCCCAAGTCACCCTGGAACTCCGCAGGGATATACAGTGCCCTCTGACAGATAGACAGACAGACAGACACACACACAAAATAAATAATATTAATTTAAAAAAATAAAAATAAGAGTTCAGCAACACAGGAGAAGGAGTGGTAAGATTGCAAGAGCCTGAAGGGGAAGAGGCGCGGCCAGACATTATTTTCCGGACACGACAGGGCAGTTGTATCCTTGAATTCACTGACACTATGTGTATTTCCACAAGACATGCACAGAAATTGTCTCATCAGCATTTCACCAGGGAAAGAGAAGATCTCAAGGGGTCCCACCCCTCCCTGGGGGCCTGAGGAAGCGTAGTGCTGATCTGTGCTCCTGCAAGTGGCCAGGCAGCATGCCATCGAAGGCCACCCTGATGACACCCACGTGGACTACACGTGCGAAAAGGACATGAAAATAGGAGGAAGACTGGTAGGGAAGAAGGTGGTGGCATGGGAAGAGGAGAGGAAGTGGGGAAATATTCATTCATGAAAAACAAAAAGAATAAAAGTAATAAAAGTGGGGCTGGAGAGGTGGTTCAGGAGTTAAGCCTCCGCCTTGCAGGTGGAAGGTCCTGAGTTCAGATCCTAGACCCACGTATAGACGCCGGGCAGAAGCGGGGGCGGCCTGTGCTTCTGGTCCTGGTAGGGCGGAGCCTGTGAATCCCGGCGCAGAGTAAACAAGGAGGAGGTGGAGGCGTCCATGGTAATTCCCGAATTTGTCTGTGGTTGTACACATACACACATATATACACACACACGTGCACTGACGCACAGTTGAATAAAAAAAAAGTAATAAAAGTAAATACGAGAAATCTTAAACAAAAATTCTTTCAAGGTCCTGGATGCCCCTGGGGTGGGGCCGGTTCCGATCCCTGAAGATCCGCGCTGAGGATCAGAGCAGTTGGCACGAGCTGTCCTGACGCAGGAAGAGCACAGTGCTGACTCACAGTCAGCTGTCGGCTCCTGAGCGTCCCAGGGACTATTCTGCAGGCTCAGCCTCCAGACCTGTCCCTACACAGCTGCTTTCCCAGATGCGAGCTTTGTCACGGCAAGAACTTCTCACTGGGTCTGACAAGAGGCTCTTTCTATTTCTTTCTTTCTCCCTCTCTTCTTTCTCTCAAGTAAACGTGTTTTTTTTTATTATTTATTCAATTGTGCATGTATGTGCGCGCGCGTGCGTGTGCGTGTGCGTGTGCGTGTGCGTGCGTGTGTGTGCGTGTGTGTGTGTGTGTGTGTGTAGAACCACAGACGAATTCGGGAACCACCATGGACCGCCTCCACTTCCTTGTTTACTCTGCCCTGGGATTCACAAGCTCCGCCCTACCAGGACCAGAAATGCAGGCCGCCCCCACTTCCACCTGGTGGCTATACGTGGGGTCTAGGATCTGAACTCAGGACCTTCCGCCTGCAAGGCGGAGGCTTAACCCCTGAGCCACCTCTCCAGCCCCAAACATGTGTTTTTTAAAAGAACTTTCCAGTGTGTTGAGAGCAGGGCCAAGTTTGGGTCATGGACTCAAAGGCCCTGCCCTGCCCTGCCCTGCCCTGTCCTCCAGAGGATTTGACCTGCGCATCTCTCCGCCTTGGTTGGCACAAGCAGTTTCAAGTTTTGATGATTTACTTGAGCTTTTTGATTTTATTTTTGCTTGGAGACAGCGTTTCATGTAGTTCAGGCTGGTCTTGACCTCAATATATAGCCAAAGATGAACTTGAACTCCTAATCCTTCTGCCTCTACCTCCTGTGTCATGTGTTGGCCCACCTAGCTTGACTGGGGTACTTAACCTTTTATTTGCAAGTGTGTAAACTGAGGCCGACTGCAGGGAGTCTTGTTGAGGTCACTTGGCCATCAGGTAGAGAATGCCAAGCTCCTGGCCGGCGTCAGACCCTGGGTGCACACCTTGCTGGGTGTGGCTTCCTCCCGGGTCCATCTGGTGGGTGGGGAGGAGAGCGGCAGGTATTTTTGAGGTCCTGCTCGGCCCTCGTTCCAGCTGCAGGTCTCAGTCCTTATTACCCACCCTGTGCTCACTCCCCAACGCCCAGGGAAGGCTTTTCTCCAGCGCCTGTCTGCTGGCCTGTCTGTTTCCTCCCTTTAGGAGGATGGGGCTCCACACTATTTCTCCATTTCTATCTGCTTCATAAGAGGTGCTCAGTGAACCTTGAATGAGTGCTTGGGAAACACTTGATATACAACAGTGTTAGTTCCCATGGGTCAGTCAGCAAAAATATTGTGCATGTGTGTGCCTCTGTGTGTGTGTGAGATTGCATGAATGTGCATGTGCACGCGTGAGCATGAAGGTTGACTTTGTTTGTCTTCCTTGATGACTCTCTTCTTCATTTACTGCGGCCATTCAATTGAACCCAGAGCTCCTCAACTGGCTATTCTAGCCAGTCTGCTTGCCCTGGGGATTCCCTGTTTCTGTCTCCCCAATTTCAGGCAGCTACCAAGTCTGTCCAGTATTTATGTGGGTTTTTGGATCTGAACTCCACTCCTCACGCTTGTGTGACAAGTGCCCACTGAGCCTTCTCCTACTGCTCTTCTGTTCATTTTTACCCAGCATCCTCTCTTAGCTCTCCATGCCCAGACTCTTCGTCATAGAGGCTTTCCAAGACACCCAGTCTTGGTCCTTCCCGAGGTTCTGCTCTGAACCCCATATCTGGGTTTACAAAGACTTCTGACTCTATATCCCCATGTACCTATCCATGCATAAGGAAGAACACTTTATATTTATTTCAGTTTTTTATATTTATGTGTCATCTATGTTTGTGTGCCCACATGCCAGAGCACATGTGTGGAAGACAGAGGACAACTTGCAGAGCTGTGTTTCCCCTCCCTCAAGTGAACTCTGGGGATCGACAGCAGATCAGATCATCGGGTGTGCTGGGAAGCGCCCTTACCTGCTGAGCCATCTCACTGGCTGAAGAGCAGCGTTTTATAAAGACGAGAGCCGCCTCTGGCTCTCATTGAGACTCTCTGACTCATTTAACACTCCTGTGAGACAGTTCTTCACTTCCCAGTAATAAGGATGGTTCCCAGGGCCTCAAGCATGCTGGGCAAATGCTCTACCACCGAACTGCACCCCAGCCCTACAGACTGATTTCCATCAACCTCTCTACAGAGGAGAAGAGGAAGGTCCCAGTCCACTGTCTCCAGATCAGACAATGTGCTCACCCTGGCCCAGTGGGAGAGATGCACCATCTCTCCCAGCTCCTTTGGCCTTCTGAATATGTCTTTCTTTCTATAATTTTTTTGAGAGGTTAAGAATATTTGAGTCCGTGGGTCAGAGAGATGACTCAGGGGTTAAGCCTTTGCCTAGCAAGCAGAGGATCTTAGTTCGGATCCCCAGATCCCATGTGAAAATACTGGGCAGAAATGGTGGCAGCCTCTACTTCTAGCCCTAAAAGGCAGAGCTTGGGAAATCCCAGGGCAAAGCCATAAGGAGGTAGAAGCAATCTAGGGTGATTCCCAAGGTCACCATTGGGCCTCACGATCATACACAGTGCTCTCTTCTATCTACACACACACACACACCACACACACACATACACACACAGAACCAGTTGCTTTTATCATGATGTGAGACATGGTCCCATCAATCTTGTCCCCATCTACGGGATCCCAGGATACACATGTCTCTTGAAAACTCGGTTGAGTCCTGGGGTCTGGGTCAGTCTTCCTGGCTTTCGAAGCACTGTGGATACACGCGGGTGCCCAGCTCCTGTCACCTCAGGAGCACTGGGACCATGTAAGTCTGGAGTCATCTAAGATGACTCGATACGTGGTGATTCTCAAGGTAGGACCCCCCAAGGGTTTCCCTCTGTCTTTCTCTACTAAAAATAATATCCTACAGACAAGGAAGGTGAGGAAGGATGTGGATGGTCACCTGGATTTTTAGGTGGAAATGTCCCCAGTTAGATTTATTTGGGTCACAAAATGATTTCTTCAAAAAACAAAGTAGGGCAGTTTAGAAAAAAGTAAAAAGACACACTTTGGAGGGAGACGGACTTAGGTCCCAGTCTCACTTGTGGCGTAAGTGACCCAGTGTCTCTAGATCTCAGTTCCCCGCCTGTGCATCTGGAGACGCCTTCTAACAGAAAGGCCAGACTGGACATCAGTCCCAGCTCAGGGTCTGGAACACAGCAGGTGCTTTGCGAAGGCAGCTCGGGGTGCTGCTCCTGCAGTACTGGGTGTCTGTCTCCCCAGCAAGCTAGCCAGGGAGCAGGTATTCAAGACCTTGCATTCCACGCCCTCTATAGCGCCTAAGGCTTAAGACCCCTTACTGCCTCCATGTGGGACTCCTTCTTTGGGGGTTCCAGGGTCTCACAGTCTCTCCCGGGCTAAGGGGGTTCTCTATGCCTTCCCTCACAGAGTGAAGATCAGACCGTAGAAAGCAGCTGTTTGGAAAATCTGCAACATGATGGGAAACGTGCTGACATAGGAAGAGACCACCACAGTTGTCAGACAGAAGCCACCGGTCCCCCGTAGTCAGGATCAAGAAAACTCCAGGGTTTGCCTATCTCTAGCTTCTCTTCTGGGACTTTCCACTGTCTCCTCCCTGCTCTGAGCCACTGTCCTCTCTTTCTTATGCTTTTGTCACAGTCCCTCGCCTGGTCTGCCGCTTCCTTTAACACGTCTCCAGCCAGACGTGTTGAAAGGAAGGTCCTTGGTCCCAAACCCTATAAGGGACCCACTGGCTGCCAAAACAGCCTGAGCTAAAAATCCACCTGGAATATTCGTTCCTGGAAGGTGGTTCCTGTTTGAGATGGGTCTTCCTCCATCATCCTCGTAAACAAAGCAACCCCCTCAAGGTAGCTGCTTCCACCCCATCTTCTCTGCTGGCACCTCCTGGTTCTTCTGACCACCTGCATATGTTTCCTATCAGAACCTGCACATCAGAACTCTAGGATTTATGGTGGGAATGTTTGAAGGAATGAACTGCTCAGAAAGAGTCCCTCCCTTTCAACTTCACCCACTCCACCCTCCACCCTGCTGGCAGATGCTATTTAATAATCACAACAGTCCCAGGGTTGAGAAAGGTTAGTAAATGTGTGTGATAGACAAGCGGCCCTGGTCTGGCTAAGCCGGGCACTGTAAGTGGCAGCTTACGGGATCTGTTCTCAAGTTCCTGAGACCCAGAATGACATGAATAAAGAACAGTGTCTGGCAAGCAGCAGGCTCCTGGCCTCATGTTGAACGACCGAGAGCTTTCCTGGCAGTGCGGATGTTCTTTCAGAATGACTCCTCAATCATTCTCCAGATTTTTTTCTGAGACAGGGTCTCTCGCTGAATCTGGAGCTGGTTCAGCTGTGCCGGGGCCGGCTCCAGGGGTCATCTTTGTCTCCAACTCCCCAGGAGATTCAGGCACAAATACTGAACCGCTTTTTACTTGGGTGTCGATGATTTGAACTCATGTTTGTCCAACAAGCACTTCCCCACACCCTATTTTATTTTTCCTTTTTCCATTTTCAGGTTTATGTGTGAAGTATGTATGTATGCTTGCATGCGTATGGGTACACGCGTATGGGGGCCCGAGGTTGATAGCAGGAATCATCCTCGCTCTTCCTCCTTATTTTTTTGAAACAGTGTCTCTGGTCAAACCCAGATCTCTCCCACTGGGCTATTCCGACTGGCCAGCTTGCTCTGGGCATTCCTAGTCTCTTGCGTTGAGGCTCAAATCACAGATGAGCTGTGACACATCCAGCTATCGTTTTACTGGGGTCTAGGGATCCAAAGCATAGCAAACACTAACTGCTGCGCCGTCTCCCTGGCCGTCTTTGCTTGAGACAGTCTCCTGTGCATCCAGGCTGCCGCAAATGTCAGATCCTCCTGCTTCAGCCTCCTGCAGGCTGGGATTATGGGTATGTTTGGTGCAGACACTCTGCAGCTCCTAGAGAGCACTTGTGTGTGCTGGAGGAAGGCAAGGAAGGGACTTCTGCAGGGGACATTTTCCTGTGGCGTTTGAGGTAGACCTTGAAGGATTGACAGGAAAGAAGCCCTTGGGTGGGATCGCCAGGTGGTTGAAGAGATCTGTACCAGGGGTGGCGGCTTACCCCTGTGACCCCAACTTGTGTAAGTAAGGAAGCCTACTTCAGAAACCACCACCACCGCCACCAAGCCATGTGGAAATCTAGAAAGTGGTTATGAAAGATCTCTCTGAAAGACATGACGCAAAATAGGAAGTTTGTGCTGGAATCGCTCAGGGGTCCCAGCAAGATCCGCAGACAGGGCGGGGTCTGCTCAGACTCCCCGACCCGCTACAGGGTGTCAGCAGGTGGGGAGCCCACTGGGCACTGCAGACACGTAGGAGGGAGGACGAGGTGTCCCTGCCGGCTGGCGCCGGGCGCCGGGTCCCAGCTGGCCCTAGGCACCGACGCGCTCCAAGGGCGGGGCCCGCGATCCCTAGTGACGTCACCAAGAAGGCGGAGCTCGCGGGGGTGGGCGGGGCCGCAGATGGGCGGGGTCCGGTGACGCTCCGGGCTCCGCCCAGGAGGGAGCCGCGGAGTGGCAGACCGGAAGTCCTTCCGCCTCCGCCCGCCTCCGCGCTCCTTCGTTCTCTCTCTCGGCCCGGCGCGCGAGGTCACGTCCCGGAAGTAAAGGGGCCATGTTGCTGGGTGACCCCGAGAGAGGTACTGGGCAAGAAGCGAGCCCCGAGGAGTGGTAGCGGCGGTCCGCGGTGAGTGAGCAGGGGGAGCGGGCCGCCGGCGGCGGGGGGACCGTCGCGCTTGCCTCGGTGCCCCCGGCGCCCCGCCCCGGCCCGGGCCCAGCTCCCCGGCCAGCTCCGGGGACCGAGATGGTCCAGCGAGCCCCGGGCCGCCCCGGGAGGCCTCTCGAGCCCCGCCCGCCGCAGCCCGGGTTCTCGGGGCTCGGCTCCTCCGGGGGTCCCCGCCGCGGCTCGGCCCCGCCCCTGCCCGGCCGCGGGCCGCCGATCGCTCAGCGCGCTCGCGTGACGGTCGCCTTCCAGCTCCCCAGCACCTCGGTGGATTCTCGGGTCACGGGGCCCCTCGGGCCGAGGGCACCTGCAGCCGCGGGAAGGGACGGGCACGGTGCTTGCCCGGGCCGCGCAGCAAGTTGGCGAGGCCGGCCGGACGCGATGGCCCCTGACTTTGGACCCAGAGTCCAGAGACACCCCGGCCCCATCCGCAGACGCTCGGGAGCACTCGGGGGGCGGTGGTTTCCTTCACAGGGACGTTGGGGGGTTCCCTCTTTCATTGAGCATAGTTTTGGGCCCCAGCTGGGAAAGTTTACAGCATCCAGAAGTGAGGCCCCGGCACAGGTGACTCCTTAGGGAACGGGCCTCCCCTCGGCTGCTGAGGCCTGTCATATCACTTCTGGGGGCTTCCCTTGCACCCACTTACAGGGAGGGCACTGGGGTTGTTAGCGCTGCCCGTTATGCCAGCTGTGTGTAGTGTGTCTGGTAGACAGTAACCCCAAAGTGATCCCCAAAGTGATCCGTGTTTCTGTGAACTCTGACCTCTGTGTAAGTTCATAGTTTAAATGTAATAATGGTGACAAAGCACTTTACTTCTGTAACACTCAGTCTTGTTGCAGAAGGAAGGTTGGCGCAGTGTTTGATGACTACCCCTGATAGAAGCCCACTGTGCCAAGTGCTGTCGGAAGCTTGTTCACGTTCAGGAACTCTTTCAGTGCTCGACCAACCACTTGGGCAAAATACAGCAACTTTACAGATTAGGAGCAACTTTACAGATTAGGCAGGCACAGAGACGTTAAGAAACTAGCCCAAGGGAGCAGTGCTTATGTGTGGTATGCAAGGATGTAGGTATGTCTGATCCTCCTTTTCAACCACTGTAGACCACACCTTGTGGCAGAGTTCATTACAGGTGCCATGTAGGGGCAGTTCCCAAAACTGAACCATGTGTGGTAGGTATGAGTTCTCTACACCAAGTCTTATGCTAAGGAGACAACGCATCTCTCAAGTTCTAGCTACAGCTGAACTTCCCCAGGAGGGGGTGTTAGGAGCAGGGGCTGTTAGGAGCAGGGCCGGTCCTACTGCTGCTGGACGTCTGTGAGGGTCTGGGATGAAGAACCGCTGACCCACGTGGTGTCTGCACCTCGCTGTCATTAAGTCTGACTCTAGACTTCCGTGTCTCCCCTTTAGAGTGTGACATCCAGCCTCTGTCCGTCCCCCATGGCCACGTGGAGCCGAGAGGCAGTGCTGAGTCTCTACCGGGCTCTGTTGCGCCAGGGCCGAGAGCTTCGCTACACTGACCGAGACTTCTACTTTGCTTCCATCCGCCGGGAGTTCCGGAAAAATCTGAAGCTACAGGATCTGGAGGCCCGGGAGAAGCAGCTGGAGAAGGGCTTGGTCTTCCTCCACAGCAAACTAGGAGGGCTTATTTGAGGTCCTCTCTCCCCCTCCTACCCGAAATAAGGAGAAGAGGACGCAGGTGCCTTTCTTCCGGAGACGCCCCTGCCCTTCTAACCCACCTCCCAGATGCATTAGCCAGCCTCAGGTAGGCCTTTCTTCCTGGAGGTCTTTTTCCTGACCAGGAAAGGGAAGACTCTTTCCTATGACCAAATTCTGTCCTTTACTACTTAGAAGTCAGTGGAGAAAATACAAGCATTAGCAGAAGTGGGTCCTGTTACTGAGAAAAATAGACTTGACTTTTAAGCCCTACTGGAGCATTTATATATGAAATGTTAGAGAAGACTTTGGTTAAAGGCATTAGAGTTCTGTTCCACGCTAACTCATCTTACCCAAACGTGTTTCATCACAGCACACTCTGTAAAGCAAACAGAGTATACAGACTTCAGAGTCGGTGCCTGGGTTCAGATCCTGCCACAGCTACTGTAATACTAATTGTGGAGTATGTGTGTGTGTGTCTGTGTCTGAGTGTCTGTGTGTATTAGAGGGCACTGTGTGTCCCATGGTGACCCAAGTGTGACTTTGAGAATCATCCTCCCAAAAGGTGTACCTTTGCTGTACCTCCTGTGTGCACTACCTTTCAGAGCTGGAAGTGTAGACCCCCGGCATTTCTGCCTGGTGTTTTTACATGGGATATGGGATCTAAACTCAGTTCCTTCTGCTTTGAGGAGGAGGCTTTAACCCCTGAGTCATCTCTCCAGCCCCAGGTTTAGGGCTTCGTTTGGTCATTTATGAAATGGCCAACTCTCTGGGTTTCAGTGAAAATAGAATGAGACTGAACACAGCACTGGAGACGGTACAGCTCTGGGAGTTTCTAGGCTCTGAAATGAATTTCTAATGTCTGTTCTGTGAGCTGTGCCATCAACGAAACAATTAAAAGCTAGGTGCAGTGGCGCACACTTACAATCCTAGCAGTGAGGAAGCGGAGGCAGGATGACTCTAGGTTTAAAGTCAACCTGGGCCATGTAGTGAGTCCAGGCCACCCCTGGGTTCTACAGCAGACCCTGTGTGAAAAAACAAACCACAAAACATGCGTTAGGATTAGTTCATTTATGCAGTGGATATTTACTGTGTTGAAAGTCGCACCCGTGGGGATATAGTAATGAATGTGCCAAATGCTCCCAAGAAACTTGTAATGTAGTGTCAACAGAGCGAACAGGGTGGCTTTGCAAACTCTGGGGGACTCCTGAGATTGGTTCTTCCCAGTAGCATAAGCTTTGGGTTCAAATCCTGGCGTGTAAGTTACCCTGGGTAGTGATTTAACGTGCCTGTTTCCCTCATTTTAAAATCGAGGTTGATAGCCAGACTTTGTGGCAAGGCCTGTAATCACAGCACTTTGGAAGTAGAGCATCAGGATCAGGAATTCAAAGACAGCCTTGGCTATCCAGAGTTCCAGGCCAGCTTGTGGGGTGGGGTGGCTGCAGTTGATCCCGTGTAATAAGTGACAGGCTATTGCACAGGAGCCCTCAAAACGAGGGCCCAGAGTGGGTTATTCTCATCCTCATGTACTTGACCCAAAGGTGATTAGGGATGTGATTTTTATTTATTTTCCAGATGTGTGTGGTGTGTGTGTGTGTGTGTGTGTGTGTTTACATGTGGTGTGTTTACATGTGTGCTTGTGTATGCACATTCTGTGCTTGAGGCCTGTGACTTTTAAACTGAGGAAGTTGGACTCTCCCACTTGGTGTGATGTAGCCGCCAGCTTGTGGTCCTCACAGGCCGGGTGATGAGTATGTTCGTATCTACGGAGACAATTTAAATAAAAGTTGCCTGAAGGATTGGCAGACCTCAGTTTCTCCTCATCTTAAAAATTAAGTATATTTTAAGTGCACAGTTCATCGGTACCGCCATCGGCTTTGACACCTCTTCACCTTTGAAAGAGGACCTGCTGAACAGTAGCGCCCTTTCTTGATCGCCCTCAGGTCCCTCCTTGCCAGATGCGTTCCTGTCTCCTGCAGGCCTGCAGCCGGGGGCAATTTCAGCAGAGCCACAGGAGGAAGTTTAGAGTGAGCACGTCACTGGGTTCTGGATGGAGAGGAGACTATTGCAGTAGAGCAGGCAAAGCCCGCAGGCAGCCTGCTTTATGGGACAGTTGGTCTCACACCGGAGTCAGCGTGTCCCTGCGGCCGTCTGAGCCAGAGGACCTTGGGGCAGTGTGTGGCCAGCTCTTTCCAAAGCAGAGCTTTTCCTGTGGATTGAATTTGAGACTTAATGACAAGCCTCACTTGCGGAGTAGTTCATAGTGTCTGAAGTGCTTTGCACTGTGTTGCAGCGGGTATTTTTCCTCACTATAACCCTGTGATTTGATTGTAGAGGGATCATTATCCCCTTTTCATAGCTGAGAGGTTAAGTAACTCATTTAACCAATTAGCTGAGGCTCAAGGCAGGTACTCGGTCTTAGGATTCCTGACTCACTACCCATGTTCTCTTACGATGCTGCACCATACCACCTTCCCAGTTGCCAGAAGGGCCCAGTGAAAGAAGCTGGCTTTTGCTTGGAGGGAAACAGTCTCCTGGACCTCCTAGTTCTTCATTCAGTGCTTTTCCCGGGGTAAATGAGCCAGTCAAGGTTCTTTCCTTGAAAGAAGGCTAACTGGGGATGCGCTCAGTTGGTAGAGTGCTTGTCTAGCTTGCACAGAACCCTGAGTTTGATTCCTACCATTGAGTAAAATGGTGTGGTGACACATGCCTGTAATCCCAGCATTCAAAAGGTGGAGTGGGGGCTGGCAAGATAGCTCAACAGATGAGAGCCTGCTCACTAACTTCCTGAGAAGTCCATTTGGTGGAAGGAGAGAACCGGCTGAAGTTTCTAAAGTCTGACCTCCACCTGTGCGCTATGGCATGCATAGATGGACCTCTCTTTGCTCACCACTCAAACAAATAATAAAAATATTTTAAAAACGGTGGAGAAAGAGGATTGGAAGTGTAAGGTCATCTGCACACGCATGGTGAGTTGAAACCAGCTTGGATTTACATGAGACACTCAAAAAAATCACCCTTATTGTGGAGACCCACGAGTGACCCCCCTGACTTGGTCAGACACTGCCGACTCTGGGTTCCATGGGTCCCATCTTTGTCTCAGTGGCAACTGACAGGCAATGAATGGCTGTCTTGTCTGACCCCACATGTAAGACTTAGAAGTACTTAGAAGTAGCATTAGAAGTAGGAATGCATTTGGTTTAGGCAAATGGGTCTTCTAATGCCCCTAGACCCGAAGTAATCAATTTTTTTTTTTTTAATAATTGGCTTCTCTGGTGCTGGAATTACACTGTGTCTTCACACCTGTCCCCTTCCTCGTCCTAACCACAAATCATTGGTCAAAGGAGGAAGATCCTGTCTGGACCACACCATTGTGAAGGAGGAGCGAGGTGGTGTTATGTGGTGGGATATTTCACTGTAACACAAGAGGATTGGTTATGAACTTAATGTTCTTTACAGTCTCAGCAGGTTCATTGAAAGGTTTTTCCACAGTTGTGTGGTCAGTTCCTCTGTTTCTAGCATGTCACGGGACCCGGGGCATGCAGTACTGAAGGCACCTTGATAGAGGTGGCGCAGGATGGCGGTCGAGGCTTAGCTGGTAATGGCTGTGTTCCTTCTTTATTCTCAGGTGAGCGATGGCAGGCGCTGGTGAGCGCAAAGGCAAGAAAGATGACAATGGTATCGGCACGGCCATTGATTTTGTGCTCTCTAATGCGCGACTGGTGCTGGGGGTGGGCGGAGCGGCCATGCTGGGTATTGCCACTCTAGCTGTAAAGCGGGTAAGTGCCTGAAGCTGGGACTTAGGGTGGGATGTGGAGATGGCCTTGGTACTGCCAGTGGGAGTGGAACTGGAGTGGAACTGGCCACTTGGCGTGATGAGACGAATCCTTAGGAACGCTGAAGTCTGCTTTTGGGATTCTGCCTCAAATCATTGGAGATACAAATTAAGTTTATCTCAGAAAGTCAAAAATAGCAAATAGTGCTGAGGAGACCCTGGGGGTGGGGTGGGGTGTGCATGTGCTCTTTGCGAGTCTGATGACCCTCATACAGATCCTGGAGCTCATGTAAAAGCTGGACGCAGCAGCCAGCTGTTTGTAATCTCCTGCATGCCTGTGGGAAGTGGGCGACCTGAATGCCAACCGGCCTGACTTACGCTTACTCAGAAACAAGGTAGAGAGGCAAGGACAGATGGCCAGTGCCACCTTCTCACCAGTGCTTGTGTGCTCACTCTCACAGGAACAGCACATGCAGACACACAAAAAAGCACAAATAATCAAATTACCCTGCCTTGACGCCTGTATTTAAAGTAGCAGCCTGGGTTGGGAAGATGGCGCTGCCAAGCCTGACGACCCATGCTTTACCCCAGGCCTCTGATAGAAGGACAGAATGACGACTCCTCCATGTCGGTTCTGTGCTGTGTACATGTGCACACACACACGATAAGCAAGTGTAAAATAAGCAAATAAAAAATAGCTCCAGCACACATATGTCCCTTCCCTATTCTCTCTGTCTCTTTTAACTTATTGTGTGATATTTGTGGGGGGCACACAGGTGCCTTGATGTTCATGTGGAGGTCAGAGGACAGCTCTGTTTTCTCCTTCCACTTCCATGTGGGTTCCAGGCTGGAGCTCAGGCCATCATATTGGCACAGCGAGCAGCTGTACCCACTGAGTGTCTTGCTGGCCAGAACAATGCCCATGATGCAGACAGCCCATGGTATCTGTAGGTTCCACATGTATAGATTCAACCAACTGCAATTGTTAAAAATGACATGTACAGACTTTGTTCACCCCCTAAAGTTAAAGATTTATTGAGAATGAAAAAAGAGAGGTATGTATATTTTTTTGACCATTCTTTAAACTTATGTACTTCTTGTATTGGATGTTATATTGTTTTGGATATTATGAGTAATCTAGAAATTGTTTAAAGTATATATGGAATTACACATAGGTAATATGCAACTACAGTGTCTTTTTGTTGTTTTGGTTTGAGACAAGGTCTTACCTGGGGTGTCCTGCACTCAGTGTGTACCCCTGAACTTGTGATGCTCCCGCCTCTTCCTTCCAACCCCAGAGGTCACAGTAGTGACGCACCAGCACACCCAGCTGAAGTGGCTAGGGACTGTGGCACCCTGGTGTCCTGCAGCTGTTCCCTGGCGATGCTGAGGGACAGCTATAACTATTTCTGGAATAAACAAGTCAGTATTCACTGTGGTTTATTTTAGGCAGCATTCCTCCACTGAGCAACATTCCTGGCCCTTGCATTTCTTAGGTATAATGTATAGTCAGGAAATGTTGAAGCTCGTTAGTGATGGGGAAATGATCAGAATGATGTTAAGCGAAAACCCTGGTTTCAAGAGTTCAGAATCCGATCCTGAGTACATACATTTCTTTTTCTTTTTTTTTTTTTTTCAGTGCTGAGTACATACATATTTCTAAGAAACATCAAATGTTAATAGTTTTCTCTGTGTTGTGGTATTGTGGACAAACTGTTTCTTACATAATTTAGTTCCTAAGATTTTTTTTTAGTACAGAGCCAAGCAAATAATTTGTGATGTAGTTCAGTAGTATAGTGTTTGCTTGCCACGCACAGGCCCTTCCCTGACGCTACCACCACCCAAATAAAAAAACTTTCTTGAACTCACTGGGCCAAGTGTTTTGGGAAGGGAGCGGATGGAAGAAGGCTGGCACGTGACCTGGGTGCTGTGTGGTATTGCAGATGTATGACCGGGCAATCAGTGCCCCTACCAGCCCCACCCGTCTGAGCCATGCAGGGAAAAGGAGCTGGGAAGAGCCGAACTGGATGGGCTCCCCACGACTGCTCAACAAGGACATGAAGACAGGCCTGAGTCGGTCCCTGCAGACCCTCCCCACAGACTCTTCCTCAGCCTTTGACCCAGGTGAGAATGGCGCTTCTCAGCACAGTGCCAGGCACTTGCCTACTGTGCCCACTTCTTCCTGGGGCCGAGCACGCATGGGACAAGCTCACATGCCTCTCTCTTTTGCCTTGGTAGATACATTCTGCCCACCCCGGCCCAAGCCATTGGCCAGGAAGGGCCAGGTAGACTTGAAGAAATCACGACTCCGCATGTCCCTGCAGGAGAAACTTCTTTCTTACTACCGGAACCGGGCAGCCATCCCTGCTGGAGAGCAGGCTCGGGCCAAGCAAGCTGCGGTGGACATATGTGCTGAACTCCGGGGCTTCCTGCGGGCTAAGCTGCCTGACATGCCACTGCGGGACATGTACCTGAGTGGCAGCCTCTATGATGATCTGCAGGTAACAAGACTGTCACCAAGTGTGCAGCTGCGCATGGGCCAGGTCCTTCTCGGCACGGGCTGGTCAAGAGAGCCGCCTGCCTGGCAGTGCGTCCTGGGCCCTGCAGCAGCATGTGTTTCTCTCTCCGATGTTTTCTTCCTCCCTAGATAATTTGTTTAGTCGTAATTTTAATAATCTGTAAGAAGCTGGGGATGTGGCCCATGGGTTTGAGGCCCTGGTTGTGATCCCGAGCACCTTGTAGACTGTGGTGATGCAGGCCTAGAAATTAAAGATCATCCTTGACTATGGAGTGAGTTTGAGGTAGAGAGAGAATGAGAGAGTGAGAGCTGAGAGAGAGAGAGCGCGCGCAGCTTATCAAAAGCTGTCATATTCTGTTTCCCTCTCTCCCTTCTGATTTCTTCGCTGTGCTGACTGGATTCTTGGCTTCTATCCCTGTTGGGGGATGTAGACAGGACAGACATTGGGGAGCCCGATAAGCTTTTTAAAACCTTTATTCTGCTCTGGCAGGTGGTGACTGCGGACCACATCCAGCTCATCGTGCCCCTCGTGCTGGAGCAGAACCTGTGGTCGTGCATTCCTGGCGAGGACACCATCATGAACGTCCCTGGCTTCTTTCTGGTTCGTCGTGAGAACCCAGAGTACTTTCCTCGTGGTAGCAGCTACTGGGACCGCTGTGTTGTAGGGGGCTACCTCTCCCCGAAGACGGTGGCAGACACCTTTGAGAAGGTAGTGGCAGGCTCTATCAATTGGCCAGCTATAGGGTCCCTCTTGGACTACGTGATCCGACCAGCACCACCCCCAGAGGCCCTGACACTAGAAGTACAATATGAGCGGGACAAACATCTCGTCATCGACTTCCTGCCATCAGTGACCCTTGGTGACACAGTCTTGGTGGCCAAGCCACACCGGCTAGCTCAGTATGACAATCTGTGGAGGCTGAGCCTGCGGCCTGCGGAGACAGCACGCCTGCGGGCCCTGGACCAGGCCGACTCGGGCTGCCGCTCCCTGTGCCTCAAGATCCTCAAGGCCATATGCAAGTCCACTCCAGCTCTGGGCCGCCTCACTGCCAGCCAGCTCACTAACGTCATCCTCCACCTGGCCCAAGAGGAGTCTGACTGGTCTCCAGACATGCTGGCCGACCGCTTCCTGCAGGCTCTCAGGGGCCTCATCAGCTACTTGGAGGCTGGCGTCCTGCCCAGTGCCCTAAACCCCAAAGTGAACCTATTTGCAGAACTCACCCCTGAAGAAATAGACGAATTGGGATACACTCTCTACTGCTCATTGTCTGAGCCCGAGGTGCTGCTGCAGACGTAGGGCAAGGCGAAAGCCAGTGAAGGCGTTGGGTGATCAGACCCCCAAGTCAGTCAAACACGTGGCTACATGGTGGGTGCCTCACAGGGTCCCTAGGTGCCTCCTGTCTTGGTCATTTTCTTGGTCACGGCCGCTTCGGTGTTCCCATCAGCCCTATTTTTGTTACCAAACACTGTGCTCCCTACTGCCCCCTTGCTCCAGGCTGATTTTTCTGGAATGAAGGAAGAAGGTGGAATGCTAGCCTGAGCTTTTGAGACTGCTGGGTGTTTTGCATTTTGACCCAGTTTTCCTGCTTTCTGTCTGCCCTGCCCCTTTGCCCCTCCCTCAGTGTCTTGTCCCCTCGTGTCCATGCCTTCGGTTGGCTCTTGTTCCTGGAGCCATCTGACTAATAAGACGTTGCCTTTCAGTTAATGTCACACAGAGCTATGGTTACACGTCTCCAGGCTGGGTTCTGCAGATGGACCCCTGAAACAGTATTTAGGGTTTCTGGAGTTTGACCCTGATTCCTGGCAAACAAGTCTTCTTTGCAGCAACCCTTGTCATCTGTGCTGAAACTGTCCCCTAGGGATGTCTCTTCAATTCCCAGGAGAAGCTGGATGCAGACGTTACTGATCCTGCATTCCTGAGGCCATCAATGAATGGCAGCATGGAGCAGGGAGCTGATGGAAGACCCGTGTGCCCACTGCGTCCCACCTATGCCCACCAGAGTCCTGTAAGGAAGTATCCTCATAGCATGTTGGTTTCACCCATTTCCTCCTTTATTTCCAGTGAAAGGCCTTGCAGGACATGGCCCTAGCAGTCGGAGCTGAGAGAAGGCCTCAGGAGGCTGAGTGTCAGCTGGAAAATCCGGTCACCAGCTGACAGGCACTGCTTTTAGAATGGTGCCTTAGAGTAAGAACACGCAGACCCCCCCATCTCTGTCCTCAGCATCTAGAGAGGGTGTTTGCCGATAGACCAAAGGCAGGTGAAAGACTCGGATGCCCAGCCCGTGTCCCCTGGCCCACTCTCATGGAACGCTTGGAAAGACTGGTGCTATTTAGGAAGACAACATACTGAGAAAATGTAAAGGGGAAGGGGCGGGCCTTTACACACTGCTGCTAAAATCGCACTGTTTATGGTATGAAGCAGGTCCTGAGACCAGGAAGCAGTATTCAGTACAGGCTGTCAGTGTCTTTTTTTCCTATTTCCTGATTATGGCAAGAGGATGACAGTAATTTTGGTTCAGACCTGCCCATCCAGTATTTTGTTCTATCCATTGTCATTACTACCTCTCCATCAGTGTGACTGGTGAGCTGTCTACAGCTGCCCAGCCCTTCCTGATGAAGACTATAATAAATGAAATGACTATAAGTAAAAAGATGGACCCTTCATCAGCCTGTTTGAATTTAGGGTATTTAGGGTAGAAATAAATGGCTGCCCCCATTTCTGTTATAAGTTAAGGGGTTGAGAACTAGGATAACCTCAGTTATAGTTAATCTTTCTTCCTCTGCTCCCATAGAGCTTTGAGGATTCCTTAAAGGGAATCCAGTTGTTTCGTTTGTCATGAAAGACTGAAAAGATAAAGCTAAGAATCTTGGGACAAACATTACCACACTGGATGAAAGGGTACTTTAAACATCCAGTACCTGAGGACCAAGGCTAGATGGAGGGAGCTGGCCTTGCCAAGGACCCATCGGGCGTTTGTTGGAGGGAAGTGCTGCTGAGACAGAATACCTGAGATAAGCATTATAAAATGTACACCTCGAGCTGTCTGTCACTGCCGACAGAAAACATAAGTACTCAGAGCACCCAAACCTCGAAGAGCTTCCGAGTTAAGCAGCCCAAATGAGCACAGCGTGCAGGAAGGTTTGGCTGCTGTTTTCAGGAGCAGCTTTGACTTGTGCTTGCAACATCCAAAATCATGACTTAGGAGGAGTCCCAAGTCCCTCTGAAGGGGGATAGGCAGGAATTTGGTCCTGGCTGGTGGATTTGTGACTGGGTATCTCCACTGTCATTCTTGTCATAAGATATGGAAGACAGCCAAGTGTTCTGGGACACGTAGGTGGAAGACAAAAGCCATGGCTCTTCCTACTCTTGCTTGAAGGAATACCCACTGGTCGGTTCACCTGTCCAGAGATTTTTTTTTCTTGGTACTATCTAGATTAGCAAACCATATACAAAGCTTGATGCCTAAAATGATATTCACCATTAGCCTAGTAAATTCCAAGTTTATTTTCACTTTCCTGGTGCCCTGGTGCCCTGGTGCCCTTAACCATCCAAATGAGTTCTTATGCTTGGTTATGGCTTTCAATATGGAGGAAAGAAAGCTGTGCGGGCGGCCTGTCTTCCTGGGGCTCCCTTCCCCCCATTCACCTGAGCGGATTTTGCTCTCTCGTTCTGTACGGAGAGCTCAGGTGACAGGCATGAGGGCCCCAGGGAACACACTGCCAGACACACCTTTCTGAAAACTTTGCATTCTCAGAGAGTCTGCTTGAACCCTAGTCATTTGCCTGAAGCTCAAGTCTAAGGAAAAAGGTAAGGGACTCACTGTAGTCATTTCAACTAAGTGGCCAAAATACCAGATAATGGGCTGCATCGGTCAGCTGCCGATGGAGGGATGTTTACCTTTTCATTTTGATTACCATGTAGTCTTTATAAACTCTTGGTCCCCATACCGGCCCATGATTTGCCTTCCTGTCACCTGCCTGCGCATCAGTAGTGGTTGATACATTAGCCGGTAGGATTGGAATTGGTCACTAGTTTCTGCATCCGGTCTGGGTGGGTTCATGCAGGAGCAGCTGTGCTCCGAGACCCTGAAAACCATCTTTCTCCTTGAGGAAGTTAAACTGGGAACACAGTATCCAGCAGCAAGGGAAGAAGATAATAAAAATCTCCTTTCCAACAACTCTGACTTGTGTATGTGGTATGAAAGTTTCCTATAGGAGAGCCAAGTCGGTTTTCAGTTAAGAACTTTGAAGCATTTGACCTGGCTCTCCAGAGTAAAATGGAGGACGACAAGCAGGTATCAGATCTCTGCAGTGTGAAAACGGGCAGTGCCTTTGATAAGTTTACAGCAAAAGGAGGACACGCCCTGTGGGTCCTTTCTTATTTTGGAAATACGGTAATTTAGGCTCAAGATTCTTCCCATCTTTGTACTGTGAGACTGCAACTTCCGCATGTGCACTCATGATTTCCCATGGGGAAAGAAACAGCCTAGCACGCAGGTCTCAAACATATCATTAGTACCTGAGGGTTTCCCTTCAGTTGATGGTAAAGGATCCGGAAGCAGGATGACTCATGGAGATAAGGGATTAGAAGGTCAGAGTTACAAGACTTGGTTCTAACAACTTTTCTAGCACCATTAGTTACTATTTTTTTTTTTTTAGACGGGATCTCAAGTAACCCAGTCTAGCTTCAAATGTTCTTTGTAGCCAAGGATGACTTGGACCCTGGAGTTAAAAGTGTCTGCCAGGATACCTGGCATGCAACCATTTATTGAGTAGTTAAATGGTAAGTATTGCCAGGTGCTTTACATATGTGATCTCATTTCATTCTTATAACAAAAATTCAGCCTCATTTGCAGAGGAGGAAACGGGCTCAGTGGATAAGTGACTTAGCTGGACGTCCCAGCAAAACATTAAATAGCCAGTCTTCACATTAGTGATAGCTGTCTGGGCCACTGTGCCAGAGGCGGAAACTCAAGATTT
Source organism: Typhlomys cinereus (assembly GCA_023101885.1). Taxonomy (NCBI): domain Eukaryota; kingdom Metazoa; phylum Chordata; class Mammalia; order Rodentia; family Platacanthomyidae; genus Typhlomys; species Typhlomys cinereus. Next base: position 192,718 of record JALPQD010000905.1, read on the forward strand.
CTGTCCGTTTTTGCAGGTCAAGGAGGGACTGGAGGGAGAAGACGAGCACTCGCACACGAGCTCCTTTCGGGGAGGCTGCGCTGGCCGGGGCTATGGCTTCCAAGCGATGAGCCTCAGGCAGCTGGGATGACCTCTTGAGACGGATCTGCCTGGAGCCTAGGAGATGATAAACATTACTCTAGATTTGAGACGCCAGCAGAATAAAACCTGTTCTTAGCGACTGAGTCAGCTGAGCAGGCAGCTCCCCTGCGATGGGCCTGCGAGCTGGTACTCGGCGGGACCGGCACTGTTGAAATGGCTCGTTAGTGACTACAGGGGAAGGAGGCAGAGCTGGCAGGAGCCTGGTTGCACCCCAACATCCTTTCAGCTGGGGTCAGCCTCCGGGTGTGGGGTGCCCTGGGAAACACAGACTCCGACCAAGTAATTTCCTGGAATGCTTTTCTAGAGGCCATCTAAGGGGGCCACCGCGGCAAGGACACCCGAACAAGAGCAGAACGACCTGACGCTCGGCGGGGAGCCCGCCCCTTCCCGGACAGAGGCTCCCCACCGCCTCAGGACAGCCAATAGGAGCCTGGGGTTTGCATGACTCACCATGCTTGAGCCACTCAGCTCGACGCTCGCGCCTTGCAGCGCCTCGCGCGATAACCGGGTGCAGCGGCCTTCACAATAGAAGTGCCCGGGGCCCAAAGGCCGCCCCGCCCCCGCCCCGCCCTGACACCGGAAGCGGCGGATCCCTCCGCGCCTCGCCGCCGAGGAGGCGCGTGATTCGGTCGCCCGGCTCTGGTAAAGTAGTGCGCCCCTTTTCTTTCACGGGCCTTTGACAGTATCTCCTTGTCACGTCACAGCTTTACCCGGTACACCCGGATCGTAAGGCGGAGGAAGGCGCGAGGGGGCCGGGACGTGGAAGGGACGGTCGAGGCGGCCCGGTCACGTGGCCCCGGCGGAAGGATGCACGGCGTGCTGCGTCCCTCCGGCGAAGTCTATAAAAGGCCGTCGCACGCGTCCGCCGGCCATTTTCGTTCCCTCCGCTGCTGATGTGGTCTCGCTTCCTGGCGCTCGGCTTCCTCCCCCCTCCCGCAGGGCGCGCGGCCACCATGGCGCATTAGAGGCAGCAGTGCTGCGGCAGCGTTGGCCTTTGCAGCGGCGGCAGCAGCACGAGGCTCTGCAGCGGCGACCCCCCCGGCTTCAGCCATGGCGTGAGTACCGGGCCGCGGCCCTGGCTGGGCGCTGGATGCGGCGGCGCGTCGCCCAGGCGGAAGCGGTTTTACGAGCGCCGGACGCGGCCACCTTGTTGGGCGTCTCCGCGACGCTGGCGCGCGGACCGGGCTGGGCGCTTCCCGGCCCCGCGGCTGCTGTCCCGGCGCCGCCCCCCCGCCCCCCAGGAGCCGCGGGGGTCGCGGGGTCCGCGCGAACGTGGCGGCCGTCAAGATGGCGGCCGGGCGGGGACCGGGCGGGGCGGCGGGGACCGGGCGGGGCGGCGGGGACCGGGCGGGGCGGCGGGGATCGGGCGGGGCGCGGCGGCCTCGGCCGCGTCCCCACGCGCACGAGCTGCTTCCTCTCGCTGGCGGAGGGGGCGCCGCGCGCCGTCGTGCACCCTGCACCCCGAGCTCGTGCACCCTGCACCCCGAGCTCGTGCACCCTGCACCCCGAGCTCGTGCACCCTGCACCCCGAGCGGGCCGGAAGGCTGACGATGGCCGCGCGGCCACGTGCCCCCCGCGAGCCGCTGTCCTGCTGGGGGAGGAGGAAGTTCGCCCAATTGGCTCCTGACGGGACGTGGTTTCCTTTCTTAGGCTTCTCACGGCATCCAGCAGCAGCGTTGCTGTAACGGACAAAGACACCGTTGAATTCAGCACAGTCCTCGACTCCCACGAAGCCGCCCAGCATGACCGAGATGAGCTTCCTGAGCAGCGAGGTGTCGGCGGGGGACTTGATGTCCCCCTTCGACCAGTCGGGTTTGGAGGCTGAAGAAGGCTTGGGTCTCCTCGATGACTACCTGGAGGTGGCCAAGCACTTCAGACCTCACGGGTTCGATGGCGACAAGGCTCAGGCGGGCTCCTCCGGATGGCTGGCTGTGGACGGCTTGGTCAGTGCCTCAGACACCAGCAAGGGTGAGTGCGCGGCCACCTCCCCGGCCCTTCCACGGTGGGGCTCGAGTGGAAAGGCTGGCTAACTGTCTCATCTCTTGCAGAGGACGCCTTCTCCGGGACAGACTGGATGTTGGAGAAAATGGACCTGAAAGAGTTTGACTTTGATGCTCTGTTTCGATTGGACGACCTGGAAACCATGCCAGATGACCTTTTGGCCGTGTTGGATGACACATGTGACCTTTTTTCCCCTGTAGTCCAAGAGACTAATAATAAGGAGCCCCCACAGGCAGTGAACCCAATTGGCCATCCCCCAGAAAGCTTGTCAAAAACCGACCAAGTTGCCCCCCTGGCCTTCTTGGAACCTCTTCCCTTTTCCCCAGGGGTCCTGTCTTCCACTCCAGATCACTCTTTTAGTTTAGAGCTAGGCAGTGAAGTTGACATCTCTGAAGGGGATAGGAAACTTGACTGCGCTTACATTACCGTGGTCCCTCAGTGTGTGAAGGAGGAAGAAACTCCCTCAGACAACGACAGTGGCATCTGTATGAGCCCTGAGTCCTACCTGGGCTCCCCCCAACACAGTCCTTCCACCTCCAGGGCAAACAGTCTGCCATCTCCAGAAGGTCCCCGTGGGTCTCCCCGTCCCAAACCATATGACCCACCTGCAGATAAGCTGTTCTCAAAAGCAAAGGTGGAAAAGCTGGATAAAAAACTAAAGAAAATGGAACAAAACAAAACAGCAGCCACTAGGTACCGCCAGAAAAAGAGGGCAGAGCAGGAGGCCCTCACTGGGGAGTGTAAGGAGCTAGAGAAGAAGAATGAGGCTCTGAAAGAGAAGGCAGATTCTCTGGCCAAGGAGATCCAGTATCTGAAGGATTTGATAGAAGAGGTCCGCAAGGCAAGGGGGAAAAAGAGAGTTCCCTAGTAGGGAAGTGCTTTGTGCTTGTACATAGGAGTCCTGTGCTTGAAGCTGTGCTGTAATAAATTATTTTGTAGTGAAAGTACCAATACCTGATCATGGTCATTTGTGCCTCTGATGGTTTCATTCTACCAGACAATGGCTTAAGGTTAAAAGGTTATTGGTGAGATGCAGTGGGTGACTGGGAACTTCATTCAGGTAGGAACTGTTTCGGTAGGAAAGTAAACCTCGGGAGCAACCAGCTTATATACAGCTTACAGTTCTTATGGTGGCTTTGTGCCAGCATCTGCCACTTGTTCTCAGATAAGATCGCATTACCCTTAGGATTGGGTTTCTCTGAGCTGCAGTTCTGCAGGGGCCTGAGATCTCTTCGTGAGAAAAATGGTTCCTGCTGTCCTGCATACAATGGTGTGAAGTGACTGCCAAATGGAAAGGGTGTCAAGAGTGCATAACACGAATACAGCTGTGAGGCAATGGGTACACAGAATTGTGAAAATTGGAACCTGGGATGCCAAGTCTGGAGGCAAATGATTTGTTCACTTAAGTGTAAAGCTGCATCTCCCTCATTGGCTTCTCTGTTCAGTGTACATACTTTGGGTCTGCGCTTTGCCATTTTCAGTGATTATTCGGCCACTCTTAGGCCTCATTTAACCTGAAGTGCTAGTGTGTAGGCCATAGAACGGCTTGTGACAGCACAACTTTTGGAAGTGTTTCACCACCTGGGCTCCAGGCTTGGGTCATCAGGCAGAATCAATAAGCTTTAAACCCGGATAGTCTTATCTAGGTTGCTATGTAAGAACCCTGCCAGCTAGCTACAGTGGGGATTTAGTATTGAAAAGTGGCATGAATTTAGCTATGTGAATTAGCACTAAATTCTATCTTGCTTTTTTATTCAATTGTGTGCATGTGTGTGTGTGTGTGTGTGTGTGTGTGTGTGTGTAGAACCACGGGCGAATTCAGGAACCACCATGGCCGCCTCCACCTCCTTGTTTACTCTGCCCCAGGATTCACAGGCTCCGCCCTACCAGGACCAGAAGCACAGGCCGCCCCCGCTTCAGGTGGCGCCCCTGCTTCAGGTGGCGTCTATACGTGGAGTCTAGGATCCAAACTCAGGACCCGCCTGCAAGGCAGAGGCTTGACCCCTGAGCCACCTCTCCAGCCTCTCTATCTTGCTTTTTAAAAAGACCTCTTCATACCCATCTAAGTGAAGAAGCAGGATTAATGACTTGCTGAGTGTAGACTGAAGGGTTGCTAAGGCCCAAAGGGTCATTTCACTGGGCAGGGCAACTTGCTGGCAAGTCGGGTAGGTCTGTGGGTAAAGGTGCTTGCTAGGCTCGTGAAAACTCACATGGCAGAACCAACAAGGAAAGTTGTCCTCTGACCTTCCAAAAGTCACCACTTCTTCGTCATGTAGTGATAGGACTAATGTGCTGTTTCAGATCAGTGAAAGTGAGATGCTTCGCAAGATACTCAAGTTGACAATGTTAGTTGTTGCCAAGCATGGTGCACACTTAGATCAGCTTTGGAGAGGCTGAGACAAGCTCTAGATGTGGGTACCTGAGATCCTGTCAAAGGAAAGCAGCAGACTGTCAGTAGCTTAGCTGCTCATAAGCCCTATTGGATCCCCTACTTCAGCTTTGTGGTTAAGTCCTACTGCCCCCAACAGTGCCTTGGAGGCACAGGGGCACTTGACCCAGTTTATGGATATGTTGGGAGGACAGGGTAGAGTTGGGAGGCGGCAGCTCTGGAAGTGGCAGCCAGCAGGTGGAACCCAGTAGATTGACCACTCCTCTGGCAGATGTTTTCTGAGATCTCATGGCTTCCTGTCTCTACAAGGGATTAATTCACAACTCACCCTGCCAATGCTCTAGACTACTTTACCATTCTGGATTTTCCTTTTGAAACAAGTGTCAACCCAAGAATGGTCCTGAAATCTCGATCCTCCTGTCTCTACCCTTTCAAGCACCTGGATTATAAGCATATGTCACTATGTCTGGGTGTTTTGTGCTGAGTTGATTTGCGGCCAGAGTTATGCTAATGTCTAGCTATCCTAACTGAAATTTACAATGAGATGGTCTGCGTGTAGGGTGTGGAGACAGAAGGGTCCAGCTGGAGGTAAGTCAGCTGTGAGGCCCCGTTACTGAACATGTCTAGGCACCCTATGGGATGGGCAGGGGCTCAGGCACATGGTGGATTGCACAGATACACAGACCAGTGCCAACTGGCTGTCTTAGAAGACAGGCTGGTCAGGCTGGGAGTGGCTGTGGCTTGAAGGATGGAGTTGTGGGTATACGGAAGGGGGAGAACACTAGTAAGAACGGGGCACATAGCCAAATACCACAGCATCACCAGCACGTCTAGGACCTGGCCAGCTCCAACTAAGCCCCATATAGTCAGACAGCCCATCCTACCGAGGATCACAGGAACTGCGGGTGGGCCCTTTTAAGTACAGGTCGTCAAACCACCAGAAGCCCAAACTCTCCTGATAACTTTTGTAATCTACTCAGGTCTTCACTGGAAAGGCCTCCTGCTGTGTCCTTCTGACTGCAACACCTATCTTATAGAACAGAGATAATGGTTCATATCCCACCTGCGGGAGCCACAGCAAGTGGAAGCCTCACATCTCTGCTCACACCCTTTTCCAGGAGGGCCAGGGAACGTGTGGCTGCTTGCAGCAGGTGTGCTCCCTAGAAAGGGGTCCTGGAGTCTGTGGCCAGATTATTTTTTATGAACTCTAAGAAGTAGCACTGAGCTTTGTGAAGAGGCTTATACGATAGAGGGAATGAGTCCTCAAAGACACCAGAATAAGGCCCTGGAGAGGTCAGCAAAGCTCAGCAGATGGGAGGGGGGAAGGGTTTGAAGGACATGGGTAAGCCCTCTAAACCGTCCATGTGAAAGGAGGGCCCGTAACTTCTGGTCATTACAGAGTTGCGGCAGCTTCTGCGCCTTAATTCCCTGCATGGACAGTCACGCTTTCTATTAGGCAGAGATGAGACACGTCCTAAGTCACAGTGACCACACACACACACAGTTTGAACACGTGTTTACTTGAGGCCAGCAGCCTTTTTCCAACTCCCAGAGGTGTGGTTCTGAGAGAGCCCAGTATCTGGCTCTGTTCCACAACAAACAGCCCATGAGCTCGGCCAGGCCAAACAAATGGGCCAGAGACTTCTTTTCTGGCAGGTGCAGGAGACTCCACCCCAACCCGGAAACGTCAGCGTCAAGTGGAGCGCAATCTGTCCCATGGGCTCACCAGCTCCCTTTCAGTCTCCCCGAGACTTCTGCGTCAGGGCTTCCTTGAGCCAGCTGGATTTGCATGGCCCCTGTTGGCAGCACATCACAAAAGCCTTGCAGGTCCTCGGGGACGGCAGAGGCAGGGAAGTCAAGAGGACCTGGTGGCTTCTCGCCATGCCTTCAGGAACCCTAGCTGCCAAAGTACTCTTGCTGGAACTTCTGGAAATCTTCTTCAGTGAAAACAGTACCCTCGGCTTTCTTCTTCTTAGTCTTGGTTGCTGGCCTATCGCAGGCCTTGCGGCCCTGATTCTGCTCCAGAATCTGGAAGGGTGCCGGAAAGAAGACATATCATTCCCATTTCAGAAGCACAGATGAGGCCCGTGACGGTCAGGGGGGCATACGGAAGGAAGGGCTAGGCGTACTTCCATCTGATAGGGAAGAACACAGTTATCCCTCCCATAGACCACATTTCCAGACAAACCTGCTGGGTCACCGACTCCGTCACAGCGCTTCTCATGCTGGTCATAAACTTCAGGTTTACTTTGAGGTGGTCTTGACACTCTCGCTTCTGGTACTCGGCTGTGGGTAGCAGGCAGAGTTATTTCCGACTCGTCCTCTGGAGCTTTCTGGGTGCCCACTCCTGGTCTTACCAAAGGCCCTATTGTTCCATCCTCAGTTATTAACAGCCTGGGCTCTTCTTGCACAAATCCACACTCCCTACCCTCCTACTGAAAGCCCCATGTCCCCTACTAACAGCCAGTTAGTTCAGTTACTCCTTCTTCAGCCAGGTGTGTTGTACCGTTGTAACACTGGCCTTGGGAAGCTGAGACAGGAGGATTACAGTGAGGTTGAAGACACCCTAGGATCTAGCAAGTACCAGAGCTCGGGCTACAGAACAGAACTGTCTCAAAACAAGACAAAAAACAACGAAATAAGTATATTGGTGTGTCAGTTCTGTTTTAGGGATAGAAACATGGCAGGAAAACAGGGTAAGCAAGAATTTCTGCCCTCGTGGCCCTAACATTCCTGTGAGAAGAGAGAAGCAGAACGGCCTGGTTCCGAGGATTACCTTCCCACCTTGCCCGAGACGGTGCCTCACTCTTAGAGGCTGGTTTTAAGTTATGTGCTTAGGATGGCTTCGAATTCATCTTTTCGTTTGCTTCCCTGAATGTTGACATTATAGGTGTGGGCCTGTGTTCAGTCACCCATTGCATAGAGAAAGACAAGCAGGAAACAGGAAATGACAGAGGTGGAGGCTTGCGATTTTAAGCTGGAAGTCCTAAGAAAGTCTCACTGAAATGACATTTGAGCAGACTTGAAGGCCAATACTGTGGCTATTTGGAGAAAAGGCACCTGCCTAGATAAAGCAATGCTAAAAGCCTGAAGCAAAAAGGAGAAACATATGTTCAAAGGAGCAAAGGGGAAGTAGGACCATTGACGTAATTTACAGGCTTGCTTTGGTTGCTGCAGAGAAGAAACTACTAGGAAGTCAGGAGACCTGCAACGTGGTTTCTGCATTAACTCAGGCAAGTGACCTGGTGGCGTGGGCCAGGGTGGCAGCCACAGAAGTATCTGTGCACTGTATCAGGTCTGGGCCAACACTACAGCCATAGAGAAGTCCAAGGGAGATTTGTACCTTGAGGAGTCGGTCCGGTAAGGAAGGAAGAGAAAGGAACCCCAGGAACCCAGCAGTGAGATGCCTTGATGTAGAAGAGGCTTCTCCACCCTACAGTTTAGTCGCAATGGTGCTCAATGCGTCTCTCCTGTCCTCCACCTTTGCCCATGCTGTGTTTTCTCCTTGGACTTCAAGTACTAAGCCAGTGTGGGGGATGCATTTGGGAAGCCAAGGAAAGAGGACTGCTGAAAGTTCAAGGCTCTCCTGTGTTATACAATGAGTCCCAGGTCAGCCTGAGTTACAGAGATCTTTCTCAAATCAAAAACAAATCCTTTCTCCAAGTCCCCAAACACCTTTCATGTACCCCAGGACTCAGACAGGAGTACCCTGTACCCACTCTGCCCTCCTCAAGTCCTTGTCTTTTTTTTTTATTTATTCAATTGTGTGTGTGTGCGTGCGTCTGTGTGTGTGTAGAACCACGGACGAATTCGGGAACCACCATGGACGCCTCCACTTCTCTGCCCCTGGATTCACTGGCTCCGCCCTACCAGGGCCAGAAACGCAGGCTGCCCCCGCTTCCGCCTGGCGTCTATATGTGGGATCTGGGATCCCAACTCAGGACCTTCCGCCTGCAAGGCGGAGGCTTAACCCCTGAGCCACCTCTCCAGCCCCAAGTCCTTGTCTTTTTAACATTGTCACACTGCTTCGGCTTTTTCACTTTGCAATCAACTCACTACTGAAGCCCATGCACCCACTTTCTTCCAGCCCCATAGCTCTTTCCTCTCGCTGTGATGGCAGAAGATGCCCTTCCATAGTGCCCATCTGAGAGGAGCAGGTAAGGGCAGAGCCCCTGAGAACCAGTACATGGTTTCCACTTGCACCACCTGAGCAGGTGCTAATTTCTGCACCCATAAAACGGGGCGACAGCCACACCGACCTCACAGGGTCACCATAAGGGCCCGCGAATTACACTTTCACGGGTTTATTCGAGTAGTTGGTAGGCAGGAATGAACCTGTTTTTGAGTGCTCCATCTTGAATCTTTGCAAACGCTCGCGGTGACAATCTCGACCCTGCATTCCTCCACCTCGGTGTGTTTAGGCCTCCCCTCCGCTCCAGGTACACGGTGGCGTTTGGGTCCAGATTCCTCCAACCGCCCCCAAACACCCGCGCGGCAGCATTTTCACCCCTTTCCCGAGCTCACCCAGCGCCGACTTGGGCACCTTTCCTTTCGCCGAGTTCCGCAGTTTCTGGGCCTGGGAGGCCTTCGTCTTCGCCTTCCGACCTCGCTTCGCCGGAGCCCTGCCGGCCTTGGCCTGGCTCGGCGCGGCCCGGGGGGCTGCAGTGGGAGGGGGCAGCGCACGCGTTGCAGATCCCCACCCCCTCCCCCGCGCGCCCCTACCCTGGCATCCTCCCGCTGCCCGCGCGCATCCCCGCCACGCCCCCGGCCAGCCCCGCTCACCCTCGGACGCCGCCAGCAGCTCCAGGCCCCGCCGCAGCAGGGCCGCCGACATGCTCCCCCGCTGCGCCCCGCCCACTCGCCTCGCTACTTCCGCTTCCGCCCGGCTCCTCGCCTCGGCGGGAAACGCGAGCGGGAACGGAAGGTTCCGGAGCCGGCGGAAGTGCCCTCCTCCGGACGCCGGCGTCGTGGGCTTCCTCTTGCCTGCGAGCCGCGGGAGCTCGGGGCGCGTCCGAGGAGCGGCCTTTGCTGCCGCCGGCTCCGGTCCGTCGGGCCAGGCCTTCTCGTGAAGCCTTCGCCGCTCCCAGCCGCGTAGTCTGTCCTCCAGCGACTGCTCCCCGAAGTGGGCGAGGTCGGGGGCCGGGCCAAGTCTTGACACGCTGCGAGGCCTGATGTTTGGTTTTTAGTCTTTAAGACCAGGTCTCATGTAGCTCAAGCTGGACTTGACCTCGCCGTGCAGCTGAGGGTGACCTTGAGCTCCTTTCCCTCCTACCTCTGCTTTCTAAGTGCTGGGATTACAGCCTGTGAACCACCTGGCTTGGGTATATTTTTAAATCTGATTTAAAATTTTTTAAACAATAGTTTACTCATTCTTTGAGAATTTCATAGGTGTATACAATGTTTCTTGATCGTGCCCACCGTCAACCTCTCACCTTCATTTTTTTTTTTTTTAAATAGCCCTGAGTTCCATTGCTATAGCTCTCATATGTATGGGTGGTGGGCTATCACTGGGGCACAGCAACACCCCGAAGAAAAAATGACTCTCAGCAGTCACCAGCTGCTACTATCTGCTCAGCTAGGGACGAGCATCAGGAGTCTCTCCTATCTTAGGTATTTTTTTCATGAACTTAACCGAAGTAAATGAGACTCAGGTGTGTTTCACTAAGCCAGACACGTGCCAGCCCCAGGGGGTGGTTGGTGGTGGCGGTGCACACTCACAATCCCACCCCTTGGGAGTTTGATTTAGGAGGATTGCTGGGAGTTCGAGGCCAATCTGGGCTGCATACCAAGACCCTGCCTCTAAAAATCAAATAGACATTTGCAGTAATGCAAAATGATGTATTTTTGGAGAATATTTTGCACAAAAATTTTAAAATCTTGTTAAGTGTTGGATTCATTGTTATTTTAAGTGCATTAATATTGGCCAGGTGTGGCACACACCTATAATACCAACACTTGGAAGGCTGAGGCAGGAAGATGATGATTTTCAGGCCAGCATAGACTCCATAGTTAAAGGCCAGTCTGGGTTGCATAGCAAGGCCCTGCCTTAAAATGTAATAATAAGGACTAGAGACATAGCCTGGTGGTAGAGTGCCTGGGTTCAGTCTCCAGTACTGTGGGGGGAAAAACACGCACAAAGTTTCTAATAGGGTACATACTAGTAAATCTCACAGGGGTGAGGAGATGGCTTAGTCAACGGACCACAGATCTGGACCCCCAATCTTACATAAAAACTGGCTGGGGTAGTGGCCCACCTGTAATTCCAGTCTTGGAAATCAGGTTGGGAATTCCCAGAGGCAGTTGACTAGCGAGACTAGCCCTACGGTCCAGCTCTGGGTTTAATTAGAGACCCAGCCTCAAAAGAATTAAGGTAGAAGAGCAATCGAGGACGATTCCTAATGTCAACTTCAGACCCCCGTAGGCACAGGCACGTGTGTTCACACACTTGCAGACGTGCATGCACACATCCCATACCCACAAAAAAATGAGAATGGAAAGATAAGACAGACAAGCAAAAATAAGTGCGACAGTAGCTCTTTGGGACTGCTTTGAGATGGTTTGTAATGGTGACCACTCAAATCTGGCAACTTGGGTTTGATCGCTGGAGCCACATGGCAGAGGAGGAGAGAACCGATGTCTCGAAGCTGTTCTCTGACCTCGGGCATGGATGCTCCTGTGCTCAACCTGTCCCTTTCTTCCTGTCCCTCTCCCGCTCCTTCCCCCTCTTTCCCTATCCCTTTTCTTCTATCATGTGGGCTTCTAGGAGTTGACTCAGGTCATCAGGACTGAAAGCAGGAATTGTACCCACTGAGCCCTCTTGCTAGCTCAAATGGTGTATATATATTTAAAGTTCTGGGCTGGAGAGATGGCTCGGGGTAAGACTATGCCTAAAAACAGAAGGACCTGAGTTCATGTGGCTAGTCAGTGACTGAGGAATGAAAAGAGACGTTGAATCCACTTAAGTCGGCGCGGTCTGAGGGCTTCTGTCCACCTGACACGTTAGAATGTGGACAGGAGGAGACTTGACGGAGGGAGACATTTGGAAGGACAAACACTAACAATGCTCACGTATAATCTCTACCCGCTGTCCACCTTGTACGGTAGGAATGGCTGTCCCCATCACAGATGAGGAAACAGGTACAGAGGTAAGGGAGTCAGGGCTGGGACCATGCACGGCAGCATTGATTTGGGCGCCTGTGTGCCAGCTGCCCAGCATGCCAGGCTGTGGTTCAGGGTCTGCCTATCAGAGTGAGGATCAATGCGAGGCCTCGGAGGGTGCATGGAGCCGACCATGTTTGGGAAAGGGGCATCTCCCATAAAGAATGTGGTAATGAGGACCTGTTTCATGGGGCGCCATTGAATTTTATGGATCCCACAGAAATGTGGAGCCCAGTGGTCAGACAAGTGCTTTTTCCCTCTTCAAAGATATTACGTCATAGTTAGATACACGTGTCAACTTGATGGTTTTGGGATGGAGCTCTGGGCACATTTGTAAAGAATTAATGGTTGAGTTAGGCCCCCAAGCAAGCCTGCAGGAGAGGGTCTAGTTGATGGGAAGGCCCAGTCCATGGTGGGTGGGGCAGGCGATATGACGGAGGAAGTTGATTCAGAGAGTTGGCATTGTTTTGTATAACTGGTCAAGTAAGGATTGTCTTTCGCTTGTCTTAAGATTTGTGTTCTAAGTCCTAAGGGTTTCCTCAGCTACATTTTTGGTATGAGCTTTCCTGCCAAACGGGACAAGGAACTGTAACCAAGAATCATGAACTAAAATGAAACTAACTCCTTGTTCCCTTAAGCGGGTTGGTCATGAATAGCAACACCCAGGCTACTACAACACACAATAGCTGGATTGCTTGCATGCCCCCCTCCCCCTCCCTCCCCTTCCCCCTTCCCTTCCTCCTTCCTTCTTCTTCCTTCCCTCCCTCCTTTCTCCCTCTTTTTTCTTCCTCTTTCTTCCCTCACTCCCTCCCTCCCTCTCTCCCTCCCTCTTCCCCCAAGCATGTTGGCGAGTCTCCCTCTCAGCAGGCAGAGCGCTAAGTCGTCCTCTTCTGGATCTATCGGCTCACAGTCTCTTATGGAGGAATTCCCTGTATCCAGCCTCTCCAGGGAACAGAGGTGCCGGGGCCAGGGGAACCCCCTCCCTATTCCAGGCCAGCCACAGAGGTAGCCAGGCGCTCCCACAGCCTGGGACAGAGAAGTTCATCCTGCGTGGCACTAGGTGGTGCTGCAGGTCAGCTTTCTGGGGTTTGGGTGACCAGCGATCCTGGGCTGACTGGCTCATCGCTAACACAGCAGGGTGGTCTGGCTGCCTGCCCACCCCTGCTGCCCCTCTGGCTCTTGCCACCAACCAGGTGGCCCTCCCAGAGCCTGACTGGAAAATGGAGGCTGCCCAGGGTGGAAGCTGACCTTCCTTCTAGAAAAGTGAGCTTAGGACAGCTGGGCGTCCACTGCGTGGGAGACTGTAGGTAACCCATCACAGGGAGTGCCTCAGTTTCCTCATCTGTTCGTGGGGCTCAGAAGTGCTTCCATATAGGACAATACTTTCTGTGTGTGTGTGTGTGTGTGTGTGTGTGTGTGTGCGTGCGTGTGTATCACAGGGCGCTGTGTGTCCCTGTGACTTCAGGTGACTTCAGGAATCACCCTGGATTGCTTCTACCTGCTCTTTGCTTTGCTCTGGAGTTTTTCAAGCTCTGCTTTCCAGGACAGAAAGTACAGGCTACTGCCATTTCTGTGAGACGTTTTTTATGTGGGATCTGAACTCAGGACCTTCTGCTTGAGAGGCATAGACAGCCCCTGAGCCGTCTCTCGGACCTAAGGATAATATTTCTAAGACATAGAGTTGGGGGGGTGTCAGTGCTCCAGGGCTGTTTTGGGGACTGATATCATAGATACATCTGTTATTCTATGTTCTACTATGGCAAGAACATGTGGAGTCCTACTGTGGGGTCCACCCAAGGATGTCTGTCCCCTACCAGTTTGTCCTGGGGGCCCCTAAGAGTCAGGCAGAGAGAAAACAGCCCCAACTGGCTCCCTAGTGAGTGGGAGAGTCCAGTGGTCTCAAGCTAGTTTCTGTTCTGTTTGTGTGGCTTCTGGCAGCCCTCACTGCTCAGCGCCTCAGCCCCTGTACATGTCACACCCGACATGGCCCCAGCCCTGGGTCCCTGAGGAGTGCTCAGCAGGATTCCTAGACTGACAGAGAAATCATTGCCGCAGACAGCCACCCTTCAGGCCCTCTCCGTGATGTCCTATCGCTATCCCAGGCCCTCTAGGAGGTCTCTGAGACCCTGGCCTCAGAGGGATCTTCTGCAAAGCTGCGGGGCACTTTCTGAGGAGCCAGGAGCTCAGCCCAGGGCGGTGAATTCAGAGCAAGTGTGAGCTGATGCATGACAGTGCGCGAGAGCTCTGGTGTGTGAGTGTGCGAGCCCGCTGTCTGTGTTCACAGGTGTGTGTTTGTGCGTGTGGTCTTTTTGCTTTTTGTTCTTTTTATTTGTTTTCATTTTTCTTTAGAGACAGCATTTTACTCTGTAGCCCAGGCTGGCCTCAAATTGACAGCAGTGGTCCAGCCTCAGCAAGCGCCAGAATGACAGGAGCGGGCCACCAAGCCTGGCTGCACACGGTCTTTCTGAACTGAGTCAGAACTTGTTGCATTTTATGATATGAGACTCGTTTATGTGGACCAACCCCAGAGCTTTGTGCATACTTGGCAAGCACTCTACCAACTGAGCTATAACCTAAGCCCTTAATCGTTTAAAATATTTTAAAATTTATTTGGTGTGTGTGTGTGTGTGTGTGTGTGTGTGTGTGTGTGTGTTAGTGTCTCAGAGGGCACATGTGTCCCTGTGGAGGACCAAGGGTGATTTTGGGAATCATCCTGGATCACTTCCTCTGGGATTTTTCAGGCTCCACCCACCAGGGCCGTAAGTTCAGGCTGCTGCCATTTCTGCCTGGCATTTTTTAGGTGGGACCTGGTTGTGAGAAAGAGTCTTAACCCCTGAGTCATCTCTCCAGCCCTTAATTGTTTTTGTTTTTTAATATAGGTATTAATTATTCACCTGTTATCTTAGCATTTGGAAGGCCGAGGCAGGAGGATTCCTTTGAGTCTGAGTCCACTTCTGGCCACAGAGTGTGGAACATACCATAAGTTGATGAAGTGTCATGTGTTCTTTGTGCTTGTTGAACGAGGGTTCTGAGGACAAAACCAGCTACCTTGTCCATCTCATGGGGCCCCCGTGACAGGAGGAGGGAGACGGCAAGCACACAGACGTGTGTGTGCACATGTGAATTAATGGCCCATCCCTGGGGTCAGCTGGACGGTGAGGCTGGGACCTTGCAGGCGGCTGTGGATGGGATTTTCAGGAGTCTGGTGTGCACTTGCTCTCCTGGTCTGTGTCCTTCCCTCCTTCCTCCTCTGACTCTGTCTCCACTTCAGTCCCTCAGCTTTGCGCTTCCTGTGTCTTCGTGTGTCTGATCCCTCTGTAGGTCTCTGGGTTCCTGACTTCTCTCCATTTTCAAATTGAAAAGCAAATGGAATTCCCAGCTGCCTTTTCCTCGGGCCTCCCTTCCTGGTCTGTCAGTGTCTTGAGAGGGTGCTGACTGGAAGCACAGTGTGTGTGTTTGTGTGTGGGGGCCCATATGTGTGCATGTGCCTGTATGTGTGTGTGCATGTGCGAATGTGTGTATGTGCGTGTGCCTGGGTGTGTGTGTGCACATGTGAATGTGTGTATGTGCAGTGTGTATGTTGCATATGTATTTGTGATATGGTCTGTATATGTCTATGGGGTGTGTGTTTGTGTGAGGTGTGGTCTGTATGTCTGCGGTATGTGTGTGTGTGAATGTCTGTGGTGTGTGTGTGTGTGTGGAGTGTGGTCTGTTTGTATGTATTCAGTGTGGGGTATGTCTGTGGGGTATGTGTATGTGGTGGTGGGTGTGTGTGTGTGTGTGTGTGTGTGTGTGTGTGTGTGTATGTATATGTGCATGCCTGTATGGGGCCATGTGTGGTCTGTCTGTCTGTCTGTGGTGTGTGGTATGTCCTTGGGTATGTGATCTCACTGTGTGATCTTCAATCAATCTGACCTCTACCCTGGCCCATCTGGGTGGGGACATCGTGTCCCTGGAGGGTGATGGCAGCTCTGTGGAGCTATAACTGAAAAGCTTGGAGAAGGGAGGGGAGAGAGCAGTTTGGTTCTGGCCTCAGTGGGCTCTGGAGAGAGTGGCGGTGTGGGGAGGGATAAGGTGCTCCAGGGCAGTACCCCCTTCCTTCCTAAGGAGTACCCTATCCCTCCTGGGGAATACTCTGTCCCTTCCCTAGGGGTACCTCATCATTCTCCTGGGGGTACCCATCCCTTCCTAGGGGTACCTGTCTCTGGGGGGTACCCCTTCCCTTGCAACCTCAGCCTTTTAGTTCTAATTATTTCTCCATTAAGATGCAAATTTACAGCTAACACCAGGAAGGAGGCCCCATTGTCCTGACACCTGAAGTCAGGGGCAAAGAGAGGGACTGGCCACTGTCTTCCATCTTTGGATCCAGCTTGGACCAAGCTGAGGCAGGCCTGGAAGATCCTTTCCTTCCTTCGTATCCCCGGGGCTTGGGGGTCTCCTGCTCTAAGGTGAGTTTCCAGGGACAGAGAGCTGGGCAACATTGCACAAATCACTTCCAGCTCTTCCTGGCCTCGGTTTCCCCATCTGCATGGTAACAAAACCTTTTGTGTCAGTTAGATGCTGGTACCAACTTGACAATTGAGAGCTGAGCCTTCAGGCACACTATGAAGAATTATTTAGTTAAGGCCTCTGAGCAAGTCTGTGGGATTATCTAATGGGAAGATCTAATGGGTGGCACGATTCTCTGGGGAGGTGAGTTAAACAGCAGTATCATGGCCGTTTGCCTGTGTGTTGCCAATAAGTTGTTGACCAAATGATTTAAGAGAACAAGGCAGTTTTATTTTGGCTTATGATTGTCTGGTTATAGTTCATAGTCTAGCTTGTCAGAAGAGCTCATACCAAGTCCAGGGTCCAGGACCCCTCGCGTGTGGGGGCAAGGACACCCTGCCCTGTCTCCCAGTCTCTGCTTCATCTGTGGAGAAATGTGTTCTTTTCACACTTCTGATGGTATCCCCTTGCAAAGATGCTCTGTCTGAGTGGCCAGGGAACAGGGAGAAGGAAATCTTTCTGCTCCCAGTAGATGTAAAAACAAGGAAGAAAGTCAAAGAGGAAAGAGAGCTGGAAAAAGCAGCAGAGGGAAGAGTCGGTGGGGGAGTCGTCAAGGCCTTTTTTGCCTCTGCTGCTAGGAAGCTCAGCCAGGAGTATATCATGCAGCTGCCACAAAGGTAATTTGTTATGTGTTTTATTGTGCTACTGTGTTATTCATCTTGTAGTAAAATACGTCATCTTTTCAAGAGCTGCTTCAAGTTCATTCCTGTTTCTTAAGTTATTTCTGATCATTTTACTTGTTAAAGAAATTCCCTTTAGAAGTAGCTGGGCATATAAATTATAAATGAGCAGTTATGTCAAAGAGGGAGAAAGAGAAAGATTGAGAAGAAGATACATAGAGAGGAAGAGAGAGAGAGGAGAAGGAGGAGAGGAAAAAGGAGAGAGGAGACTGGAGAAGAAGACACCTACAGAGAGAGGGAAGAATAGAACACAGTGAAAACAGAGAAAGAGAGAAAGAGAGAGAGAACATGCGCTGCTTTGTGCAAAGTACCATCCTTATCTCAAAAGCCCATGTCTGACAGGCTTCCTTGAAGGCAGGCCGTGCCAGAAGAGACAGCCCAGCCACCCCTTCCTTCCCTCAAACAGAGGAGGAAACCCCCCCTCTCTCGGGAACTCTCTAGTGGTTCCTCAGATGCTACCTCACAGTCCTGGGAGACCCAGATGAATTAAAGATGTAATTAAATTAGGAATCTCTCATTATTTGAAGGCTGTGATACTTTGGTAGGTGGGGTGGCAGAGAAGGGAAGATGGGACTATTTTCCCACTTGGACCTAAAGCTTTTTCTCTTGTGTGTGCATGCATGTGCATATGTTTGTATGCATGCATGCATGCATGTGCATATGCTTGTGTGTGCACATGTGTGCATGCATATGTGTATGTGCATGCACGTGCATGTTTGTGTGTGCATGCATGCATGTGTGTATATGTGTATATTCTTGTGTGTGCATGCATGTGTGTGTATGTTTGTGTGCATGTGCATATGCCTCTGTGTGTGTGTGTACATGTACATGTGCATGTGTGTTTTGGTCAGGGCCCAAGGGCTGGGAGAGACTGGCCCCTCTTCTGTCCGTCCCTCCAGGACATTTCCCTGTACCCTGGGCAGCTCTGGAATGCACACTGGCAGCTCGCGGGTGCCCCCATGCTCATTCTTTCCCTGGAAAGCCCTCACCCTGGCTCCCGCTCCATTCACTGCAAAATGGGACAAAGAAGGGAGAGAAGAGACGACTACATCGTCAAGGTGCCTTAAAGCAGTAAGTTTCTGGGGGGGGGGCACAGCTCAGTTGGTAGCATGCCCAGCCCAGCATAAACCAAGTGCATTGGCACATGCGTGTGCTTCCAGCAACACATGAGAGTTGGAGTCAGAAGGACAAGACGTTCAAGATCGTCATGGGGAGTTGAGGCTAGGCTAGACCACATGAGGATCTCAAGAAAAAAGCAACAAATTTCTATCTAAAAACATGGGGTCCCCCCAACACCTGGAATGCCCTGACTTCAGGTCCGATGTGCACATCTGGCTCAGTTATAGAAAAGGAAGTCAAAGTGATAGGTCAGGCCATCTCTGCCAGCTGCTGGGGGGGGGGCTCCGAGAGTGCCTGGGGGGCCTCCACCTCCAGCCACTCCTCGTCCAGAACAGGAGTTGGGCCCTTGGAGGAGAGAGACAGGAAGGGGAGCTCCTAGGTCTGCATGGAGCCAGGGTGGGGAGCCACTGGGGGGCAGGTGTGGGCCAAGGAGTGTGGTCGAGCCCAGCCTGGGATACAGAAGGAGGGGCTCGCGCTACCCCAGAAGAAAACAGCATTTTTTAAGCTGTCAGCAATGCAATGGAGTTGTCAGAAGTCCGGGAGACAGCGCGCCTGGGAAGCGGAAGTCGCGCTGTTTGTTCTGCGACGTGTGAAAACTCACAACCTTCTCATCAAGATGGGTCACAGGAACACGGGGCGACTAGCGCGCTTCCCTTCACCCTCCGGCCTGGATGCATTTGTGTCTGTCAACAGCTGCTCGGCCGCGGGGGCTCATCTCGCTTCCCATCTCGGCCACCTTCTCCGTGGCCCTCTTCCCGGGAACCTCTGGCCGGCGCTGCCGTCCTCACCGGCTTTCCTCTGGCCTCAGCCTCTTCTCTGATCCCGCGGAATCAGTGTCACGGGGCGGAGCCGGGACGTGGTTCAGCACCATAGACAGCGCCAACGACAGCCAGCTCCCCTGGAGCGTTAGGGGCTCGGGACAGAGGCTCCCTCTGGGACAGGGGTCTTTGATGAACTTCTCTTTGTTTCCAAGACCCCTGATCATCGAGTCCAAACTCCTTGACCCCTTCACATGCCTGTGCGGGCCGACACGATTCACAGCGTGCAGTCTGTCTCCACCCTCCCCCTCCCTTCTGGGGGCTCCACATAGAGACTCAGTGCAGCGCCCCAGGTCCTTGCCTGGAGTCTTGCAGCCTGAGGCGGGGCAGCCGTGTCCACCCGGCCTGGCTTATCTGCCTCGCGCTTGGGCAAGCACCTCCTCCTCCCACCCAACCTCCTTCCTGGCTCCCAATGTGTCATTTCTGAGTTCGGAGCCAAAGTCCATGGTCAGCAGCTGGCAGCTGACCCCAGACACCCTAGAGGGGAGAGCGGTGGGCAAGGAATGATGTGGGCTGAAGCTACAGGAAGGGCCTGGGAGAGGAGGCAGAGACTGTGTGTATGTGTGTGTGTGTGTGTGTGTGTGTGCATGCTTGTGCATGTGCGTGTGTGTGTATGTATGTGCGTGTATGTATGTGCATGTATGTGTATGTGCGTGTGTGAGCATGTGTATATGTATACGCGCGTGCACGTGTGTGCTGTGTGCATGTGTGCGCATGTGCACATGTGTGCTGTGTATGCGCGGGCACGCGCCCGCGTGTGTTTGCTGGCGGGAAGAGAGGCGAGGGCCAGAACATGGCGAGCTGGGGCCGGAGCAGAAGAGCCCCTTGGCCTGTATATTTAGCTCGAGGAGGTATAAACAGAAGCTGGAGCCGGCTCAGCTCCTCGGGGTGAGTCATCTCTGGGCTGCAGCTAAACTTAGGCTCAGTCACGGCTCCCTCCTCTTCTTCCTGCCCAGCCCCTTGCTGCCTCCTCTTCTTTCCCATCATTCTCTCACAGTCTCTCCTAACTGACACCTGAACCTGCTTCTTCCGCACCCGCCTGTCCGCTCACCCTCCTCTCTTTCTCTCTCTCCCTCTCTCTCCTTTCCCCACGGTCCTTCTCTCAGCCTTCCTTCTCCTCTGCCTCTCATCATGGATGACGGCTCTCCCCTCCTGCGCGTGGTTGGGCACCCTCGCGCTTGGGTTTGCTTGCGTGTGAACTCAATGATAAATACGCATGTGTCTGTGTGTACCTGAGAGGGGTGTGAACGTGTCTTTGGATTGTGTCTTGCTGAGAGCGCATTTAATAGGAACTGTATCTGTATGCATGTGTGAGGGGGTCTGTGTGGATTTTTTCTCTCTCTCTGTCTCTCTCTCTCTGCAGGCAGGAGAATGAAGAGTGTATCAGTCTCTCTCTGGGTACCTTCTCCTTTGGGAAGGTCAGCTCCATGTTCAATAAGTGAGTGCTCTAGGTCAAGGGTCAGAGCATCTCCCGGATGTCCCTGGAGGGTTAGCACACAGGGGGAATCCATGGGGTTTGACATGAGTGGGCGGCTTCAGGCTTCAGCTTGGGGAAATGGAGCAGACATAGGCTTAGTTTTTGGACCTTGTCCTTGCAACTTTGGGCCAGCTTCTTGGCTCCTCTGCTCCCTGTTTTGCATCTGTGAGAGGGATGAGGGGATCAAGGATATGGGGTCGGCTGAGTGGCATTGAGGATATGGGGGTCGCTTGGACCCTGTGAGGTCCTTTCTTTCGGTCTGCTTTCTGTTTCAGGGCGAGTGGCCCATGCCTGTTCCCCTGCATATGTATAACTCACACTGACTTTGAAACTGAGTTGGAGACCAACTCCCCCACTGGAAGGGCTCCCACCTTCAGGAGCCCAGGACGGTCACTCTAACTTTCCAGGGCACTCTAACTTTCCTGCTCTGCAGGAAGCTGCCAGGATTGCCCTGAGGGCATGAATGCAGAGGGCATGCATGCAGGGGGTGTGCGTGCAGAGGGTGTGCGTGCAGGGGGTGTGCATGCAGGGGGTGTGCGTGCAGAGGGTGTGTGTGCAGGGGGTGTGCGTGCAGAGGGTGTGCGTGCAGAGGGTGTGCGTGCAGAGGGTGTGCGTGCAGAGGGTGTGTGTGCAGAGGGTGTGCGTGCAGAGGGGGTCACCCGCCTGCCTTATGCTTCCCCACCATGGTCTGTGTCTTTGTGTGCCTCTGTGATTACTGGAAAGATCTCAGGGAAGGGTGTGTGTGTGTGTGTGTGTGTGTGTGTGTGTGTGTGCACGCATGTGTGCATGTGGTGTGTATGAAAGACAAGAGAGAGAGGGGAGGGGCGAGATGGATGGGTGAGGCGAGACCGCTTCTGTGGCCGGCTGGAGCCACAGCTCCGCTCCTCCATGGAGAATGGAGCAAGTCTTGCTGACTAGGGCCCCTTAGCAGTGAGGGGGAGTGCAGGCAGAGGAAGCATAGTCACCTCACCCTCGTGAGTGGAGATGATGTGATGTCTTCACAACAACCAGGGCCACGTCTAGAAGCTAGGGAGTCTCATCACACCTGGGACCGGCTCATTTTAAACAGCAACCCCGGGGCTGCAGTGGGGCTCAGGGGCAAAACGCATGCTTTGCATGCAAGGCTGTGAGTTCAGTCCCTGGTAATAAAACAGTGAAAAAACGGCAGCTCCGGCTTCTCTCCCTGCTGTATTTTCTCTACAGGTCGACTGCCATCTGATGCACTATGTGCTTCTCTGTCTGCTGCAGCCGACGTCCTCTTTAAGACACAAGCTCCTTGGGCAAAGGCTTGTTTAGCTCTGCCCTGGGTCCTGGGACTGGACCTCTGCTGGACACACAGGGTGGTCAGGGTAGAACTGATGGATGTCCATCGCTCTCAGTTGTGATCACCGTTCCCTCCCTCCCTCCCTCTCTCCTCATTCTGCAGCCCTCCAGCATTCACTGTGGACCAGCTCTGGTCTGCATAGACAGGGACTGAGCCCGAGAGACAGACCGGCAGGGCAGAGCCTGGAATGGCTGATTCCCGGCGGGAGCCCAGCAGAGAAGCTTCTGAGGGAAGGGAGGGGCTCAAGGGCATTTTGCAGGTGCAGCCCTGGAGTTTGGCTTTCTATTTTTTTTAACTTTATTTATTTATTTATTTATCATTCATTCATTCATTCATTCATTCATTCAGTGTGTGTGTGTGTATCAGAGGGCACTCACTGTGTGTCCCTGTGGAGGACCAAGGGTGACTTCAGGAATCACCTTGAATTGCTTCTACCTCCTTTTTGCTTTGCTCTGGGATTTCCCAGGCTCCGTCCTTCAGGGCTAGAAGTGCAGGCTGCCATTTCTTTTTTAAATTTTTTTTCATTATTTATTCAATTGTGCGTGTGTGTATGTATGTGTGTATGTGTGTGTGTAGAACCATGGACAAATTCGGGAACCACCATGGATGCCTCCACCTCCTCCTTGTTCACTCTGCTCCACCTTACCAGGACCGGAAACGCAGGCCGCCCCCACTTCCGCCCGGCGTCTATACGTGGGGTCTAGGATGCGAACTCAGGACCTTCTGCCTGCAAGGCAGAGGCTTAACCTCTGAGCCACCTCTCCAGCCCCCAGGCCGCCATTTCTGCTTGGTGTTTTTACATGGGATCTGGGATCCGAATTCAGGACCTTCTGCTTGTGAGGCAGAGTCTTAACCCCTGAGCCATCTCTCCAGCTCGAATGTGGACTTTTCAACCCAAACAATAGAGGCCACACCAAACAGAAGGTAGGGCCGGGTCATGTTTGGACACTATTGGCCTGTCCAGGGAATTTTCCAGTCTTTTTTTTCTTCCAATTTTCTCCTTAAATTTATTTTTATTTATGTATTTTTTCTTTTGCATACACTCACGTGCACTTGTACATACATGAATATGTGTGAGGGAATATGCTTGAATGTATATACGGTGAGGGCCCAAGTGTGACACTGGGAATCGTTCTGGATTGCTCTTCCTTTTTATTGCTTTAACCTGGGTTTTTCAGGCTCTGCCTTCCAGGAGTTTTACATGGGACCTAGTGACCTGAACTCAGGTCCTTTTGCTTTCAAGGCAAAGACTTTAACCTTGGTGTCATCTCCCTAGATCCTCATATCTTAAGAAAGCAATTATTATTGTGTGGGGTCAGAGGACGACTTTCAGGAGTCATTTTTCTCCTTCCACCTGCTGGGGCTGGGTCTCTCTTGTTTCTGCCACTCTGCACACCCAGGCTAGCTGGCCTGAAAGCTCTCAAGAAATTCTCCCGTCTTCACCTCCCCTTTCACCACAGGAATGCTGGGATTGCAGATGCAAGCTATTGTACTCACTGTTTCGCAGGTTTTGGGGACTGAACTCGGCTCTTCAGGCTTGTAAGGCAAGTGCTTTTGCCAGCTGAGCCATCTTGCCTGCCTGGTTCCACATTTAAGATCAAGACCTTAAAACAGAGCACATACCCCCCATGGGGGAGTTTCAGAGCTCCAGGAATCTGGGTGCCGGCTGCTCAACCCTGGGTCAGCAGCCTGTTCCCCACAATGCCCCTCAGAGCCACGGTGTATGTGTGTGTGTGTGTGTGTGTGTGTGTGTATGTGTGTGTGTGTGTATGTGTGTAAAGGCTGCAGGGTGGGAGTCAAGCCTTATGGTGACCACCACAGCGAGGCCACCAGTAAGCTGGCTAGCCCCTCCAGCCCAGGCCAGCTCCCAGCCCTTCCAGCCCAGGCCAGCTCCCAGCCCCTCCAGCCCAGGCCAGCTCCCAGCCCCTCCGGCCCAGGCCAGCTCCCAGCCCCTCCGGCCCAGGCCAGCTCCCAGCCCCTCCGGCCCGGGCCAGCTCCCACCCGCGCAGCCCTCTGGAGTGTCTCTTGCTGGTGACGCTGGGGTAGTTTCCTGGAGGCCTGACCGCCGGGCGCCAGCCAGTCTTTGTCCGTCCAGGATAAAAGAGACAGTTGTGAGCTCTTTTATTCTCCTCTGAGCAGCAGGAGTCCCCGAGAGGAAAGAGAGGGTCCCCATGTGTGTGCATGAGACTTATATAGACAGTCAGAGGACAGGGCAATAGACAGACACACACAGCCAGGGAGATCAAAGCAGAGAAAACTGGTGGGGGAGGGTTCCCCTCTACCTAGTGGTGGGGACCTCTTCTCTTTCCTGGTCACTGCCCACTGGGCCCCACTGGGCCCCACTGCGCCGCACCGGGCTCACCTCGTGCCCTCTCTTCTCTCCTCTCTGATGGCAGCTTCCACTGGCCTGGCCTTTGTCTCTGCTCTTCCTCACCCGCAGTGACCTACTGTATGCCGATGTGACCCTTTCCCCTCTCCAAGGCTGCCAGCTCTCTTCTACCAAGTGCGAACCCAGGTTGTCTAGACATGGCTGACTCCCCGCTGGGCTGCAGCTTCTGGCTCTGGGTGCGTCCGCCCCTGGGCACAAGGCTGGGTGTTTGAGACGTGGCATCGGGGGTCACATGGCCTGTCGTGTTGCCCATTTGGACCTCGAGTTCTTGATCAGTAAACTGAGTCTGGAAGTGCCTGACACAGAGCTGGAATTCAAGACAGGCACCCAGAGGGCTGGGGATGAGGTCAGCGGTCTGAGGGGCTTACCTAGCTGTGTGAAGCCTGGTTCCAATCCAGCACTGCAGAAAACCAGGTGTGTATGTGTGGGGGGGCAGCCCTGTAACTCCAGCACTAAGTTTAAGGTCATCCTCGGCTCTACAGATGGATTTCAACGTTAGCCTGGGTATAGACTTGGGGGGGGGAGAGGGCTCAGTGGGTAGTGGTCTTGCTGCACAGGTCTGATGAGTCCTGCATTCAATCCCTGGAATCCACATATATGTGGAAGGAGAGACTGGACACCACAAAGTTGCCCTTTGAACTCCACATGTGTGCTATGGCATGTAAACATATGCACATGCGTGCATGTGTGCGTGCGCACACACACATGCACACACACAAAGAAAAAAGATAGAAAAAAGAAACACAAGCACATTCAAAGAAAGGTACCAACAAATACTGAGCGCATGCTGCATGCGGAGGCCAAGGATGCTGTGAGGTGCAAAGGGAGCCGCCACCCGTGTGACCCGGGCGATTCACTTGATTCCAGTAGATCCTGACCCTCGCCACTGGGACCAGTGTTAATAGGTCAAGTGGACTAATGAACTGAGTGGGCACTTGCCAGTGTGGAGGACGTGTCGTGTGCTCCTTAGCCAGGTGTGGTGGCCGCACCCCACCTTTCCTAGATGGGGCTCCATGGCTCTCATGCTCTCCTGGGCCCCTGGTGTGGAAAGGGTCTTGCTTCGGCTGGCTGGTCCGGTTGGGGGGGGGCGCCCTGGCTGACACTTGGTGTGATTTGTCAGTGTGATCTTGAAGAAAACTTGTCTCTTGATATCCACATGTGGAAACCTCCACAGAAACAGGTCTCTGTGTGTCTAGCTGATCGTCCTGATGACTTGGGAGAACCCTCCACTCTGAAACCCCTTAGATTCACGCTGCGGCTGCCCAAATGACCTCATGTCTCATTTCTGTCCGTGTCTCCATCTTGGAGGCCCTGGGCCCCTCTGGGTTTCTTCCCTTCCTTTACTCCCTGCTCCTTGCTTCTTCCCTGAACGCTGGACTGTGGGTTCCCAGGGGCTTCTATAAGCCCCCGGAGGTGCCTGCTCAGCCTGCCCATCCCATATGGAAGCCTGGTGCCTGGCTGTCCTCCCTCCACATCCCGCTCCAAGTCTCCTCCCCGTTTCCTGTAGTCAGCACTTCCAGGCTTCTCCATCTGGAGTGTCCTCCCGCCCTGGCTGAGGTCTGGAGCCCAGTAGGTGCTTCTGGAAGCTGAAGTTGGCGTTCTGTGCTGGGTTTCCTCCCACCCCTGCCTTTGCCATGGTGTGCTGCTCCCAGGACCCCGGAACACCTGTCTCAACCTGGTTCTTAGGGGTCAGCACACAGCACCGCTTGGAGAACAGCCGGGCGGGGGGCTGGAGATCCAGCAGAGCTGGCGAAGGCGGCCCCTCCCCACATCCCAGAGGAACTCGTTCTAACAGAGGACCTCGTGTCGGTCCCTTGGGACAGGTGTCCCTCTCCTAAAGCTGGCGGAGTCACTGTCTGGGTTTGGAATCCTGGAAACGTTGATTCTGGAGGCACGTGAGTATTAACTAATTTACTTTGTGGATGTTTTTCTTGTTTATTGGAGAGAGGGGTGGAGTGAGGCAGAGAGACAGAGAAGTAGAGGTCAGAGGACAACTTTCGCACATCAGTTCTCTTCTTCCACCCTGCAGGCTTGCTGGGGCTTGAAATCAGCTCGCCAGGTTTGCAAGCAGGTGCCTTTACCTACTGAGCTATCCAGCCACTCCGCGTTGAGTTTTAGAATCCAGCATCTTGGTTAACACAGATGCTCTGAATTCAAATCCCACCTATTGACTATGTGATCTTGAGTGAGTCACCTAACTTCGTGGTGCCAGTGGCTTCTTGGCTGTACAGTCGCACTGAGGGTTTTATAAGATTGTGGCAAGGATCGAAAGTGTATTTGCCAAAGGCTCCCAGCAGTGCCAGGCACAGACAAATGATCTGTGAGCATTTGAGAAGCAAATCAGAGGGTACGGGAATGTCCGTCTCTGTGTCCTTAGGACCTGTAGACTGCAAAGACCCCATGTCATGTCTTAGGACCCCAGCAACAGACGCCCCTCCTACTTGTCGGCCAGTGACAAAGGTCTCTGGCAGGGTTGGCAGAAGGAGCCTGGGGTCTTCGGAGGCGATGGGAAGCCAATCCAGCCGTCAGGTGGGCACACTGGGGGCACACTGGGGGTCCTCCTAGTAGGACCTGGCAGGCTCTGTTCCCAGGACGCGGCGGAGCTAATGAGTGTGTGCGGCTGACGCAGCCTTCTGCAAATACCAGGCACAATATAAATAGCAATAATGAATAAATGAAGCTCCCGCAGCCCGCGAGGCCTCCGGGAGGGACCGCCCCAGCCTTGTTCTTGCCAAGACAGGAGCGGCGCTTCCCTCCCCTCGTAGGTTGCTGGGTCCCTTCGCGCCCCCTTTTTCCTTGGCCTTTAGTCTGTCTGCATCTCTCATGTCTTGAGTCTCTTCTCGGGGGGTACAATGAGCTGGGCTGGACTGAGGAGCAGGGGACAAAGAAGCCTCCCCAAAGGAAGTGGGTGTGGCATGTGTATCACCTTAGGAACACAAGCTGATGTGGACAGATACCTCAGGAAGGTTGTTTCAAAGGCCTTGACCTGAGAACGCAGCATCTGGTAGCTTCTCCAGGCCTCGATGAGCCTTCTGGAATTGCAGAAGCCTTGCTAGAGGGGAAGAGTTGCGATTTCCTTCAGGGCCTGCTTTGAAGCCCAGAAGCCCGGGTTCTTGTACCCTCCTGGCTCACAACCTCGTAGTTGTGTGTCCAGCTGCCCAGGGCTGGGCAACCTGCTCCTCCAAGTTTGCCTTGGGCCTCTTTTCCTTCCACTGCTCTATCCACCTCACCTCATTTTGATTCTGTGTATTCTTTTTTTTTTTTTTTTTTTTAAAAAAAAACTTTATTTAATTGTCTATGTGGGGGCTGGAGAGGTGGCTCAGGGGTTAAGCCTCTGCCTTGCAGGTGGAAGGTCCTGAGTTCGCATCCTAGACCCCACGTATAGACGCCAGGCGGAAGCGGGGCGGCCTGCGCTTCTGGTCCTGGTAGGGCGGAGCCTGTGAATCCCGGGGCAGAGTAAACAAGGAGGAGGTGGAGGCGTCCATGGTGGTTCCCGAATTCGTCCGTGGTTCTACACATACATACATACATACATACACATATGCGCACACACATACATGCACAATTGAATAAATAAATAATAATAAAAAATTTAAAAAATTGTATATGTGTGTGTGTGAGAGAGAGAGAGAGGAGAGAGAGAGAGAGAGAAGGAGAGAGAGAGAGAGGAGAGAGAGAGAGAGAGAGAAGGAGAGAGAGAGAGAGGGAGAGAGAGAGAGAGCACTGTGTGTCCACGTGGAGGACCAAGGGTGACTTTGGGAATCATCCTGGATTGCATCTACCTCTTTTTTGCTTCGCTCTGGGATTTCCGGGCTCTGCCCACCAAGGCTAGAGGTACAGGCCCCTACCAATTTCTGCATGGTGTTTTTGTGTGGGACCTGGGATCTGAATTCAGGACCTTCTGCTTGCATGGCAAAGTCTTAACCCCTGACTCATCCCTCCAGCCCAGTTCTGTGCATTCTTCAAGGTCCAGTCCAAATGGCTAGCTGAAGCCCACTGTGAGCTAGTGCCCCCATGCCCCTCAAAGCTTCTGTCTGTACAGTTCGCACCACAGGACACCTCCCAGCCGCCTGTGGTCTTGCCAGATCTTGCCCTGTGGTACCTTGGGAGATGTCCCACCTCTGTGAGCAGATTAAATGGTCAGAAAGGATGGATGCTTGCTAAGCAACTACTGTGTGCCTGGCACTGCCTTAGAGAACATTTACATGTAGTGAAGCAAGAACATTCTATCCCATTTCATGGGAATATGAGGCTCAAAGATGCATAGGAGTTTGTCTACTATGCTCAGAAATCAGCAGAGCTACGACAGATTCAAATGCTTCACCCCTCCCACCTCCCATGCTGAATTTTCTGCCAGAGCAGGTGACAGAGAGCCTCTATCCATCCTTTATGGAGGTGAGACGGGCTGAACAGGGTGACCCCATGCGGAAGACACAGCTGGGCAGGGAGCCCAGAAAATGCTCAGGTCTGACTTGGGGCTGCTACTTCCCACCTGTGTAACCTTGGCCTTGAGACCCATTTCTGATCTCAGTTTTTCTCACCAGTAAGGTGGGGGAGGCATCTTGCTTATCGTGGGAACTCAGGAGATGCTTCTGGAATGGCGGAGAGCAAGCGTTTGACTGGTACCTGGCAGGGTCTTGATGTCTTTGGCTATGCACCATGAACCACGAAAGGGACTCACATACATGCACACCCCTCCCCAGCCCATAGCTCATGAGGGAGAGAGACAAGAAGTCTCCATTTGCTTTGTGACAACAATTTTCTTGGGGAGATGCCACTCAAGTGTCTATTCACCCTAAATCAGAAACCAATGGCAGACCAAAGTAACGGTTATATCAAACCCTAACTTGCTAAACCAATGAATTTGCTGGGATTACTCACAGAGGTTTTGTGAGGATTATTTGTAGAAGTGTGGGGACCCCCAAATCAACCACACTGGAAATCCTCACCCCCTCTCCCCGCAGCTGTCCAGATGTCTCCTCTTCCATGAAACTTCCCCAGCCTGCATACGGCCTGCACATACCAAGGTGTAACTGGGCAGAACCACATACAGACAGTGGGGAGATTCAGAAAGGTGAGGGCCCAGTGACTCTCTCCACCCCCTGTTTTTGAGGAAACATGGAGATTCATGGGCCTGATCGTGTTGTCTCTTCCAAGTACTCGCAGCTGATTTGCCAAAGATGGTGGCTGGTGACTTGCAGGATAAGCTTCTGAATCTTCTCTTGGACAAAGTTGACCTCTTAGGCTACCCACGGGACAGGTAGCTAAGGGATGCCTTCGCAGCTGGGTAAAGAGAGCCGTCTTTCCACCGTGGGGGAGAATGGGGCTCAGAAGCTTTCCTTGGAGAAGGTGGTCTTCCAGCCAAACCTCGAAGAGCAGGAAGAAATGTGGTATTCATGAGAGGCCCTTGGGTCGCTAAGGGACCCTTGGCGCCGGGTATGACTGAGCCGCACGATGGAGAGCTGGAAAGTTGGAAGGGTAGTCCCCCATTGGGCAATGGGGCAGACACCCCGGCTGGAATCTCAGTGAGAAACCCGTGTGTGATCAGACCAGCAAGGCACCCCGGCACCTGGCTTGGTCATTAGTTAGGGTCCCCCTTTTATACAGCATGACGCACCCGGATGCTAAGGGGGTCCGGACTCCGGCCCTGGAATGCGACCCTGAACTGTCAGGAGGCGGCCTCAGGGCTGGGGGGCTCCCCGCCGCCGCCGTCATTCCGTCTGTCGCCCGCACGCCTCCCCCTCCGGCGCCCCGCGCCTGCAGCTTTCCCCGAAGACATTTGGTGTCAGTATAAGGACGGCTTTTGCTCGCACGCGGCGCGGCTCGGTCTCGCCGCCGCCGCACGTCCCCGCACCGCCGGGCGCTCGGGCTCCTCCGCAGCCCCCGGCGCGCGCAGACCCCGCGCCTCCAGCCCGGGCCGGGGGCACGCGTGGCGGTCACGCCGGGCGAGGGACGCGGCCCGGACCCCCGCGCCCCGCCGCGCCCGCCTCCCCGGCACTTGTCCGCCGCGGGGCCCCGGCCCCCCGCCCCCGGCCCGGAGCGCCGCGCGCCCGCCCGCCCGCCGCGCGCTCCAACTCCGCGCGGTCCGCCCGCCGCTCGTCCGCGCTGCCGGCTCCGCCACCCCGAGCCGCGGCGACCCGCCCGCCATGGCCCGCGCCCCCGAGCCCGCCGCGCTCGGTCCGCCGCCCCCCGCGCCCCGCGGGCGCAGCTGATCCCCGGTTGGCGGCGTGGGGCCGGCGGGGCGCGGGGTCCCTCCCGATTGCCGGCTTCGGGGGCACGCGTCGCCCCCGCGGCTCTCCCGCGGACGACCCCGCTGCCCGGCCACGTCCATGCCAAGGTAGGCGAGGCGGTGGCGGAGGGGGAAGGAGGAGGAAGAGGAGGAGGAGGGCTCAGCCCCCGGCCGGCTTCTTGGCGCGTCGAGCTCTTTCTTTATTGAGGCGTTTATTTATTTATTTATTTCTGTGGACCAGTCCCCCCTTCCGTGCGTGCCCATCAGGTGGACCCCACATCCCGTGTCTGTTGGGGGGGGCTGGCTTGGGAGGAAGGGCAGGGAACTTTGACCGGGCCCCTCTCCAAGGCCACGAAAGTTCTCTTGGTGCCAATCCTCAAGCCCAGAGCCAGCTGAGCCAGCGCTGCAGAAATTTATTCAACAAGTCAGGCTGCACGCGGGGCCCAGGCTGTCTGTCTGTCCATCCTGCCGGCTCTCTGCTGCTCTGCAGCCCTGCGACCAGATGGACCAGAGCTGGTGCCAGTGTCCAGCAGGGCTGAGCTGGGAGCCGTTGGCCAGGGAGGGAGAGCTGCGGCTAGACTGAGTCGTGGGGAACCCCAGGCAGGATTCAACTTTCCTCCAGGCCGAGTGGTAGAGGGCTCCTCCTTGGCCAAGTACCCCAGCGGCTGACCCCGGCTGCGCTGCATGGAGCCCGGCTGTGTCCGGGTGGGGACTCCCGGGGGCCAGGAAGAGCCCTCAGCTGTGGGGAAATGGTTATATAATGAGCGTTTGTCATGATTGGCTTTTAATTGTCTGTTGGGGTGTGTGTGTGGGGGGTGAGGGGGTAAGAAGGTTTACAAGGAGTGGAAGGCCTCTTCGGGGGAGGTCATGGTGGCTGGGGGGAGGGGGCCTCAACTGAGACATTTTGTGCTGGGTCTGTCTTTCCCACTAGCTTCCTGGGGGCTCAAGTGCTGTGGATGAGATCGAGGTCTGAGGAGAGACCCCCTGAGCTATGTTCTGGCCTTGGGAGTCTGTGTTTCGGGCCATAAGGTTTTGTGTGTGTGTGTGTGTGTGTGTGTGTGTGTGTGTGTGAGAGAGAGAGAGAGAGAGAGAGAGAGAGAGAGAGAGAGAGAGACTGAGCTCAGCCTGCGTGTTCTATGCCTGTGGTATGATTCGCATGTGAGCAGTGTTCTAGGCTGGAGGGCTCAGGCCGGCCTGGGTGGTCAGTCTGCCCTTCTGTCCCTCATTGCTTGGGGGCGTCTGTCCCACACGTCCTGGACATTGTGATGCTGGGCTGATGGAGTCGTAGATCCAGGGTTTGACTGTTGAGTTCAGATCTGCTCCCCCACTCCCCCAGTTTCTGTACCCTGCGTATGCTGGGCAGTAACATCTTGGGTCAACATCCCCCCAAAAAACCCACTCTGGAGAGTCTCGTCCACCCTCAGGACAAACTTTCTGTTTTGGCTGCGGGTACTGAGTAGTGTGCAGGAGTCTAGAACCTTTCTTCTTCCCTCCCTGTCAGGGGTGCTGGCGAGTGAGAGGTCAGGACTAAAGAGGGGAGCACCACCCCTGGGGCTGCAGCCTGTGGACTGATGAGGAGGCAGGAAGAGGAGATCCTCGCACACCGGGCTGGCATGGCACCAAAATGGCCAACCCTTCCACACCCTGGAAGGCCCGGGTGTCACAACTCCCCGTCCTGGCTGCCTAGTGCTCGCGCTCCCTGCTAGAGGCACCCCAGGCAGCCTGGGGCAGCTTGGGGAAGGGGCTGCAGCCTAGCAAGCGGCCCCCCTTTCTCTCCATGGAGGCGGCCCAGGTCTTGGCTGCCTCCCGCCTCAGCTTCTGCCTCTTCCAGGGGCTTAGACAGGACAAGGCCCAAAGAGGGAAAGAGGGCATCTTTCAGGTCCGCCAGGGGGCGTCAGGCAGCCTTCATCCCATGACTGGACTCCCCTTGACCTTGGGCAGGTGGGCGGGGTTTGGCCGCGGGATCCTCCTAATTACCCATCCCGTCTCTCCAGTCTCTCCAACCTGCCAGAGTCCAGATCAAGCTGGGAGCAGGTTTCAGCGGGCTCTACCCTAGACTCTCCTTGTGCCTTTGGACTGAGCCCCCCTGAAGTACATGGGCTGCCCACCTCTGAATCACAGCCCCCTTTTCTCTTCAACATGCATTCATCCTCTGTCCTCTACCATCTTCATCCCCCATCCCAAGTGCGACTCCCAGGACAGGCTTTCCGATCCCCTCTCCTCACCCCAGGGTGGACCCCCCCCAACTCTGAGTGTGACTTTCTGATTTCCAGACCTGCACTTTCTCTCCCATAGTCTGCCTTGCTTCATATTCCACAGTCTGCCTTGCTTCGTATTCCCCAGCCCTGAATCTTGGGTGCTCAAACACTGTGTCTGGAAAGTGGGGTGTTGGGTTGGAGGAGCTAGGGGGTTCCAGAAGAACCCACCGACTTCATGGAGAGCAGGTCCTGCTTCGTGCCCTCAGCTCTGGCTTCTCCATCCTTTCTCCTCCTCTTCCCCCTCATCCGGCTTGGCTCGCTTCCTCTCCTTTCCTCACTTCTCTCTGACCCCTTCCCTCTCTACTTCCTGCAGAACATTTTCTTCCTACGTGTTCCCAGAGTGTGTGCGTCGCGTAGCACCCTCCAGCCACCAGCCTCAGGAGCGCAGGGGCTGGGCCGGGCTGGGCTGAGTTCGCCCAGGTCCACAGAGATCTGTAGGTGCCCGTGCCTGCCATCTGTCCTGGATCTCCGGGTTGGTGGGTCTGTGGATCTTGAAATCCAGATGTGGGACAAGTCCCTCCCCCATCCTAGCTTCCAGCTGAAAAGAGAAAAAAAAAAAAAAAAAACCCAATAACTGGAGTTTCTGAGCTCCTGTCTCCTTCTTTCTCTGTCGTATCTATGAAGCACCTATTGAATGCCAAGTGTCATTCTGGTCCCTGGGATCCAGGGGTGAAGAGAAGGGAGGCCTTCGTGCCCCTGGAGGGAGGTTGCAAGTTGTTTTCTCTTGTGTTGAGATTCAGGCTGTGTGGGTGACTCCCGGGGTACGGGTTGGGCTGAGGAGGGCTGGACACCCGATTGTCGGACACCGTGAGTGACCGTTTTCAGGTCCTCGAGGCATGAGGAAGGAGGTGGGTTCTCCACAATGAAGGGGTCCTAAAGCCTGGATCTTTTCAAGGCCAGGGGTCCTGCTTGGGGTAACTGTGCCCTTCTGTCCCCCTTGGCTAAAGACGTGTCCCCAAAGAGGCACTGGGGCTCTCGCCCCACCTTCTGCCTGCTCACCCTACCCTCCAGAGGAGCAAGGACCTCCAGTCTGGATTCCCTCAGTTCTTCCCTCGTCCTACGGGGTCACAAGCGAGTCTGTGATTAGGGGTCCACTGGGCCACTGGGTATGGCAGACTCGTTTTACTGTCATTGGCATGATGTTTAAGGCTCTTTTGCAAAAGACTCAGAAGTGCCTCTGCAGAGCCTAGCGTGGGGCCTCCGAGAGCGAAGCTGTTTTCCTTTCATTAAGGTACTTTCCAAATCTCTTTCCGTTTGTTATCTGGTTGAGAGGGAGAGAGGCATCATCCTCCGCATTTTTCACAAGGAGCAAAGAGTGATGTAGACAGGGAGAGCTGGGGCTTTGCCCAGGGGGCCTAAGACTCCTGGTTCAGTGCTCCTCCTCCTGGGGCCTTCTCTACCGTTGGGGACCGCCCACGCCCTGATTTGTTAGTTGTAATAAGACCGAGACCCTAATGACTGCAGTGTAAATCGATCAGCAGAGGCGTCTCCTGGGAGGGGTTCAGACCCACCGAGGGAGGTTCAAACAGCCTCACTTGCTGGCACTGGTCGCGAGGCCGAGGTCCACTTGACACTCGGACAGAGGGACCTGGACAACACGAATCCGTGACCTGGAGTTAGACCCCTTGGGGTCCGATCCCAGCTGTGCCACTAGCTAGTTCTTGACCTTGGAGCCTTCCCTCTCCCCTCTCTGTTCCTCCTTTCCTTCCTGTAAGAGAGCAGGCACGCTTAGTTCTCCAGGTTGGAATCAGGTGCCTGGCATACTGTGAGCGCTCACCAAGAGTGTTGGCAGTGATTTCTGTTAGCTGTCCCCGGAGGGGTTGCTGATCCGATTTGCTGAGTGCGCTGCGAGGCGGGAAGGCTAGCTTTGATTTCGACGATAGGGCCAAAAAGCCTTTATGGTGTGGACAGACTCAGCTGGCCCGACCAAAGCAAGGCCGATGCTAGTTCATGCACTTTGGGGCCAAATGCCAGCCATTCCTCTTTGAGCCACACTACGGCTCTTCAGAAGATCTGAGGGGTCAGTGAACCCCTCTCTAGGTCCCCCATAGCTGCATAGGTGCTGTGTGGTCCAGTTCCAGGACTGTGTTGGAGACAGACAGGTGGCCTGGCCGGGCGCCGGGCGCAGATCTGACCCCGTCCCTGCAGAGGAAACTGGGCAAATTCAAGTAGGACCGGGGAGGCAGGCGATCCGGAAATTGTCATCGGAGGAATGGTTGAGGGAGCTGGTGACAAGAGGCCTGGGGCAGATGAGGCTCAGGGGTGGGCGGGCTGTCGTCATGCGTCTGCAGGGCTGTCATGCGGAAGAGGGAGCAGACGGGGTTCCAGGGGCTTTGGGATGCTGGCTGCAAGATTCTGGAAGGCACCTCTCCCGTGGCCTTGCCAGACTGCCGTGCAGCCCCCAGACAGCCCCTGCCTTGGTTCGTATGTGCGCCTGTGTTGGTTGGGGACGTGTATGCCTGTGTGTACGTGAGCATGTGCCTGTGAGTAGATAGTGTGTGTGTCTGTGTGATTGTGAGCAGTGTGCGTGTGTGTCTGGATATGATTATGAGCATATATGTGTGTGTCTGTGTGTTGTATATGTGAGTAATTGTGTATCTGCATTTTATGGGGCACACGTGTGTGTCTGTGGTTATCCAGGACGCATCTCTCTGTTGCGTGAGTGTGTTGTGTCTGTGCAAGAGGTTGCTGTGTGTCCACGCAGGAGCAGTGCGTGCCTGAGAGGTTGACAGTGAGTCCGCTCATGTGCAGCTCGGTGGAGTGTGCTGAGTACTGTATATGTGGCAACGGACTGGGCCATTTGGGGGTTTTGTCCATTTCCAGAGGACCCCCGTGACAATCTGGAGATCAGGCACTTTAGAGATCTCCAACTCCCAGAACTCTAGAATTCTGTGGCCGATGGTGCCGTGGAGGGTGGGGGAAGCCTGGGGTCTCACTGTGCGTGTCCTGTGCTTGATGGGGCCACCCTGCTCACCCCCGCAGAGGCCCTGCCTTAGAGTGCTTGTCGCTTCATTTCATAGGCAGGTATCTCCGGCTGTCACGTGCCGAGGCAGGTTGATGTGCTCCAGACACCACACAGAAGGTTCTGGTCGTAGTGAACACTCAGGTGGCTACGGCCGTGAGTGTGAGACGTGCTCCTTTTGAGAATCCTCGATTCTCATGTCCCGAATTATTGCTTGTTCTTCTAGCGGTGACATTATCTGCTCTGTGGTTGTTGACAGAGGAATAAACAAGTTGTCTGCCCATGTGAAAACACACACACACATACACACACACACACACACACACACACACACGGCCTGGTGGCCAGAACAAGCTTTAGGTCTCCCCCACAATTGTGTCTCTGGAGATACCGGGACCCCAAGAGCTCTTGAGGACTCTCTGGAAAACTCTAGAAGGTTGGCTTTCTATCTCTTTGGGACGACTCGGGGGTTCTTCTTGGCTAGCACCTGGCTCTTAAACTCTGACCACTCATTTGGGAGGCCGACCTGTTTCTAGGGCATCCATCTCCAGAGTACCCGTCCAGCATGATGCTAGAATGGTTGGGGTTTGGGTTTTTGAGTGGGCAAACTCGAGCTGGGATTTCCCCCTCCTGCCCTTTACCATATCAGTTGGGTGTCACTGGGCACTGCTGGACGCCTGATCTCTTACTCCAGGAAGGAAAAATGTCAGGGGGTTGTGGGGGGAATTGACAAAGACCACACACAGAGCCTTTGATCACTGCCTGCTGGAGTGATGGTGATGTGGTGGTGGTGCTGATGATGATGGTAGTGATGGTGACGAGGTCATGGTGACAGTAGTGAAGGTGGTAGTTGTGACGGCAGTAACGATGGGATGGCGTTGGTCATGATGATGATGACCCTGGTGATGATAATGACAGTGATGATGGTGGTAGTGATGATGGTGATGATGATGGTAGTGATGGAAGAGAGAGGATTGGGATAGCAGCCTGAAGATGGCACAGCTGGTTCCACATATACCCAAGTCTTGGTGGGTCCCAGCATGCTTTTCACCATGATAGGAGTGGCCAGGAGGAGCGAGAACCCCAGGTCCCAAGAGGCTTGTGGGATAAGGATTGAATTGGAGCAACTTTCCTGACACAGTGGGCTTTGTCTACCGCCCCTGCTCACGGAGGGCACTGCAGTTGGTCCACCAAGGTCAGGCCTGAGCACCAAGAGGGAGGAGCCTGAGCTGAACGTGCAGATGTGGCTAGATGTGTCCTTTTGTCCTGGGAAACTCCATCTGCAGACAGGTTTGCAACCTGGGGACCGGGTTGCTAGTGCCCAGAGCTGGGGATGTGAGCTGAGCCAGTGGCAGGAAGGAGGGGGCTCTGAGGTAGGAAGTGAGTTTTAGGAGTGGAGAGTGATCCAGAGGGAGGAGGCTGGGTGGGCGCTGGGGATTGTGTTGCCAGTGGTCCCGAAGAGAGATATGAGGATGAGGGTCGTCATGCAGTGGGACGGGTTTAATGGGAGAAGAGAGCCGGCACCGAGTGGATGGCCTGTGGGGGACCCCGGAGAGAAGGTGGCCTCTTGCAGCCCGAGGCAGCAACTCCTCCCTTCCGTGTAGCTGGGGCAGAGGCTTCTGTGGTGCTGGGAGGGGCTGCGAGGCCTGGACCCTCCACTTTGTGGACTGATCTCGCTTCGCCCAAACCCATCTCTCTGTCCTTCTGGCTCCCTCACCTTTGTCCCTTCCTGGGCTTCTCTCAAGCCCCAGAAGGCGGGTGCTTAGAAGCGCAGCCGGGGCACACCTCTCCCCTGCCTGAGACCCTGGGGTGACTTCGAGTGCTCCTTAGGGTGCTTGCACGGAGCCCTGACAGACGCTTGGCCGCCCCTGCCCCGCTCGAGGCTTGGCCACGCTAGTCTCACTCTGTCCTTAAGTACTCCAGTCACTTCCGGCTTCCTGGCCTTTGCATGTGCTGCAGCTTCTGCTGGCGCGGCCTTTCCACAGGGCGCTGCGATGGCGCCTTCTGATTCTTGCTGTTTCTCTTTAAACGCCTCTTCCTTCAGAGAGGATGAAGCGACTTCTCTCCACTCCCATTCTCCCTTGTTTATTTACTTCTCGGTATTTTTTTATTCATTTATTCAGCAAATATTTGTTGAGCACCTAGTATGTTCCAGGCACGGTTCCAGGTGCTGCGGATGCAGCCGCGTGTGCACCAGGCCGCGGTCTCCCTTTGCTCACAAGCTGCTTTCAGGCCCGGGAGATGGAAGCCAATTCAGAGAGATACAAAAACAAAAATCCGACGCTCTGTGTGAGGGTGACTGGGCGGTGAAAGTGGAAAACAGAGCGAATCCATGGCGGAACTGTCTCTCTTGCTCGAATGTGGGCTGAGTGAGTGAGTGAGAGCTGACGGCAAGTGTACTGCATTGCTGAGAAGCGCCTGCGCACAGTAGGTGCTCAGAAATGCCAAAACAAGTCTGCAGAGCCTGGCAGAGCAGGGGGAAGGCAGAAGGGACGAGCGCCAGCTAAAGGGACTCCGGTGAATGGAGACCCGGAGCAGCCAGGCGGGGACTCTGGAGGTCTTGCTTGGCAGGAGGAAGTGGCCAGCGAGGGAGAGTGGTGGGCTCCGAAGTAGATGCACGGGCGGGAAGACCTGAACAACCCCGGGCAGGGTGCTGTTCTACCTGGGTGCTTGACACGTGGCTGGCCAGGGTGCTTATGTAAGGCCCGCGGTGTTTTGCTGGAAGCAGGAGCAAACCCGGGGCTCAGGAGAGAGTGCTGCAGCCCTGACCAGTGAGGTGGAGCGGCAGGAAGCGCCAGCGCCCACCCGTCGCCCCTGGGAGCAGAGTCCAGACGCATCAGCTTAGGGTGGTTCAGTCCACAGCCCCTCTCCTGCCAGAGACACAGGAATCCCTGCCCAGCCTGGTACCTCGGGGCTCTGGCCCAAGAGACCCCACAGACTAAGTCTTCAGGGACTGACAACCCTGGGGGTGAGATGCTGAGGGCCCAGACTCTGGGAGCGCCTGTTCTTCCCCGCCTGGGGGGGGGGAGCCAGCAGTGCCATTGTCACTTGGGCTGAGGGGGTGTGGAGGCATGAACTGGGGTCTGGTTTCTCTTCCCTCCCGGTTCCACACTTGGCTCCACCATTCCCTTTCCTGAGCCATGTGGGGCTGCCACAGAGCGAGATGGAACTGGTGTGTGATTGGGCCGCGCAGGAGGGCCGAGGACTTTGGAGCCATACGGCCAAGACCGGCTGGCCCTTGCTTGGCCGTGTGTCTGTCCTGGGCCTCAGTTTCTCGGCCTGGAAAGCACAGAGGTTGATCTTTGGGTTCTGGTCCAGGGGGATGGCTCAGGGGTTAAAGCTTTTGCCTCACAAGCAAAAGGACCTGAGTTCGGATCTCAGATCCCACATAAAAACGACAGGCAGAAATGGCAGCGGCCTGTAATTCTGGTCCTGGAAAACAGAGCCTGGGAAACCCAGAGCAAAGCACTAAGGAGGAAAAGCAATTCAGATGGTTCTCAGTGTCACCCCTAGACCTCCACAGGCACACACACTTAAGTGCCCTTTTTGCGTGCACACACACACACACACACACACACATCTCTGGGGTGTCATCTTGGCATGTGGGGGTGGGGTAAAGTGGGGCAGGGGAGTGTTCCTGGTCCTTGGAGATCTCAAGTGTCACTTCCTCAGAGAAGCCTCCTGTAATTTCCCCCCTTGTTTGCCAGGGACCCCCAGTGTCTATTTCGCAGCACCCACTTGGACTAAGTGGGTCTGGAGGGCTGGAACTGGGGTTCTGGCTTTTCCTGGTCCCGGTAGCCATGTTTGTGTTCATAGTAAAACGTTTTTGCTTGAGTTTGTACCACTTTTTATTTGTTTATTATGTGGAGAGAGTGAGAGTGATAGCGAGAGAGCAAGAGAGAGAGAGAGAGAGAGAGAGAGAGAGAGAGAGAGAGAGAGAGGAGGGAGGGAGGATGTATGCTACCCCATGTGTGTGGTTGTCCACGACAACCTGTAGGAGTCGTTTCTCTCCCTCCACCTTGCTGAAGCACGGGTCTCTCTTGTTTTTGCCATAGCTGCTCTGTGCGCTTCTCACCCAATTCTCTCGTCTCTCTCTGTCCCCCATCTCGCAGTAGGCGTGCTGGGGTGACAGATGCGCGCCATTGCGTCTGGCCACTTAGATGGGTTCTAGGCTCAAACTCAGGTCGTAGGCTCGCGTGGCAAGCCGCTGTTCCCCTCTGAGCCATCTCGCCGGCCTCTTGCTTCTCTTTTGGTAGTTCAATAAGCTTGTAACTCCAGTCTCTCATTATTTCGTTTATTTTTCTGTGTGTTCTGAGCATGTGTGAGTGCGTGTGCCATGTGCAGGCGTGGGGACCAGCGGAGGCGTCAGGCGTCCTGCTCTATCATCCTCTGCCTTATCCCCTTGGGGTGGCGTCTCTCGCGGAGCCTGGAGCTAGATCCTCTCGCCATGGCCCTGCCCACCACAGTGCTGGTGCTACAGGCCCACGCAGATGTTGCTGCTTTCTATGTGGGTTGTGGGATTTGAACTCAGGTCCTCATGCTTGCACGGAAACACTTGCGTGAGCATGCGATGGTGTTCATGTAGAGGTCAGAGGGCGACAATGCAAGAGACTAAACCCTCTCCCCCTACCTTGTGGGCTCTGTGGCTCAAGCTCAGGTTGTCAGATCATGGCTTTCTTTCTTTCTCTTCCTTCCTTCCTTCCTTCCTTCCTTCCTTCCTTCCTTCCTTCCTTCCTTCCTTCCTTCCTTCCTTCCTTCCTTCCTTCCTTCCTTCCTTTTTCCCTCCCTCCCTTCCTCCCTCCCTTCCTCCCTTCCTTCCTCCTCTCCCCTCCTTCCTCCCTCCCTCCCTTCTTTCTTCCCTGTCTGCCTTTCTCCTTCCTTCCCCGTTTCTCTCTTTCTCTCTCTCTTTCTGTCTTTTCTTTCTCTTTCTTTCTTGTGCTGGGGATGAACCCGGAGCCTTGCACTTGCTAGGAATGTGCTCTGCCGCTGAGTTAAATGTCCAGCTCCTCATTTTTAATTTGCTTTGCAGCACTGGGGGTAGCACTCAGGACCCTCGACCACTGAGCCACATCCCCTAAGCACAACTAGTCCAGGGCGAGGTGCAGAGAGAATGTCGGCTGGGGAGGAGGCTCAGCGTGAGGCCCCAGGTTCCATTCCCAGTGCTGGGAAGGAAAAGAAGAGAAGAGAAAAGAGAAAAGAGAACCGGCACATTCTTAGAAGGCGTTAGTTGCTCTCCCCCTGGTCCTCTGCCAAGGCCTATGCTGCTCAGACTTGCCCGTGGTCTGCTGAGACATTCGGGGGCCTGCAGTGAGGATGAGGGGTGATTTGGGGGGCTCTCAGCTGGGCTGTCTGAATCATGCCCCTTGCTGCTGGGGAGGAAGGGTGGGGAAGTAGGTGCCAGATCGGCCCCCCCTCCAGTCCCCAGGGTTCTCTGCTGACCTGTCCCCCCCCTCTGTCCCCAGGGTTCCCTGCTCCACGCTGACATGGCCGACAGCACCCCGCCACCACCCTCGTCTGCAGCAACCCCGGCCGCTGAGGCGGGAATCACCGAGCAGCCGGGGTCCCAGAGCCCCCCTCCATCCCCTCCAGGCCTGCAGGAGCCCCCAGATGGAGTCGACCCTGAAGTCCCACACCCAGACTTGGCGCCCGTTGCCTTCTTCTGCCTGCGCCAGACCACCAGCCCCCGGAACTGGTGTATCAAGATGGTGTGTAACCCATATCCTTTGGGGGGTCTGCCACGCCTGCACCCCACCC
The DNA here is from genome assembly GCA_023101885.1 of Typhlomys cinereus. NCBI lineage: Eukaryota > Metazoa > Chordata > Mammalia > Rodentia > Platacanthomyidae > Typhlomys > Typhlomys cinereus. Next base: position 233,965 of record JALPQD010000905.1, read on the forward strand.
AGGGACGAGGTGGGTGTGGGGGCTGGGAAGAGCCGCTTCATGATAACCGTCTCTCCACACCGTCCGTCCGCTGGCCGGGGGGCCGAGGTCTGCAGGGAGCCTGCTGGGGCGACGTGGGCGCAGGTGACAGTCTGCAGAGGTGTCGGGGCAAGGAGCTTGCACGGGGTCCTGCTGGGCTGAAGTTCCTGACGGCCGGCCTTGCGGCTGGTGGAGAATGTCCTTGGGCGTCCCCAGCCCTGTGCTGGGCTGGGAATGCAGAGAAGTCAAACCCTGGCTCTGCGGCTGGGGGCAGTTGAGGGGCGCCCGCCCCTCGTGTCCTCGCTGTGGCTCCTTCCAGGCAGGGATGGCAGCAGTGAGCAGCCTCCTGGCGCGGCCCCGCGAGCTCCCTCTGCCTGAGGCCGCCGCTGCCCGAGGCCAGTCCTCTGTGCTTTATGCCGCCCAACACCGGGCGATGCGTAGACAGCAGCCTGTCCACACGTCCACGTGCGAGGGGTGGACATCCCGCACCTGTGCAGGAGGGCCAGAGAGATGAGGGGGAGAGGAGAGGGCTGAACCCCCACCCTGACCGCCTGCCTCATCCTGATGAACCGGCTTCCTGCCGCCTGTGCTGCCTTGGTGGATGAAGCTTCCGACTCATGGATTTTGGGGGACACATCTAAGATCCCTCATAGGTTCCCATGGCTCCGAAGGTTCAGAGCAACTTCCTAACCCAGCCCACCAGGCGCTCTGTGCCTCGACCCAGCCTTCCTTCCCACCCTCCGCCTCCCCTCTGTCAACCCCCCTCCCCCCTCCCCTCCCCTCCCCCCCAGCATCACACACGCTCTTTGTCGCAAGTGCTTTTCCTTTCCCTGTTTACCGGGCCAAATCCTCTGCTGTGTCATTAGATGACGGTTTTAGCGTTACCTCCTCAGGGAAGCCCTCTGTGATGCCCGGGACTCTTTATGCTGTGGAGTTCTGGATTCGTTTTTGAGGCAGGGTCTCAACGTAGCCCAGGCTAGATTCAGACTTGCTATGTGACTCAAGGGTGACCTTGAACTTCAGACCCTTGTGCCTCTACACCTGATCTTATGTGGCATTGCAGAGCACACCCACGGTTTCACATGATGTGGCAAGCGCTCTACCCACGGAGCCACATCTCTAGCCCACTGCCCCCTCTTGGAGTGCTGCCAGGGCAGGGGGAGGTGTTTGTTCCCTGCTGGCCCTGGGGGTGCCTGGCTTTACGGGGCTCCTGCAGAGGCTTTGCTGGGTATGGGTGGGGGAGGTCCTTCTGGAAAGGGAGGAGCTGGGGATGTAGCTGACGGGCGGGGCCGGGGTTGGGGGCAGAGGGAGGCCGGGCTGGGCCGTGTAGCTGCTGACGACCAGCGTGTGTTCTGAGAGCTGCAGGTTCAAGCGTGGGCTGTGGGAACTTGAAGTTGTGGGGTGGGGCTGGGGAGCAGGAAGGTGGGGCTCGTGGGGGGGGGGGAGGTTTGGGGACTTAGAAGAAAGCTCACCAAGGATCAAATGTAGTGGAGTTGGTGGCCACCAGGAGAGGAGATGGCTGGTGAGTTGGTGAGTCAGGGTAGAACCCCACTCTAGTATTAGTGATGTCTGTGGGGTCGGGGGGGGTGGGTCTGTCCCCAGGAAGCTGGGAGAGCCATGCAGCACTCTGGGTCTGATGAACTCCTTCCCGGGGGTTGGGGTGGTGACAGCCCTGGATCTCTGGGACCCTTAGACACCATCGGGGCATCTCTGGAGTGGTGGCATCCAGAGCTTCATGTCTTTGGGTGGGAGGACACAAATCTCCACCCTGTAGAACAAGGACTCGGGGGTCTCAGTGCTGTGTGAGGGTTGCTCCATGCATTTGTGCCCTGAGATGCTCGAGTTTTCCTGGGGACCCAGGGGACAGACTGACCCGGTCCTAGTTCTGGAAGCAGGCGCCATCTGTCCACAGTGGGTAGCCAGGGCTGAAAAGCTTTAGGGGCTTTCAGCGTGTGAGCAGAGGGGTGGCTGGGCCCCAGAAGTGGGGGTCCCTGCAAGATTTCAGGGCTTCAAGGAAGAGAACACCTGGCCAGAGGCTTAGGAGACGGTCACTTAATGTCACAGGCTCATCCAGCAGGTGACAGGAGTGGGCTCTGGGTGCTGTGTGACCTCGAATAAGTGGCCTCACCTCTCTGAGGATCTGTGGGCAGCATGGTCACCACGCACCACGGCTCTGAGTTGTCGGGGACTTTGAGAGTGTGACTGTGACGGGCTGTGGCGGGGCCGACGTGACCCACGCTGGCCCAAGCGTGGCACAGAGGCCTCTGTTTGGGCGTTGGTCTGCTCTGGGTGTGACTTTGCCGTGGTCCCTTTCTCGGTGTGTCCCCTGAAGCTGAGGGGCTGCGAAGGTGTCTCCTCCAGCTCCAGGAGCCCAGGGCCAAGCATGCTCAGCTGGGAGGGGGGGACCCAGCCCCGGAGCTCAGCCCCGGGATCCACGTCGCTGACCTACTGGGTGACCAGGGCCCTCTGGTCACGCTGCCCCCTGGGCGCCTCTCTGCACGCCACTCTGACCCATGGCTGTGAATGGCGATGCAGGGTCTGGCCTGGAGAGGGGAAGGGGTCAGAACAAGCCCTCCTCTGTCTGGAAGAGATTTGAACTAGAGCGTGGGCAGCGGTCAGCCCACCTCTCTCTCTTCGCTGTGCCTTCATCCTCTTCTTCCTCCATCCTACTACATGCTACATCCCACCTCCTCCTGCAGCCTTCTTTTCTATCACCCATCCTCCCTCCATCCTCATCACTGCTCCCTCCTCCCTCCCTCTTCCCGCCATCCTCCCTCCATCCTGCCTCCTCTTCCTTTCAGTGCTCTTCCCCTTTCCTCCATCCTTTCTCCCTCCATTCTCCATGTCTCCATCCTTCTGCCTTCTCCCATCTCCCATCTTTCCTCCATCCTGCTTCGTTCATTCTTTATCTTTCGCTCTCTTTCTTCATTCATACACCTTCCTCCTACCCTCTTCCTCCTCCATCTTCGTCCCACCTCCCTCTATCCTTCCTTCTTCTTCTCCATCACCCATCTTCCTTTCTCCAGCCTTCTTCCTCCTCCATCATCTATCCATCCATCCACCATCCATCTATCCATCATCCATCAATCAACCATCCATCTGTCCATCCGTCCGACCGTCCATCCGTCCATCATCCATCCATCCATCCATCCATCCATCCACATCCATCCATCATCCATCCATCTCCTCCTTCTTTCTGCCTTCATTCTCTTCCTTCTTCTCCTCTTCCTTCCTTTTTCCCTCCCTCCATCTTCTTTCTTCCTTTACAATGGTCTTCTCAATTCCGGGACCCTAATGCTGTCTGTGGGCGCGGCCCCCCGGGTGCTGTCTGTGGGAGCGGCCCCCCGGCCCTGTGGGCTCAAAGCTGCTGCTGTTGTGTATCAGCCACAACTCGAGACCCCTGCTGTGGTGGTTCCAAGCTCGGCTGGGTCAGGGGTTCCAGTGTCTGGAGGTCAACCTGGAGACTTCTGGGACAAGCGAGAGCTCACAGGCAAGATTTAAAGTGGGGTGACGGGAACGCCACACTTCAGTGATCCAAACTCTGAACAGTTTGTGTTTTGAATGTGCGAGCCTGAAGTCTGGCAGCTGGGATGCTGCGTGTCTGGGACCCGGGACCTGCGACCCTGGCTGTGGCCTCAGACCTGCCGACAGATGTCAGGGAAGAAGTCAGAGACTTCCGTGTCCCTGGGAGACACTCTCAGGGGCTTGGGAGCTCCGAGCAGCCTTCGACTGCTTGGACACGGAGTGTGGGTGCCGAGAGGTGCCCTCTGTCAGACCCGATGTCTCTGCCACCCATACTCTGTGGGAGGCTGTCAGGGCCAGTGCTTAGCCTGGTGCTTCTCGGTTGGAGGGATATCAAGCAGTACCTAACTTAGTCCTCCCCAGTGGCAGAATGTCAAGGTGGTGGTTAACGCAGTTTCTTCAGTGGTGTCAATCAGGAGGCAGTGCCTCACCTAGTCTTTCTCAGTGCGAAGGTGCCAGAAGCAGTGTTTTCAGCCTGGTCCTTCTCAATGGAGGTGGTCAAGGTAGTGTGGACTCTTGTTCCTCAGTGGAGGGACGGTGGTCGGCCTAGCTTTCCTCAGTGCGAGAACATCCAGGGCAGTGGCTAGCCTGGTGCTCTTTGGTTCGTGAAAATCAGGGTCAGTGCTTACTTTTAGTCTTTCTTGGTGGCTAAGTGCTGGATAGTGCTTAACCTAGTCCTTGCCAGTGGGGGAGGGGAGTCAGGGCAGTGCTTAGCCCGATGCTCCTCAGGAGAGTCCTATTTGCATTTTGGGCTGTCAGTGTTTTGGGGGTCTTGTATATTACAGGGCGTTGGTCATTCCTGACCCCTGGATACAGAATGCTAGCCGTGACCCTCGATCGCTGCAGTCACCAAACATGAGCATCACATGGGAAGAAGGAAGCCTACTGAAAACGGAGCCCCGAGGGTAGGAGCCTGCAGGCCAGGCCAGAGGGATCTGTTTTCTGACTACCAGTGATGGGCAGGGCAGGGCAGGGCGGTGGGCAGGAGAGGCCACCCTGACCACCCATCTCGAACTCGTGCGCCCGTTCCCGGGGCACAGGGCCAGCCGCCCTTTGGAACCTGACGCTCCTGTCTCAGCTTGCGCCGCGGCTCAGAGCTGGCCTGAGTCACTGCCTGACTCACCGTGGGCTGCCAGGCTGTGCGGACCCTCGGGGGTGGGAAAGGCCCGCTCACTGCTGTCTGCCAGGCTGGGGTCTGGGGCAGGCAGCCGGGCAGCCTCTAGCTCTGACATGTCAGGGGACAGACTGTGCCGACTGACTCAGGCGGGGGGGTCGGTGCACAGGGTTGTGCAGGATTCGCTGGCCGTCTGAGTCAGACCCACCAGGGCCGGTTCTGTGTTTTCCTGCTGGACGACCATGGCCCGTGTCAGGCCCCCTGAGCTCTGGTTTCTCCACCTATTGGAAATGAGGTGGTGGCGTCTCCTTTGTAGGAGCGCCGCAGACCAGGGCTGCCGGTGGGGTGCGTGTGATGAGGGAACTTTGCTGACCGTCACGTGGTTGTCACTGTCCCAAGTGCCTGCGGGCGGGCAGGATCCTCAGTGCGGCTGCTGGGTCAACACTCTGCTTGCGGTAGATTCAATAAACCCCTAGTGACAGGTCCTTTCGACGGAACATAACACCTCCCACAGACATTGTTCCCCAGGAAAATCCCATTCGATCCCTGTTGTTCACGTGAAGGAGTGTGAGTTTGGCTGTGTCTGGCCAAGCCTGCGTCACAGCAGACATTGCTAATCGATCCCGGCATCTGCCAGCCAGAAGCCGGAGCAGCTGTGACTGATCAGCTGGAAATCTATTTTCCACCGCGTGTGGATGAAAAGAGCCTTTCGCAGTGGAGGGGCTGCATGTGCTCACTTCCGTTGCCCCTCCCGGAACCCCACATTCCTGTATCTGTAGTGGGGCCATTTCAGAGGACTATAGTTGTTCCTGGAGGGAGCCCAGTGGAGTGTCCATGCCCCACGGGCTGCTTGGAGGGCTCTCCCTGCAGTGCCACTTTTAACTGTCCTTGAGGGCAGGTGCCCTCATCGCCCCATTTTTCAGATGAGGTAAGTGAGATTCAGAGAGGTTGTGTGACTTATCCAGGGTTGCACAGCCAGGATGCAGCAAGGTTGGGATGAACTCCCAACTTCTGTGACCATCGCCTGGACCCCAGTGGGCTACAGTGTGCATTTTCTGGGGTCTCCAGGCCATCTGGATGATCCCCTAGGGGAGCCGGGACTCCCTTCCATTCCAGTGTGCTCTTCCTCCGTGGTGGAATTTGTGTGTGTGTGGCGTGTGCGTGCATGCGTGCGTGCGTGTGTGTCTGTGTGTGTGTGCGTGCGTGTGTGTGTGTCTGTGTGTGTCTGTGTGTGTGTGTGTGTGTGTGTGTGTGTGGCACTGAGCATCTTCGAAGGCCTTTTCTCTGCTTAGGATCAGACGGGAATGGTGGCTGCCTAGTAACCTTGGACAAATCCTCCATTTCTGGTACCCTTGACCTCCCTGCCCGAAGGACGTCAGGGGCTGTGAATCTCTCTCTCTCTCTCTCTCTCTCTCTCTCTCTCTCTCTCTCTCACCCTTGCTGGGTGTATCTTGCTACTTGCCGGGACCAAATCAGTGGCTAGTGCGGGTTCCGGCTCGTTCCCTGGCTGAGACCCTGACGTGAGGACACGCACTAGCTCTGGCACGAAGGGAGGAGGGTCTCAGTGCTCTCAGCCCTGGGAGCTCGTGCTGTTCATGGGGGACTCAGTGTAGCTGTCTAGGGGGGTCTCTGCTGAGTGCTAGGTGTCCCACTGGGGACAGTGGGGCAGTTTGTCAGGGTGGTCTGCTCTGGCTCCAGCAGATTTAGAGACCCACCAGAAGGAGGTGACCGAAGACCATAGTAATGAGGGGTGAGGCTTGGGGTGCTGGCCAGGGGCCTGGAGTGGAGGGGCCTGGTGGGTTTGAGGCTCCTTAGAGGATAGCGCTGGAAGCAGGGGACTCAGAGGTGACCCCCCCCCCGACTCTGTGTCTTGGTGTCTGAGTGAAGATTTATGCCTGGCTTCCTCTCGAGGGACGTTTGACGAGGCGCTGTCTCTTGCTGAGCCTCTGCTGTTGCCTGCGAAGGGGGCCATGGCGGGAACATTGTGGTGGGATAAGGGTTCCAGGCCAGCTCGGGCAAGGTGCCAAGGGGAATCCCAGCAGGTGGGCAACTGTGTCCACAGTGCCTGGCTTGGAGGGCCTCGGGCTGGCAAGGGTGGGCATGTGCTACCCCAGAGAGGAATGGGGAGGCATGGAGCAGGTGTGTGTACACACATGGCGGTGTGTGTGGTGTGTGTGTGTGTGTGTGCACGTGTAGGTGTGCGTGGGGACGAGACCAGTACTGTGGAAGGCCTCATCACTCCCCTCAGATTAGCCCCCTCTCAGTTCTGCTGCCCCAGGCAACATATCAGCCCACCAAATCACAGCCTCCCGGACCTTCGGGGGCTGCAGGTCAGCAGGAAGGAGCCTCTTCAGGGCACCTCAGTGCATCTGGTTCCGAGTCCTTTCTTTCGGGGGTGGGGACATCAGGAGAGGTTGGGGCTCTGGTCTTGGTCGCTCAAGGTGCCTCCAGTCCCCACGCCTGCGTCACAGCTGCCCTTGGCCCTCCTGCCCTCCCCTACTGAGACAGAAGCCCAAGCCATGGCACCTCAGGGCAGCGACGTGCTGGGCAGTCCACCTCGGCTTTGTCTTCCAGCGTCCTGAGCTGCTGGGCATGGAGATTGTTGTGTCTTCCACAGCTGTCCCCCCCCTCCTTCCCTCCCTCCTTCCCTCCCTCCCTTCCCTCCCTCCCTTCCCTCCCTCCCTCCTTCCCTCCCTCCTTCCCTCCCTCCTTCCCTCCCTCCCTCCCTCCCTCCCTCCTTCCCTCCCTCCCTTCCCTCCCTCCCTCCTTCCCTCCCTCCTTCTCTCCCTCCCTCCTTCTCTGCCCCCCTTTCTCCCTCTCTTCTTTGTTGCTCCTTCTTCCTCACTCATCTTCAGTCTCTATGATGGTCCCAGCATCCTGGGTTCCAGTCTTCTGCGGTTCACCTTGCCTGCTGCTGACCTACCTCATGTTCTATCCTGCAGCCCAGGCAGCTGCCACCCTACCCGCTCTGTGCCTGTCCCCTCCTGCCACCTGCGCTCACCTCTCCCATTTTGCTAGAGCTCCGAAGGCCGCCATCCCCACCGTCCCCACGAGGTCTAGCCGCCCCGGAGGCTCTGAAGGCTGGGGCTGGGTCTTTGCCTAGCGCCCCCCGCTGCGATCCCGTCTGGGGCTCCGATGGCTATAGCTCCTCCTGAGGCAGCAGTAGGTCTCAGAAGGGACCGTGACTGGTCCAAGCTCATCTGCTAAGTAAGAGGTGGAGCTGGGACCCTCCTGGGACTCCCTGCCCAGCCTGCTGGTGGCAGGAGGGGGCTTCCTAAGGGAGCCGTCCCCTCCCACTCCAGCCTGGGCCTAAACGGATGGTCCAGACGGTGGTGGGTGTGGCTGGGAGAAACGACGATGCGCGCTTGGGAAACTGTCCATCTCCTCCGTCTGGCATGGGCAAGGCTGCTTTTCTCAGAAATAAAAGTCAGAGTTAAGCACTGTTCCCTGTTCTCATTGGTCGGCAGGATGGGCCAACAGCCAGAGATTCTGACTCTGAAAGGTGGCCTCAAGCTCTGCGGACCGGACAGTGCTGGGCAGAGGGGGCAGGTCTAGCGGCTATGTGTGGCTGAGTCCTGGGCATGACGGCCAGCAAGGGTGGGGCCTGGGTGCACTCATTTATGTGGCCATTTCCATTCTCTGTCTGTCTGTCTGTCTGTCTGTCTCTGTGTGTGTGTGTGTATGCTTGTTCGCAGGTACACGAGCACAGGTGTGCATGTGTGTGTGTGTGCATGTGAGTTTGGGTGCCTGTGGAGGCCCGAGATGGATGCTGCGAATCATCAGCGATCCCTCTTCCACCTTGTTCTTTTGAGGCTGAGTCTCTGATTAAACTGGAGCTCACCTCTAGGGCTAGTGTGGCTATCGGCTTCTCTGGGGATTCCTTAGACTCTGCCTACTGGGGCTGGAGCTATAGATGGGCTGCCATCCCCACCTGTGGGGAGGAACATTTTCTGTAGAACCTGAGATCTGAACACCAGGCCTTTTGACTTTGTGGCAAATGCTTTCACTATCGAGCCACCTCTCCAGTCTATGCATGTGTGCATTTTCTAGCCAGGGTGCTGTGTAACCAGGCTAGTCCCACTACATAGCTGAGACTGTCCTTGAACTCCTAATCTTCCTGCGTCACCTCTAGAGTGAGTCCTGGGGGTCACAGCGCCACCACACTCCTGCATGTGTCACATGTAACACAGCAACATGCTGAGGTCTCTGAGGAAGGGGGAGGTGGGGCCAGTCAGGATGTCCCCACCGGCAACCTTGCCTGTCAGTCAGATCCAGTGAAAAAAGAAATGCTCGGGGTCTGAGAGGAGAGCCCACCATGGTTCAGTCATATCCAGTGAGCCTCAGAACAAGTCTTAGTACCCAGAGGGTCCCAAAGGGGAAGGACGGATCACATTAGAATCAGTTCCTATGACTGTGTGGAGCAAGGCCGGGCAGAGGGACCCGAGGGCAGCACTGACAGGGGTCAGCTTGTCCTGACCAGAGCCTCACCGTGTGGAGGGCGGGGTGACCCTCAGTGGGATGAGAGCCATCCAGTCAATGGTGACAGGAGGTGGTAAAGGGACTAGCTGGGCATTTGGAAACAGCTGAATTCTAACTCATATCTGCCTGGCTTTGAGCTGACTTTGACCTGCCCCTTCCCTTAGACCCATCAGGATCCTGTTGGGAGACAAATGGCCCCATTTGTTTCCTTGGTGAGGAATCGATAGTCTTTTAATCAGCCAGAGCATCGTCTAGCTATCTCCCTGGGCCGGCTGCGGGGTGCGTGCCTTTTGCAGCTTTATCTGCTGGATAGAGAGCTCCACGGGACTGAGTGGACACCTTGGTCTCTCTGGGCCTCCTCTGCACAGCGGCGGGGGAGGTTTCCAGTCTCGTCCTGGTCAGTGGTCATGGCCAGGCAGCAGTGGTGATGGTGGCTGGCTGTCCTTGAGGTCTGCTTTGTCCTCTGGCGGGTACAAGCGTGGTGACCTCGCCGGCTTCCTTATCGTGAGAGGAGAAGGCAAAGGCTGAGCTGTGCTTTTCTCTCAGGGCTGATTCTGCCCCCAGAGGACGTTTGGTGACTTCTGGAGACAGGCTTCCTGCGGGGCACAGGACAGTCTTCCTGGAGGGCTGCCCACCCTCGAGGGTGGGACTCGGCTTTGGGGAGCTGGGACAGGGCCTGAGGAGGTTCAGGACGGAGCTGAGATCAAAGCCAAGGGATTCCTGCGGTCGTCCGGCTCCGTCCCTGCTGCAGCTGCCATGCCTTGCAGCGTCACATGCCCAGCATGTCCCAGAACCCCTTCTGTCCCTATTTATCCATCTGCCCACCCACCATCCCTTCTTCCTCCCATCCATCCATTTACTCTTCCTTCCTTCCTTCCTTCCTTCCTTCCTTCCTTCCTTCCTTCCTTCCTTCCGTCCGTCCGTCCGTCCGTCCGTCCGTCCGTCCATCCATCCATCCACCCATCCATCCTTCCATCTACCTCCTCACTCAGCCACTCATCTATTCAACCTTTTATCTATACACCCATCCATCTAGCATCTATCCAATCACTTGCCCACCATTCATCCATCTGTCCTTCTTTTCATCATTTACTCACCCAGTCACTCATTTATCTGCCTCCTTATCTATCTACCCATCCATTCAACATCTATCCATTTACCCACCCATCCATTTGTCATGCATTCACTCATCTACCCAAACATCTACTCTCTTCTTCATCTCCCCACCCATCTGCCATGTCCACTTGTTCACCCATCCCTCTATCATCCATCTATCTATCCATCCATTCACCTGTCCAGTCATCTGCTCATGCATTTATCAATCCAGCCACTACCCACCCATCTATCTCACCTGCTTATTTACCCACTTATCAGTTTATCTGTCCATTCATCCACCCATCCAACTTCCAATCCATCTATCCAGTCACCATCCATTAATCTACTTACACACCATCTATTTACCTATCTGTCTGTCTTGTCTGTCCATTTGTCCATCCACCCATCATCCATTCATCCACCCATCCACCCATCCATCCATTTGCCATGTATCCACCCATCCACCCATCCACCCATCCATCCACCCATCCATCCATCCATCTATCCATCCATCCATCCATCCATCCATCCATCCATCCACCCATCTGCCATGTATTCACCCACCCACCCATCCTCTATCCAATTGCCATTTCATGTATGCCCTCTACCCACACATGCATCAGCTCCTCCATTTATTCACCCATTCGTGTTTGGCAACTGCTAGTTGCCCCTTCTGCCTACATATCCCAGTCCTTTTGCCACTTGCCAAGTCTCCAGCCATGCCCTGTGTTGAGTACTGCCACTTTCTGTGTGTACTTTTGGGCTTTTGGTACCTTCTGGAAGCTTCTTGTGGGCAAGTCTCATGTTGCATCGATGTTCATCTCTTCTCCAGGCCTTGGCTCCAGCCCAGCATGATGGGGGTGCGGGGATGCTTTCGAGGGGTGCATTCTAGCAGCAAGGGTGAGGTGGTGCTTATGTGAACAGAGATGAAGCTGCCCAAGAGTGTTGGCATAAAGGGGCCTGAAGGCCAAGCCAGGTGTGTTCAGGGCTGAGAAGCAGAGGCAGTGGAAGTGAGCTGCCCGCTCACATGTGAAAGTTCATCACTTCCAGCAGGACTGGAGGGGAGACTGTCCAGAGACTCCGGAAAGAGCGTGGCTGGCCCAGGGCCATGGAGCCCCAGGGAGCGGGTGGGAGGGGTTCAGGCAGGGAAATGGAGAGGCCTTCAAGATGGCCGAGGGATTAGGGGAGAGGCTCTAGCAGAGGCCAGGATGGGAAACACACAGGGAGATGTGGGGCACGAGGGAAACCGTGCGGCGTCCCTGGTCAGATGTGACAATCCAGGGGTTGGGGGAACCTCCGGGGCTGTGAGGCCGCCTGGGCTGGGGACAGTTTCGAGCTTGTGTCTAAGTCTGTGGAAGGCTGTGGACAGTGGAGGGTCAGAGAAGAGAGAGACAGGACTGGGTTCTGGGAATGTGAGACCTGAAGACTGAACCCCAGGAAGTGGGAGGCCAGGTCCAGGAATTCACCGTGTCTCCTGTAGCGCCCCCCACCCCCACCTCGGGTGCTCCCGGAACAGGGGTCTTAATCAGGGGCTTAATCTGTTCCACGGATCTGTTCCTCTGTGATCAACTGAGGTGAAACCGCGCGTGGGTCACGACGTGCCGCAGCTCTGGTGAGGGTCACTGTAGAATCACCAGTGTTTCTGTCTCGCCGGGGCCACAGCAGAGCCGCGGAGTGACAGGTACATCCACTTGATGTCAGAGCACCACGTGGCGTCAGAGCCACCTCCAGATCTTGTCTTTAGCATGTTGATAATAAAATGCACGTTTTTCCCTGGGGGGAGGGGTGGCACACACCTGCAGCCCCAGGGCTTGGGAGGTGGAGGCAGGAGGGTCGTGAGTTGAGTCCAGCCTAAGCGACTGAGTGAGACCCTGTTTCAGAAAAACGGAGACAAAAAAAGAGCAAAATTGTTTTGGAGAATTATTTTGACTAACATGGTTCTTTTATATTTTAAGCCCCCCCACTTTAAAAGTAGCATATTAAAAAAAAAAACAAATGGTCTAAGGAGGGGCTTGTGAGATTCTCGTGGGAGCTATGGGAAAGGTGAAGACTTGGATTTGAAGGGAAGGGTCACCAGGCCCCGCGCTGCTGTCAGGGATGGGGTGGGGAGAGGTGGGGGGAGTGCCGGAGTTTGCTGTGCGCCCGAGGGTGAGGGTGCGTGGGTCCCTGGGGAGCACATAGGTGAATATGCACAGGCGTGCATCCTGGACAGGCTGCGCGGGCACAAAGCCATCGTCTTCTGTCTGTCTCCGCTGGCATCTCTGGGGGTTTCTGGAGCCAGGGACGGAATCTCTCATTCTTGTTCCCTGGTGGGCGCCAGGTCCCGTGTGAGGGAAGCTGCCCGCAGCCAAGGAGTGCTGCTGAAATAACGAGGGATGGAGGCTGAGTCAGGAGCAGTACGAAGGACAGGAGGGAGTTCAGGGTGGGAAGGCGAGCTGCAAATTCCTTCTTGGTCTCCCTTGGTGCCTCCCAACACCTTTGAAGCTGTAGACATGTTGCACAACCTCTCCGAGTGGGCATCTGAGAGGATGTGGGATAGCCAGGCTATGCCCTGCAGAGACCTGGAGAGAAGCATGCTGGAGGGGTGTCCTGGCAGAGGGTGTACACGCACGCACATACACGCACACACGCACACATGCACACGCACACACACACGCACACACGCACACATGCACACGCACACACATACACACATGCATACACATACACACATGCACACACGCACACATGCACACACGCACACACATACACACACGCACATACACATGCACACACATGTACACATGCACCCACATGCACGCACACGCACATGCGCACACACACGCACACACATGCACACACATATGCGCACACACATGCACACACACAAAAACACATGCACACACACGCACACACAAACATACAACACACACATGCACACACATGCACACATATGCACACACACAAACACATGCACACACACACACACACATTCACACACATACATGCTCACACATACTCTCACATTCTCACAGATGTACATGTACACACACAAGTGTGTGTGTGCTCATGTATGCATACACATGTTCACACATGCACATGTGCACATATGTACGCACACATATGCTCACACACTCTCACACACGCTTACACAGTACATGTACACACACATACACATGCATGCATATGCTCACACATGCACACACATGCACACACATGAACACATGCATATGCATGCTCACACACACATACACACACACACTCATACACGCACACACATGCATACACACACCCACACACATACCCTGGGAATCTCAGGAGGCTGTGCAGGTGCACCGTCTTTGAGGTGGGTTCCCCACACCACATCTGTCCCCAACCTCTCTGGTGATCGATCGGTGCCTGCCTGGCCCTGTCTTTGCTAGTGGCAAGCGGTGTGTCTGACAAGTCTCCTTGGGCAGAGCTTCCTTTCCCTGGGCCACAGGCCCTGCATTTTCCTCCAAGTTGGCAGCCCTGTCCCCTCGCCATCGCCTCCCCCACTCCGGCTGTCCATGCTGAGTGCTGTGTCTTGCCGGGCATCTGGGAATCAGAGATTGGACAGATCCAGGGAGAGCTCATGCGTTGGGACTGTGAGAGAAGGGACTGGGAACAAGGAGGAGGGAGGGAGGAGGGAGGGAGGAGGGAGGAGGGAGGGAGGAGGGAGAAGGGAGGAAGGAGGGAGGAGGAAGGAAGGAGGGAGAAAGGGAGGGAGGGAGGAGAGAGGAAGTGAAGGAAGGAGAGAGGAGGGAGGAAGGGAGGGAAGGAGGGAAGAGGGAGAAAGGGAGGAAAAAACGGTGGAGGGAGGAAGGGTAGAGGGAGGAAGGGAGGGGACAGGAAGGAGGGAGGAGGGAGGAAGAAGGGAGGAGGAAGGAAGGAGGAAAGAAGAGAGGGAGGAAGAAGGGAAGAGGGGGGAAGGAGGAAGGAAGAGAGGAGGGAAGGAAGGAAGGAAGAAGAGAAGGAGAAAGGAGGGCGGCCCCCATCTTTGCTTCAAGCGTCTGGGCATTTGGGGGCAGACCTGCCAGGCCTTTGCCCTGGGGCTGTGCGAGTGGAAAGGCCGGGGGCTGCAGGTCTCCCTTGCCGGGCAGCTCTTGGTCTTAGCACCGCAGTTGAGTCCCGGAGCCTGTGCAATCGCTTGACATTCCTTTCGGTGTCCTTGAGTGGGCATGGTGATGTCCACCACGCCTGTCTCGAGGGAGGGAGGGATGGGCCACGCCTGTCTCGAGGGAGGGAGGGATGGGCAGAGGAGATCTTTAATCCAGTGTCAGAAGAGGGATGGGCCAGGTCCTGGCGTCTCAAGGCAGGGCAGCTGCCTGCCTGTGTGCCGGGAAGGTCGGCGTGGCACCCGGAGCCCGCGGTGCCCTGCGCGCTGCTTGTGTGTTTTAACAGTTGCATTTTTCCTCCGAATCGTTGCTTTTCTTCCACTTTTGGTTTTGTTTTGGGACAGTGTCACGTTCTGCCACCCAAGCTGGCTTCAAGCCGAAACTTGGCTGACTGCTTCCCGCCCCGGCCCCCCAGTGCTGGATGTCAGGTGTGCCCAGCGACACCTGGATTTGTTCCATGTTTCATTCCATCTACAGGGGCCCACACATCTCACATGCAGCCCCCGCACCTCTGCAACTCTCGTCAGTGGCTCCCACGTCCCCAGCTCCATGGCTGCTCCCAAACTTCACTTCTATTCTGACCCCCTTGGTTTGATTTTTAGCGCCATAGAAGTAGAGTATATGTCTGTCCCACTTTACCCAACTGAGATTTGTTCGTGTCATTCCCTTTCCTGGCTGCATAGTAATTCCAACTTCAGCGCTCAGAATTCTCCCCTGAGAATTTCTCAGGCGTGACATTATTGACTTTTGGACTGTTTGATTCTTGTGATGGGGGTGTTCTGTACTGGATGCCAGTGTCCCCCACCACCTTGTGTTTACCTTTAGTAGACAGCACTCAACAGCTTTGCAGAGAGGCGATTGCCCAGAGAGATAAATAAACAAATGAGCAATGAGTCTCTATCTCTCAAAACCCTGTGGTCCAGCTTAAACCCAGCAGGTCTTCAAACGTGGCAGCCGTTGTCTCTGTGGTGTGCGCAACATGGTCACATGTTACCACTGGGTCTTGGAATAGGCCACATGTTGGGGACTTGACTCATCTCAGTGTGCCAGTGCACACAGGTATACAGCAGGTGCTCCATAGGTGTTTGGGGACCTGACCTGAGAGAAGCACAGAACTGACTTGAGAACCAGGATGTGTTCCCCATCATACTGGGGATGGGCGAAGGGAGCTCACGAGGTGGGAAGGGGCTGTCGGCCTTGCCCACCCCCCATCCCTTCTTCCTCTTGATCTAGGAGACAACTGGATCAGGCCCTGGGAAATGGATCGGATTTCAGATATGACAGAAATGAAAAACAAATTTGGCCTGCCCCCATCAAACCCAGTGCTCCCCCCAACCCCCTCTGGCAGTACGGAAGCTGTGCTTGTCAACAAGGCAGGAAAGGAGTGTGGTGGTCGCCATGGTAACCGTGCAGGCCTCCGGTGGCTCCCGGAGAGGAGGCCACCCCGTGGGGCTGCTTCTGAGGGACACTGTCCCTTCACTTGGTCACTTTTCTGCCTGCACCTTGACAGGTGTGGGGGAGGCTCTTACCCCACCCCCCAGTTTGGAGGTATTCTTAGTGGTCTTGCTCTTCCCAAGTCCACATCCTGGTCTTCTCAGAGCTCAGCCCTGAGGTGGAGTCCTGAGTTCTGATCCAGCTTGGGAAATTCCCTCTTGCCGGCTCTCCTCCGCCACCTCCCAAGGGCACTGGGGCCAGAATGTCCTTTCCTGACCAGTGTAGGCTACCAGGCCTGGACGCCCAGTGGATGTTCAGCCAGTCAGACTGACTGACATCTACCTGGCCGGGCCTGGGGTGGGGCCCCCTGAAGACCCCCGTGGAGCTCCCGGGTCCAAGGTGCTGAGGCGACTGTCACTGGGTGGTAGAGAACATGGGGTGAGGAAGCCAGCAAGAGGCTGGGCAGTGCTTGCCCTGCCATGTGCCACCCCAAGGACTGCCTCAGTTTCCCTGTCTGTCCAAATGGCAGCAAACAGTGGTATCTGCTAGGCTGGAGAACATTGCAGAAATCCCAGGTCGCCCCCTGCTCAGCACTGCTGGCCGGATGACCCTTTACTGTTTTGCATTTGGAAACAGGCGGGTCTTCGCCGGCGATCACCTGCTTGGCTTCCGGCTGGGACTGCAGGCGTGTGCCCCACGCCCAGCCTGCCCGATTCTCTTTGAAAAAGCTGTTAGCCAGACAGACTCAGCCGCTGTCAATCACAGACCTTGTAAAGAAGCCTTTTCACCTCCCACTCAAGGTCAGAGGTTCCCTGCTGACCCCATCATGGCCAGGGCTGAGCCCTTCAATGTCCATCTGCACTGACCGTGCTTGCTGGGGGCCTCGGGGCTCCTTGCTGCACAAGCCCACCACTGGGGTTTGTTTAACACAGTTCCACATAGCCCAGGCTGGCCTTGAACAAGGCATGTCGCGGAGGATGACCTTGAACGCCTCCTGCCTCCACCTCCTTCGTCCTAGGATCACAGGCGCATGGCCACCATGCAGATATAAATCACTGATTAGAAACCTTGCTGGCAGACGACTCTAGGTCACTTAGGAAGTGGCGATTGCATGTTAGACCCCTTGGCATCTAGTAGGTGCTCCACGTGTACTTGTTAATCCCCTGTGGAGCTCTGAGACCTCTAGGAAGCACCGTGTGTGTGTGTGTGTGTGTGTGTGTGTGTGTGTGTGTGTGTGTGTGTGTGTAAGGGCCTGGGAAGTGGGGTGGGAGTCCTGGCCCCTGGAGGGTATAGCTGGCTAGTAGTGAGGCCCTGTGGCCCCCTGAGCTCCCTTGGGTGTTTCTCTCTGAGGCCCGATGGGCTATTTTGGCACTGGCATTGACCTGATGCTCCGCAGAGCCCCTGGGGTGTCGTGGATGCCTGCGGTCATGCGACATGCGCGGGAAGCACAGGGCAGGAGACTGGATGGCTGCGAGGCTCGGGGACCCCCAGTGTGGCCGCTGAGCGTGTTGTTTGCCTGTCCGCACTGTTGCACTGGGGCACATGAAGTAGGCCAGTGGCTGGGTCCCAGCTGTGGGCTCTCGGATGCCTGGGGGGGGCTTTGTATCTGGCTGTGTGGGAATCAGTGATGACTCTGACCCTGGTGGAGGTGGCATCGAAACTCTACTCTCGGTCACCCACAAATCCTGTTCTGCCCTCTCGTGGCCTCTTCCCTTCTGTCAGCTCGGCCTGTCTCGAGCTCTGAGCTCCTGGTGCTGTGACTAATGGTGGCGACGCGGGCGTCAGGGCCAGGCAACTGAGTCTCTCAGCCTGGAGGCCTCGATTCCTCAGCAGCTGCTGTCCCTGCAGCTGGGCCTGCTTCCTGTCCCAGGAGGCCTGGCGCCTTTGAGCCCCAAGCCAGCGGAGCGTGGGGGGAGCCTTGGGCAGCGCTGCCTGTGCTGACCTAACTCCTGGGGCCCAGGGCCCTGCCAGCTGGGGTTCCCCGAGTGCCTGCGCTCCCAGGGGCTGTGGCGATGTCCTTCAGGTCTGAAGTCCAGGGTTCCAGAGGGCGGGGCTGACTCCATCTGCTGAGGGAACGCCCAGCGGGGGAGGGGGAGGGGGAAGGGTGTGTGTGTGGGGAATGTCGGGTGAGCTGTGGAGGAGGCCGAGGCACTTTGAGTTGCTCGGCTGAGTTTCTGTGTGACCTTGGGGGAGTCACATGGTCCCTGCAGACCCGTTTCCACATCTCTCCTCAGGGATGGTGGTTGACAGTTAAGGTCGCATCCTGAGGGTGCCTGGCACGCAGCAGTTGTGGTGTCTGCCAATTTGATCAGTGTGCTAATGTGCTAGACTAGGTGGGTGGGAGCTGAGCACCAGCTTGGGGGAGGCCAAAGGTGCTTCACTGGAAGCTTCTGGAAGAGGCGGCAGGTGACAGAGCTGTGGAGGGTGGGGAGGAGTTTGCCTTAGAGGGAGGGGTCCAGTAGAACTCATTGAGGTCAGAGGCCAGGGGGGTCTTAGGTGTCAGGCCAAAGGGCTATGGGGAGCCCCAGAAGGCTGTGGGCCGGGAGAGGAGTGTGGGTGGACCAGTCTGTCAGGGATAAACTAGCTTAGTGACAAGCAAAGACAGTTGTGGTTCTGTAGTCAGCGTGGTCTCTACAGCTGGGGTCCTTGGAGTCACGTGCTCCGCGTTGGCCTCGGTGAGGCCTCAGATGCCCTTGCACTTCCGATCTTTCTGTCGCCATACCCCAAAGGCTAGGATTACAGGTGCGTGCCACAGTGCCAGGTTTACGTGGTGCTGGGCCCTGAACCCAGGACTTCGTGCATGCTAGGCAAGCACTCTACCAACTCAGCCACATCCCCCACCCCTTTTGTGACAAAGTCTTGCTTACTAGCACTGGCTGGCCTGGAACTTGTGGTGATCCACCTGCCTCAGCCTCTCCGTGCTGGGATGTCAGGCGTGTGCCGCGGTGCCCGGCTAGATCTGTTCTGTGTGTCTTGCTTAGTTTTTAGATTCCCGAGTGGCTCTCACGAGGCGCTCTAGTAGTACTGCGCATGTGCCTGGCCTGGTGTGGGGCCCACTTTGGGGGCAGAGGTCTCCGCTCCAGCTCCGGCGGAGGCTGGCACTGGGCCAGGGCCACGCTGCGAGCGCAGGGAGGAAGGGGAAGCGTGGCAGGGGCAGGACGCGCATCAGAGAGGAGTCGCTGGCCGCAGAGCCCCGCAGGCTGGTGTCTCTGGTTCTCATCTACCAGCTCCCCATCCATGGGGTCCAGAGCCCTAATTTCCCAGAGCCTCGGTTTCCCTTATTTGTAATTGTATCTGCCACCCTGTGGCCCCTGAGTGTACCTGGGTGGGGCTGGAAGGGCAGAGGCAGCAGAATCTGGGGTGAGAGGAGGTGGGGCCTGGGGCATGGAGAGAGGAGGAGGATGCGGAGGGGAACAGGGATGCTCGCTGGTAATTAGAACTTTTGAACTTCAAAAGTTAATTAATGATGAAGCTTCTGCGAAGTGATGCTTGGGCTAGCAGGGGGCCTGGCAGCGGCTGGAATTAATTAGAGGCTGTGGCGGGAGAGTGTCATTGGGGCCAGGGACAGGAGCAGGGCAGGGACGGGGGGGTCACCGAGAACGCTGGCCACTCACTCCTGAGGTGAGCCAGGGCCGGAGGAGGAGGGGGTGCTGCAGAATGGGGTCTCCCAGCAGCAGGAGGTGCTTTGGTCACTTTGGGTGGGGATCTGACTGCAGTGGGCAGGTGCGACTCCACTGAGTACCGAGCTGGGGTGGAGATGGCAAGGCCGGGGCCCAGAGAGAAACTTAACTTACCCACTCAACAAACCTAGGCTGAGCATCCACCGTATGTCTGCTACTGTTAGAGTCGTGAGTGTGAATCTTTGTGACAGAACTCAGTTCCAGCAGTGGACAGAGACTGAGTGTGCTGCAGGCCATGCTGGCTGGGCTGCGATCTGTGCGTAGGGACATCGAGTTGGGAAGGCCGTGGGGAAGGGGTCTCTAGGTTTGAGGAAATGGGTGATACTCCGCAGCTGGGTGCCTGTTAGAGGATTAGCCCTGGAGGGTCTCGGGAAGTGTCTTCAGGTGGAGGGGACGGCCCATGTAGAATCTCTGAGGTGAGTGTGTCGGGGGCCTTGGAGTCAGAGAGTGGGGAGGGAGGGGCCTCGCTGGCCCGTGGAAGGGGCTTCCGAACTTCCAGGAGGAGCTAGGAGCCCTGGTGGGGTTCCGAGAGGAGGGGGGAAGGGTCTCCCTAGTACTCACCACACAGCAGCTCTTGTGGACAGCAAGGTGCTCTGGGACCCCCAGCGGAGACCTTCAGTGGGGACCTCCAGCGGGGACCCCCAGCAGGAGCCTGCAGATGTTGTGAGACCCCAGAGCCACTCAGTGCCTCCTGGGTACGGACCTGCTCAGTGCTCTTCCAGCCCGCACCTGCCTCTGCCCTCGGATGCTCAGGGGAGGGGCAGTTCCATGGCTGGGTAAGCAATGCACAGCAGACTCTGTTAGAGGGGAACCTACTCCTGGCTCAGCCATCACATGGCCAAGGGCAGTCAGGTTTCCCAGTCTGCAGGTTCACCTATGAGTTTGACTTCAGTCGTTCATGCTGTTTGTGGCTCACATTCATTCTATCTTGGGTCGCACCCTTTCGGGTACAAGTACCCTGAGGTCCAGGACTTGGCAAGTGGAGAGACACCAGCCTGGGAGGTCTGAGTGGGCTCCAGCTCTCTTGCCAGGTGGGACGTGGACGACACACCCACCCCAAGGTTCCGTGGAGCTCTGAGCTCTCTGATGGGGAAATTGGGGCTGCCAGGCCGGGCAGAGCCAGCCGTGGCCCAGGAGGAGTGGCCCGCAGGGAGGCTGGCTGTTGGTGAGATGTTCCCACTCTTGGGAGTGTGGACCGAGCCCCACACTCTGGCTCCAAACTGGGGTCTCTCTGTGGCTTGTGGCTGAGTGGAAAGCTGGTCTATTGAGCTCCCGGCTGCAGATGACGGCATTCTGACTGGGGGCTCCGGGAGACCCAGAGTCCCTGGACAGGGCTGGTGTGGGGGCAGCGGTCAGCGGCAGTGGGCAGGCTAGTCAGGTGGGTGTCTAGTGGGTCTCAGTTGCAGGTGGACACGGGCTAAGGAGGAGGGGTGGGTGAGGGACCAGGAGGTGAGCAGAAGGAGACAGCTATTGTTGAGGGAGGCCTCAGAGGTGGTTGAGTGTGATGTGGGGAGGGCACTGTCTGCAGCCCTCCGGGAACCGTTGCTTTCCGAGTGGGGTCAGGACGCCCTCCAATGATGGTTGGGTGGCTTTGGTTCCTGTGGGGTGTAGCACGCCTGTGGCTCTGGCTTGCTGTGGTGGGATAGGCTGACCACAGCTCTTTAGGACACTAGCCATTGAGGGGTGCGCCTGGGGAATGGCTGTGAACCTGTCTGGGGGGGGGTCCCGTGCTGGAGTACAGCCCCTGCCCCCGAGCACGCCACTGCAGTTTCCTCCTTGACTCTGCGCACGTGGTTCGAGTGTGTGAGCATGCTGGTCATCCTGCTGAACTGCGTGACCCTGGGCATGTACCAGCCGTGCGACGACATGGACTGCCTGTCGGACCGCTGCAAGATCCTGCAGGTGAGTCCTCCCCTCCCGACCTTCCCCTCCTCCCTCCCAGCAGAGGCGTCCTCTCCCCCTCCACTCCTGCCTGGGTGCCCCACCAGCCTCCTCCAGGGTCCCAAATGACGCGTCTTACCCCACCCCCTCACCCCACCCCCCATGCCTGGAGAGTACAGTGACTGACAGCTCTTCTGCCTATAGCCTGCGGGCTCCCCAGAACCTCTGAGCCTTTTAGAATGGCCTGTGGTGTCTCCTGTTTTCTCCCCCCAGGTCTAAGAAGAGCCTGACTTGGCATGTGCATGCATGTGGGGGCATGTGGAATCACGGTGCAGGGTGCGGGGGCTGCATCCATTGCACAGAGGGACAATGTGCCTTGCATTCTGGGAGGGTTGGTCCTCTTGGGGGACAGTTGTCCCTCTGCCCCAGAGTAGTTGTGGCCAGGTCTATAGCCTTCTTTAGGGCATGTGTTCAAATCTACGGTCTTGGCCCATTCAAGGCTGGATCTGGTACGAGGGTCTCTCTGGGTGGCTCTGGGATCCAAAGCCCAATGATAACCCATTAGAACTGTGTGTTGGGAGCCAGACTTGAGTCTCTGTTCTGGTCTTGTCACTGACTAGCATGCGGCCTGCGACAAGTCGCTTGATTTCTCTGACTTCCCTGAGTCTTGTTTCCTTAATCTCCAAGGGGGGGCATCTAGGGGGCTGTCACAGTGAGAACTAGGGCAGAGAGAGAGAAAGAGAGAGAGAGAGAGAGAGAGAGAGAGAGAGAGAGAGAGAGAGAGAGAGAGAGAGAGGATAGATGGAGAGAGAACAGATCACTGTCAGGCTCAGTGCTTGGCAATTTTTAGAGAGTGTGAGAGGAGCCACGTGGGGGTCCTGGTCACAGCTTGGGGAGCGAAGAGGATGGGCCGTGTGACCTTGGGCAAGTGTACCCTCTCATGGGCTGTGGGCTCCTGTCTGTGAAGTAGTTGAATGGACCAAGGCCCCCCGAGTTTTCTTCTTGCCTCATGCCCCCCCCATGGTGGCTCTGACCCCAAGACCTGCTCCGAGACCTTGCACCCCTCGCGTCCTCCCTCCCATGGTGTCTGTGAGCCCCGAGGCCTGCTCTGGGACCTCGCCCCACGCTGGCTGTCTTCCTCCTGCCCTGCAGGTCTTTGACGACTTCATCTTCATCTTCTTTGCCATGGAGATGGTGCTCAAGATGGTGGCCCTGGGCATTTTCGGGAAGAAGTGCTACCTCGGGGACACGTGGAACCGCCTGGATTTCTTCATTGTCATGGCAGGGTAGGTAATGCCTGGTGCATGCCCGTTGCCATATGGCCACGGGGGAGGGGGCTGTGGGAGAGGACGCTGGTGCCGTGTGGGAATGCAGGGCCCACGGTGGGGGGTGAGGAGTGGTTGCCCTCTGCTGAGTGGCAGGGCAGACAGCCTTCCCTTCCCGCGGTTGCGGTAGCCACGTGCTTTCCTGAGCTGCCAGCCAAGGCTGGGCGCTTTCTTCCGATTCACTGCTCGTCTTTGAGAGAGCCACTCAGCTCGACTGAGCTTCCATTCCACATCTGCAAAGTAGGGGCAGAACAGCAGCTTCCTCAAAATAAGCACCGAGAAGTATTCATCTTCATCATCTTCATCGTCATCGATATTATTACCATCAACACCACCACCAGCAGCGTCATCACCTTTATCATCATTACTGTCATCCTCACCTTCATCTTCCTCACCACCATCACCATCATCACCATCATCGCCAGCATGATCACTCAGCAAGTCAGAGGTGGAGAGCAGGCTCAAGCACTAGTTGATGCCGGCACCGGTCGTTTATAAGGAGACACAAGTGGCTTCAGGTACAAAGATCAGTTAACTCAGAAGCTCAAGAACAGCCAGGGCCTAGATTGGGTCCTGACCCATGAGAAAGGCCACAGGCCACTACCAGAGAGTCCAGGTTCCACTCGGTTGGTTTGGAACATCAAGCCAGGCCTCACACCTGCTTCCCCAGGATCCCTCCAGCAGTTGGGGCGGGGGGAACCCTGGAGTCTGGGAGCGGCGGAGAACACCCCACACGCAGGACGTCCTTCCAGGCTGTCCTGAGGAGGGGACACGGGGACGTGACGGATGAGCCCAGTCATGGCTCCGCAGAGCAGGGCTGAGACCAGGGGAGAGGGCTGTGAGTGAGGGGGGAGTACCTGCCAGTCTAAGTGGGGGCTGATGCACGCTGGGAGGGGAAGCGGGCGTGGCGGACCCAGGCGTGTACTCCGTCCGTGGGCTTTGTCCCACGGTGTGATAGTTCTGAGAATACCTTCCTGACACCCTGCCCCGTCTCCCTGAAGGCAGGCAGGCTTCAGGTGGCTTCCTGAGGGACTAGATTGCCACCTTTGTGGGGTGCATCCTCATTTTGGGTTGGCTAGAGAAAGAACACCCTTAAGTAGGTTTTCAAAGAAAAGGATTTTTGGATAGCGCCATTTCTGTGTCTTGGCTGTGCAAATTTCTGCCTTTGATCTCGGATTGGGAAGGACTGAACCTGCTCCGTTAGGGCCGTGATCGTTCAGAACCAACCTCATTGGGCCACATGAGATGACAACATAGGACCTTGGGAAGACCCCCCCCATCCTTCTTTCCTCTTAGAAGCTGGCTGACCCTCCCGCTTACCTCAGGCCTCTCTCCAGGTTGGGTCTAGAGCATGTGGATCTAGTGTGTGTGTGTGGGGGGGGGGGAGTCCTTAAGCTCAGAGCCAAGATCTTTGGTTTCTTTTTGGTTATTACATGGCTTCCTACTCCATCCTTCTAGAACCTTCCATCAGCAGGATCATGCCACCTACATCAAACCATAAGGTCTGATTTGATGTTCCAAATTGTCTCTTCTCTGCTTTCATCAGGGACGAGAGCAAGTCCTTGGCCTCATGAGTCTACTGTGGCCTCCCGGCGGCTTCCTCTCCCCTCCACTGCCCGGGCTGAACTGACCCTTTCCTCTGGCCTTTCTGCTCCGGAGGCACCTCCTGCTTCTCTTTCTGCTTTTGAGACTGACTTGTGTCTGTCCTTGTCTTATGGATGTGCTATTTGCCTGAATCTCCCTAGGGATAGTAATTAGTAATGAAATCTCTGATTATGGAAGTGACCTTGTATCTAAGTGTCAAAGTAAAAAAAAAGAGAAGACCCTCCTACAGTTCTTAGGGTGCGCACTTGCCAGTTTTCCATAATGAGGGACTGATGGGAGGGTGGCCCGAAGTCCTGGGGGAAGGGCACGGGGAACGATCAGAGCCAGCTGGCAGCTGTGTAGTAGCCAGTGCAGAAAGCTGTGGTCTAATGGTGAGCAGAAGTTGCAATCTCATTGTGTCCAGGCCTTTAATTAACAGTTAAGAGTGAGTCAAACAATGGTAGCGTCGCCTAGACACTGAAACAATCCGTAGACAAATCTGTTAGCCTCGGCTCCACAGTGACACCTTGGAGGGCCCCCCACCCCCGAGGCCTTGCTTCTGAGCTTGAGGCAATTCTTCCCACTCTTATGGCAGGGACATTGCCACAATGTCCCCTCGGCTGGTTCTGCCCTTCCGATCCCAGGGCCCCCCCACTTTGTCCTCTGGACCTCAAGCTCAGTTCTGGGGGCCTCTGGCCTTGGCTCCTCTCTGCTCACACTGGCAGGTGAAGACTGGGGGAGGGGGAGAGCCCTTGACTGAGCAAGGGGAGGAGCCTTTGGGCCCAGCGCCCCTCGCTGAGGTCACCTGTGGGTCCTAGGGACAGGGTTGGTGGCCGACCACATCCCCCAGGGTCAGGGTGAGCTGGTTTGTAAGGTGTGGATTCGCACCCTCAGCGAATGAACTGGAGGGGAGGTTGCAGTGTCCCTATGCATTGGGGCGTAGCTGGTTCTGGCTGGGGGGGGTCATGATTTCCAGAATTGCGAACGTTCAGGGCCCAGACATGTGCTGGATGTTAACGAGACCTCCCTCCCCCACCCATATGTGTGTGCATGCTTCATGGGTGTTGCTTCTACCCCAGGGCCCTCCCAGTCCTTCCGGCCTCTGGAGACCATGGCTGGAGTGGGCAGCGGGCAGCAGGCATGGTCATGGCACCAGCATCCAGTCTCTTGATCCCCCTCCCACCTGGTTCTCACCATCCCCTTCCCTGCAGTCCCTTTAGTGCTATAAGTGTTCCATTCTCAGAGTGACAGGCCGACATCCCAGGGATGCTTCCTCCCTGCCTGTCCCACCCCTTTCCCCAAATTACTGGCTCTTCTTCCAATCTTCAGAGGGTGACACGGAACCTCTGAGTCAGAAAGTTCCTTAGAGGTCACAGGGATCCCCGCAGCACCAACATGCAAGCTGCCTCTCATCTCAGTTCAGTCGCACTCTAGGTTCAGCTGGGTGACGTCCTCAGAGGGTGGATAGTAGTGTCTCTGGGGGAGGGCGGCAGGCCAAGGGGTGTGGGGGATACTGAGGCGGAAAGAGAAAGAATGGGGTGATGTGAGCATTCTGGGGTGTGAAGGGCCGAGAGTTGAGGCCGGAGGCCTGTCAGGTGGGAGGCTGAGGCTCTAGAGGGGAGGTCATGACAGACTCCATGGTCCTTCAGAAGGGAAAGTTCTGTCTTGCCATCAGGCGAAATGTCCCCGCAGCTGTCCAAGGACAAGGGTCCCAGGACCTGGCTTGCTGTCTGTGCTTCAGGGGGTCCCAAGCCGTCTGAGGATGATGGCTGTCCCCATCCCAGTGAGGTGCAGGCTGTGGTGGTCGGTCTGTGGTCATGTCGACCCTCCGAGCTGGTCTCTCCCACCCTGTGACAGAGCAGGTGATGTTCAAACCCACACAGCCAACTCTACTCTGTGGCCAGCGCTTTCTTCTCCCAGGGGCGCCTGGAGGTCGCATCTAGCTGCTCGCTGACCATTTCCTGTCCTCAGTCGGTGATGCTCCCCCACCGTCGCCACAGCCCGTGGGTGTGTTAAAACCATCTCCCCACCTTATTACTCAAGCCGTTCTCCTGCTCGTCCATTAGGAGGCGGGTCATGAAATATTCAATTACATGCTCGTTAACCTGAGCTAGTCTTCGCCTGTGTACCTCCCTTGGTGCGGTGATCTGTCCCGCCTCCTTCCCTGTGCCCAAGCACGGATTGACCGTTACTGGCTACTAGGAGGGACCAGACGCTTCTTTTGGAACTTTCTGCAGGAATTCCGAAGCTAGTCCCTGGGGGAGCCAGGCCTGGGCGGGGCTACACTACCGTGCGTTCGGTGGTGGATGTGTGTACAGAGCAGGTACAAGGCCTTAAATTAAAAGCCCCCCAAAAGTCTAGGATGTCACAGCATCTCAGGAGGGCTTCCGTGTGAATAACAGAGCAGTTGGCTTGGGGACAAGGGTGCACAGGTTGGGACAGGTGACTTTCCAACTTCTCAAACAAAGTCTTTCGCCCTTTCTCCAACGCACACTTTGGGGCTCCCTGTCCCCGCTCATAGCACGCCCGTCTGTATTACTCCAAGGCTCAGGGGCCCTGTCCTAGTGGTTTGTGGCCACCTTCAGAGAAGACAATTACTTTGACCTTCGAGGGAGCCCTGAAAGGTGGGAGTTAAAGGTCCCAGTTCTGGGAATTGTAGGAAGGGGAAGAAGTGTATCTGGGGGTCAGCCCTGGGGTACGGCTGACGACGTGCTTGTGTCCCCAGTAGTACCCGTGAACCCAGAACTTGGGATGTCGTGGCAGGGGGATCAGTTCAAGGTTATCCCCGGCTACCTAGCAAGTTTGAGGCCAGCCTGGGCTGGCTACCTGAGACACTGTCAGTGAAAAGCAAAGCAAAGCAGTCTGTGGTCATTAATAACAGTAATAAGAAGCACAGTGGTGAACGTCGGTAGCTTAGCTTGCTGGCCAGGGATTGGGAAGTCAGGATTTACCGTATTCCGGAAGCTCCTCCCCCTGTGCACCCACTGACTCGCTTCCCCACCCTGACTGTCACAGCTCGTGGAAGCGGAAGGTCAGGAGGAATTGTTTCTCCTTCCTGGGCAGGAGCTTTCTGAACTTACCAGACAGGCACGTTCCCTTCATTCTCTTGGAGGCTCTAAGTTCCTCTGTCCATTGTGCCTGGGCTGCGGGACTTTAGAACAAAGGAAATTAAGCCCTGCAGGTCCCATCCAAGGGCGTGATCCAAATAACAACAGATCTGTCTTGTTCAGTGTAGGCCCCGCCCAGGGACTAGACACTAGGCGCCATCATTTCTTTTCTCCTTCTTCTATTCCTCTTTCCATCTTCATGTGCATGTGTGCATGGGGTGCATGCACACGTATGTGCTTATTCGCTTGTGTGTTGGCACACCTGTGTGTGTGGGTACGTGTGCACATTAGCGTACATGTATGTAGAGGCCTGAGGGTGATATCAGCAGCTCTTCTCAATGGCTCTATCATTTTGCTGTTTTGAGACTGGGTCTCTACACCCAGAGCTTGCCAGCAGGGTAGTCTGACTAGCCACAGATTCCCAGGCTCTGCCTTCCGGGGCTGGAATTACATCAGGATCCCTACGACCATCCAGCATTTTGTACGGAATCTACAGATCTGAACTCAGATCCTTTCGTTTGAACAGCATGTGCTTTAACTGCTGAGCCGTTTCCTCAGCTCTGGACACTGCCTTTTTAAAACTATTCCACCAGATCTGAGATGGAGGGGCTCCACGTGGGGGACAGGATATGACTTGCCCAAGGTCACAGGTTGGTAAGGGACAGAGTTAGGAGTAGACCGTGGGGAGCTTAGCTCCAACAGCTGGGCTTGGAGTTGCGGCTCAGTGTGATTAGCTGGGCATATTTGTTGGAGATGAGTTTGTCATCAACAGTGGCTTGATCCTGGGTGTTTTCCTGGTGTAGCAGCGAGTTGTGAGGTTGGCGGGCTACTCGGCTGTAGCTCTGCAGTGTGGGGGCTGATGTCCTTGTGATTTTCCAGACCTTTCTTTCATGGTCACGAGGCAGTGGCTAGGGCTGTGGGTGTTAAACTGAAGGCCAAAAGGAAGGATGAGGAGAGATCCAGTTGCGTCAGCTGCGCCCGTCCACCTGGATCATCCCCAGCTCCCTTCCTTTCCCAGCAGCCTTGGCCAAAGCCGAGTCCATGGCTGTTTAGCCTCGTCTGCAGGAACTCGAGGGACGCAGAAGCAGCTCTGAGCGTGGCCAGCTCCAACGTGGAGCTTTTCTGAGGGTTGAGTCAGATTGGAGAAGAGAGGGTGCGTACTTGGTGGGCAGCATCCTCTCCTCGTCCTCAGCCAGGCCAAGCCCCTGGCTGGTACATGCAACTCTGCCCTCCCTGGTTGGGCAGGGCCCGTGAGGAGCCAGTACTGCCCCGCGCGAGCTCCAAGAGGCCAGTGTCTGCCCGCGGGACCATCCACAGCCAGGGGGCACGAGGTCACCGCCGGGCTGTTTCCAGAAACCTGTAGAGTGGTCTCCTCCTTGTGTGACTGTGTATGTGTGCGCATGAGTGCTTACGCATGTACACACGCACGTACATGCCTGCGTGGGAGACGAAGTCGAGCCGTCAGGAGACCCAGGGCACACTGTCATTGCTTTACCTTGAGGCAGGAGGATGCCTTCTTTGAATCCTCACTGAACTCTGAACTTGACTCAGCCACTGCCAAGTTTCCTTATCAGTCAACTGGGCTTAATGACCTCTGACCTCCTGGACTTGGAAGCTTCCTGTGGGGAGCCATGGGAGGAGTTCCCTGTTCTCAAGTATCTCAGTACCTGCACGATGCCGTAACAAAAATGCCACGGGTTAATAACAGACACGGATCTCTCAAGGAGGCTGGAGGGCAGGGCCCGGGGGGGGGGGGAATTAGAGCATGTTGAGGGACCCTCCCTCGTATGTGGTCTTGGTGAGACCTCACAGGATGAAGGGATGCACAGCTCCTCTGTCTGGTTCTACAGGGGTTCTGATCTCACCCCGGGGTTCCCCAAGGGTTTTAATCTCCTCATGGCATTAGAATTTCAACATACAACATTCAGTGGGTGAAGTGTTTGCCAGGCGATCATGAAAGCAGGTTCAGGCCCCCGGACCCCACGTAAACCCCAACTTCATGGGGCGAGCATCTCTTCTAGCACGCCTACAGCAGACAGGAGGTGGAGGCCTGGGAACCCCTGAGACCCTCGCAGGCCAGTCGGCTTGGCGTACGTAGCCGCGGTGAGGGCACCCAGCCACAACGTGAACAATGCCCGACGCTTGACCTCCACTCCCACGAGCTCTGTGGTGCATGTGGGCACGGCCACCCACCACACGTGTGCTTTCAACATACGCCTTTCAAACGCAGACCATAGCAACGGGTGAATGAGCCACGAATTGTAAGGTGGCCGCCAGTTTACAGCCACGGTTACTCTGGGGGTGTCTTTATGCTTCATTCCCCCCCACCCCTATGCTTTCCTTGCCGAGCCCCTCCTGCTGCTGGGAGCGGGGCTTGTGCCCTAGGCTGGTAGATTCCTTGTGGAGCGACAGGGGCTGAGTCGTTACCAGCTGCCTCCTGGCAGATGATCTGCCATCCTTAGCATCCCGCGTCCCTGCCATTAGCCACATCTCCCACTACATTTTAAGAAAGCCCCTGTGGGCCCCCTCTTGTGAAGA
This sequence comes from Typhlomys cinereus, assembly GCA_023101885.1. Taxonomy (NCBI): domain Eukaryota; kingdom Metazoa; phylum Chordata; class Mammalia; order Rodentia; family Platacanthomyidae; genus Typhlomys; species Typhlomys cinereus. The sequence goes on from JALPQD010000905.1 coordinate 263,857, forward strand.
CTGAGGAAACACCCTATTTTTATCAGCAGCGCACAGACGCGCTCCTGGGCGGGCATTTCCTGGAAAGACACGACTGGGCGTTTTCTGCGGCTTGTCAGCGCTGAGCTTTTTCTCATCTCGTCCCTCAAGGTATTTGTTTGACAAGCTCACGCAGGGAGCCTGCCTGGGACTCTGAGGCAGTCTTGTGGAATAGGGACACGCGGAGGGGGCTTCAGAGACGAGGGGCCAGTGAGACGCGGACAGGAGCGCTCAGCTGGGCTCATGGGTGGGCCTGGAAAAGTCAAGAAGGGCGCTTCTGATGGACGGATGGGCAGCACAGAGGCTCGGGGGACTGATATGACCTGATGCATTCTGGGAGCTAAAGAACTCCTTTTTTCTTTCCTTTCTTGTGTATAGAGGTACAGTATGCATGCATGTGCATGTGTGTACATATGTGTAGTCACGTGTGTGCAGGTACAAACGCACACAGAAGCCTGAGATTGAGGTTGGGACTTTCTCCATCTCTCCTCCACCTTATTCCTTAAAGCAACTGTTTTTCTTCAAATCCAGAGTTCAGTTACGTGGCAGCTCTTGTTAGCTCTGGGGGTCCCCCTCTGTCTTTTCTTCCAAGGCTGGAATACAGATGGGCTCCCACACCCACCGGGCATTTCTGTGGGTTCTGGGGACCCAAATTCTGGTCCTCTTGCTTGCATGGCAAGCGCTTTAACCATGGAACTCCCTCCCCAGCCTTGAAGTTGTTTTCTGTCCTTCGAGTGCAGGGAAGGGTACAGACACAGGTGTGACACCATCTGTGGACATGCACGTGACTTTCAACAGCCAAACGAAACTTCAGTGTAAGGATGGTTCCTCTCACTCAGTGCTTCCGTGTGCCAGGCCTTGCTCCAGGCCCCGATCTGCCTATAAATTCAGTTCAGTTGAGTGACTTGCCCAAAGTCACACCAGCAGTGAGCTGAGACTGGAACTCAGAACTATGCTCTGACCATCTGATCCGCGGCCTCTGGGAATGCTGGCCACCCTGTGGTTGTAGCGCGTCGTCCCTGGGTCCCTGGGCAGCAGAAGGGAGCTCGTGAGCCATGTGAGGTGGGGGTGGTTGTGTTTCTTGTCACCTTCTGAACCTCAGCCTCTTCCTCATCAGGTAATAAAGTGCGTTAAGCCAACAGTGGGGCTGGTTAACCGGCGAAGTGTGTGAAGCTCTTAGTGGATACCGGTTGCTCTGGAGACCGTTCCCAACTAGCCAGGACTGAACTGCAGGTGGCAGAAAGCCAAGGCTTCCGGCCTCCCAGGTCCTCAGGGATCTACACTCCAGCCGGGCCGGAGGAAGGTGCTGCCGTCACTTGGGCAGGTTCTGCCTCTCTGGCTCTGCCTTGGCCTTCATCTGGTAAAATCTTCAGGCTACACCGAGGCAAGATGGCTTCACGCCTGTTTTCCTAGCCGTGTAGGTTTCCAGATGCCCTTCTCTCTACAGTCTCTGCTCAGGGACTGGGCTGCCCTCAGTCCCTGGGGCCAAGCCAGAGAAACAGTATCTCTATTTGACCTCATTCTTCTCAGAGCTGGGGGCGGGGGAGGAAGGGGGCAAGAAACAGGGCTTTTAACAGCAGCATGGAAAGGGGTGCTAAAGAGTCCTGGAGACCCACTGGGCTCCTCCTGTCCCAGTCTCTACTCCAGCCGGGGTCACACCATGACAGCCAGAAGCTGGGTCCAGTCCCTGTCCTCCTGGGTGGCTCCAGGGTAGAAGTGCAGTTTGAAAGCAGGATCACTTACCTAATTAGGTGCTTGGGAGCTGGCAGGAGGCGGGTGGGGGTTTTGTTGATTTTTTTTTTTTAGACTCTTAGCTCCGAAGCTGTGCGATAAAGTAACTGTGTAATTAGAAATTAATTTCTCACTCTTGAAAGGGATGCCTTCCTTGGGGCCGAGGAGAGTCAGCTCCGTGGTTAGTCACCACCTTACTGTTTTAGGGGCGCAGACCACTGGCCAAGCTCATCAGCGTGGGGAGGGGAGAGAAGATGGCTTTTCCCACGTGGGTGGCCTTGGGCAGGAAGTGGTTGTTGTCATTCATGCTAAGTAGGTTCGCTGAGGATCTTGGGGCTGGGGGCAGCAGGCGCAGCTGGGCGGTGAAGGTCGGAGGAGAGGGGCAGCTGCCCTGCAGGTGCCGTGGGAACTGGCTCACCTTCCTCTGTCCCCACTTGGGAACAGAACTCAGGGACAAGTGCTTTGCCAGAGCCACAGCCCAGCTCTGCGGCTCTGGTACACCCTGTGGGGTCCTGGGTGTGTTACGCCCAGGAGGTGGCTGACGGTCCAGTCTCTGTTTTTCACGTCTCCTCCCTTCCCGTGCTTCCTGGGGACACCTCTTGAGAAAATGACAGTTCTCGGTCCTGGCTTAGCTAATGTGAAGGAACTCCTATTAGCCGGGAGCCCGGAGGGTGATGGGCAGAGCAGGGGACTGATTCCACCCATGGTGCAGGGGGGTGGAAGAGACTTCCTGGAGGGGGTGGTCCTGGAGCAAGGTGGGTGCTATGGAGAGGAGGGTGCGCTTGGGAGGCCCTGCAGGAGGCAGGAATGGGAATCAGAGAGCAGCGGCTCTGGCCAGACCCAAGGGCCTTGAAGGGCGTGGTCGGGGGCTGGACTTCATGAAGAGCCACGGTGGAGGGGGTGGGGGCCGTAAGCAGGCAGAGCTCCGTCCGACTTTCAGACGCTCTCTGCTGACTGTGCGTGGGCTGGGGGAAGGGAGGCAGGAGCTGTCAGGAGAGGGACGGTGATGCTGCCAGCCCTGTCCCGGGCTGGCCTGTGCCGGAGCCCTGCCCCCCAGCCACGTCTCTCAGGCCCTCCCCACTCTTGTCCCTTCCCATCCTCTCCCCTGGAGAAGGAGAGACACTGGATCGTTGGCTGTGCACAAACGCGTGTTTATGTTCAGACCTGGCCTCCTCCGTCGGGGGACCTACAGCTGCAGCTGTGTGTCCCCACTGGGGTCATGCAGTGCAGGACAGAGCAGCTAGGAGGACGGAGTGGACGGATAGATTCCAAGGAAGGCCCTGCGGTGTCAGATCTGTCATGAACTGAGTAGCATTGTCCCTTTCCATCTGGCTGCCAGGAAGCTCAGAATTCAGATGTCGACACTAAATTCTACGTGACATTGGAGGATGTTTTCCATCGGGCACTGCGAAAGCTGTAGATAATGACTGTCTCAGTGTCCCGAGACTTAGAGGTCAGGTCCACGGTGGAGGGAAGGGGCTGGGCTAACGTGAGGCCACAGGTCTGTTTCACGTGGGCGCTGCTGCTCTGAGGCTTTGGGGGTTCCGCAGCTGAGCCGCTTCAATTCCTTTTTGGGTTTGAAGGTGGAGGCTGGGAGATGCCAAGCCTGGGGCCCAGTCTGTGAGTCTGATTAGCTTCCCACGGTGAGGAGGTGTTTAGACACCGTTGTTTACCAGCTGGGCAATTGTAGGATGTGTGACGTCCAGTCACAACCTGCAGCCCACCCAGGAGCTGGGGGCGGGGCAGTCTGCGCTTGTCTGTCCTGGTGGCTGAGAAACGGAATGTAAGGGCACACATCTGTCACGAGATGTCTTGGGGTCTCCTTGTCCCCCTGCTGGGACTTAGTCCCAGGCTGGCCCTGGGGGGGGGATGCAGTGTGAGGAGGGGAGTTGGAGGCAGGTGGGTGTCCTGAGGGGTCCCTTGAGGAGTCTGGTGCCGAATGGAGCAGCACTGCAGTGGGCTCACAGCGGTGACGTGGGGGCTTCTGGTGACAAACACAAGGAAAACATCAGGCTCTGCTCTTCAGTCCACAGCATCTACAAGCTTCCATTCATGTTTCCGTGGCTTCACGGGTCTCGAGCAGCCCCATGGGGACTAGGCCGGTGTGCCCTCTGGGGCTCAGAGCTCAGTTTGTGGGACCCTTGCCTCTCATCTCAGCAAAACATCCTGAGCTTTATCTCCCACTGCCAGAGCCAGAGAACCCACGGTGGGGGGGGGCAGGGAGTAGGCAGCAGGGTGTGTATGAGTGTGTGCTAGGGTGGGCACGCTGTGTGTGTGTGTCCCCAAGTGTGCCACCCCCACAGCTCCTCCATCCCTCAGCTGCCAGGAGAGCTCTTTCTACACAATATGAAAATGACAGTTTGACTCACCCACGTGTGGAATCCTCACGCGGCCCGCGCCTGGCGGCTGCTCAGGATCCCTCTATCCTCCTCGGCCAGGCCTCAGCCTACCCTCTCTGTCGGCTGCTGCAGCAGGCCCTCTCCCTCCTCCTCTCCCTCCTCCTCTTCCTCCTGACCTCTCTCCTCCCTTCCCTTCTGCTTTGAATCTCTGTCACTTCTTTTGGGGGGGAGGTTCCTTCTCTCTGAAATTTGGGCCCCAGTAGGCGCATGTGTGCCCGAGAGTGTCCTTGTGAGCGTGTGCTCGGATGGCCGGGCACAGGTGTGTGTGCGTGGGACTGGTACCCACGGCGAGGAGCCTGCAGGGAGTGGGCATGGACGGGGGCATCTCAGGCGAAGCAGCCTTCACTCAATTACTCTTCAGGCGTGGGAGGGGGCGGCGGCTCCCAGCAGTCGACAGGTTTGCTGGGTGTGTAGGGAAGCCTTCCTCTCCCGCTGAGGCTGTGACAGGTGGAGCTGGTGGAGCTGGATGCTGGAGGCGAGGTGAGGGAGGGGGAGGGTGGGGTGAGCAGGCGGGAGGTGGGGGGTGCGCGAGGTGGGGGGTGCGGCAGGGGCACCCAGCAGGTAGCATGTGACAGAAGTCCAGGAAGCTGCGAAGGTCCTTGAGATCCATCTCATGGGAGATCTGGGACGACTTCCTGGAGGAGGCAACTGCCTGTTTAGAGTTAGGGGAGTTAGGAGCCCGGGGGTGGAGGGGTGGTGGTGGGGGTTGGAGTGCAGGGGAGGTGCAGGAGAGCAGCCGTCTGGCGAGTGGACTAAGCTGGGCCAGGGCTCCAGGGCGGCCTCTGCACTTGAGCCTGATCCTTTGGGTGGTTCGTTTGTTCGTTCATTCATTTTCCGTGTGGAGAAGCACTGGGGGCTTCAGGGACACCTGTAAGGAACCTTGGAGCGTGAGGCTTTGTCGTAGAGAGGAGGCAGGAGTTTCAGACAGAAGGGACGGCATGAGCAAAGACCCTGGGCTGAGAAGACCCCGTGAGCTCAAGGTGGCCGGCCAGGCAGGTCCCTTCAGTCTGCACAGTACCCTGCTGCACAGTACCCTGCACAGTACTCTGGGTGTGCAGCAGGAGGGGCAGGCAGAGGGCCGAGCCCCGCGGGATGCCTGCCCGGAGCTGGCTCCTCCTCTGGGTGCCTGGGCGTCACCCCCCTCGCTTCCACGGTCTGTCCCAGGCTCCGTGGCGTCTTCAGGCTGATGGGCCCTGGAGACCTCATGAAGCTGCTTCTGGTGACATCCAGCCCCTCAGTCTGAGGCCCCACAGCTCCTCAGGGGTACTGGGGGGGGCTGGCAAGCTTGGCGAGCGTCCCCACTTGGAGAACAGTTCTAGAAATGACTACTGTGGGCCATGGATCAGATAGATAGGTCTAAAGGGGAGGGGCTATTTTAAATCTGCAGGCCACATGGCGGGGGTCCACGCCTCTGTTCCTTCTGCTTCCGTACCCCACCCCTAGTGGCATCCGCTGAATCCGCGTGGCAAATGGCAGTCGCACGTACAGAGGAGGAGACCGTGGCCCAGGAGAACCGTGCTTCCTGGTCCCTTTCCTCACCCCGCCAGGCTCTGTGGATTGGAGACTGGAGACACCCCCAGTCAGGCCCCTGGCCCCAACTTTCTCCTCACTGTCTCTCACTCTCTCTCTTCTCTGCAGGATGGTCGAGTACTCCCTGGACCTTCAGAACATCAACCTGTCGGCCATCCGCACTGTGCGCGTCCTGCGGCCCCTCAAAGCCATCAACCGGGTGCCCAGTGAGTTGTTCTTGTCGCTCCTCTCTGCCTCCCGAGGACCCCATTTGTTCACTCAGAAAGATGGAGCAGCCCCTTCCTGTGCTGTGTAGCTGCCACCCTGATCTTTGGAACTCATGGGCTGGAGTGGGGCACTGATGCCGCTGAGTCCCCAGATAACTTGGGGTTCAGCTTCTGGAGTCTGACTGTTCAGAGATGAAAGGTTCCGTGAGGTGTCTGCACAGGCTCTCGAGGGGACTGCCGTGTGAAGAGGATTGCTTAGCTCGAGAGAAGCGCGTTCAACCTTCCCTGGGTCACTGTGTCCTGACTTGCCCTTGTTTGGCAAACTTAGAACTCGAGTCTGGTCTCCACTCACCATAAGGCAACTGCTCATCCAACATGCCTCCTACCCACATGCCCTTCCATCCCCCATGTTTATCTGTGTAGTCATCCATTCACCCGCCCACCCATCCACTACTTACCTACCTATCCATTTATCAGAATTTCCATTTAGATTTCCATCTATCCATCCATTAATCCATTCTCCTACCTGTCCATCTACTTATCTGCCCACCTGTTGATCCATCCATCCATCCATCCATCCATCTATCCATCCATCATCCATTCATCCATCCATTCATCCATTCATCATCCATCCATCCATCATCCATCCATCCATCCATCCATCCATCCATCCATCATCCATCCATCTATCATCCATCATCCATCATCCATTCACCCATCCATCCATCCATCATCCATTCATCCATCCATCATCCATTCATCATCCATTCATCATCCATCGATCCATCCATTCATCCATCCATTCATCCATTCATCATCCATCCATCCATCCATCCATCCATCCATCATCCATCCATCCATCAGCCATCCATCATCCATTCATCCATCCATCCATCCATTCATCATCCATCCATTCATCATCCATCCATCCATCATCCATCCATCCATCATCCATCTATCCAGTCATCATCCATCCATCATCTATCCATCCATTCATCCATCCATCCATTCATCCATCCATCCATCATCCATCCATCCATCCATCCATCATCCATCCATCCATCCATCCATCATCCATTCATCCATGCATCTATCATCCATTCATCATCCATTCATCCATCCATCCATCATCCATCCATCCATCCATCCATCATCCATCCATCCATCCATCCATTCATCATCCATCCATCCATCCATCAGCCATCCATCCATCCATCATCTATCCATCCATCCATTCATCCATTCATCATCCATCCATCATCCATCCATCCATCATCCATTCATCATCCATCCATCATCCATCCATCATCCATCCATTCATCATCCATCCATCCATCATCCATTCATCATCCATCCATCATCCATCCATCCATCATCCATCCATCCATCATCCATCCATCATCATCCATCCATCCATCCATCCATCATCCATCCATCATCCATTCATCCATCCATCCATCATTGATCCATCCATCCATCCATCATCCATCCATCATCCATCCATCCATCCATCCATCCATCATCCATCCATTGTCCATTCATCCATCCATCCATCATCCATCCATCTATCATTCATCCATCATCCATCCATCCATTGTCCATTCATCCATCCATCCATCATCCATCCATCCATCATTCATCCATCATCCATTCATCCATCCATCCATTGTCCATTCATCCATCCACCCATCATCCATCCATCCATCATCCATGCATCATCCATCCATCATCCATCCATTATCCATTCATCCATCCACCCATCATCCATCCATCATCCATCTATCCATCATCCATCCATCCATCCACACAGATGCCCAGCTATTCACCTGTCCATCTACTCAGCCTTCAGTTTCTTCCATCTATCTATCTATCCATCTATCTATCTATCTATCCATCCATCCATCCATCCATCCATCTTTGTCCACCCCAACCATCTGCCTAGCCACCCACTTATCTACCCATTCATTTAGTCATCTATCCATCCGGCTGTCCTCCTACCCACCAGCTCGTACTGAGCAGGCATCTTGAAGCCAAGAGCCCCGTAGTCTGCCAGCACTGTCCGGTTAGAATCCCTTTGATGCTTTGAGCCTTATGACCTCTCAGGAAGGATCTGTGCTACTGTCATTTTGGAGACGAAGAAACAGCCTTGGAGTGGCAGCCTCAGGAGCCAGTTGGGTCTTTGCTTCCTTTACTGCCCCGTGTTAGAAGTAGGCAGGGATGGAGGAAGAGGAGGATGAGAGGAAGAGGAGGGATTTCAGCCAGGCCTGCTTGGGAAAGAGAGGTGTCTTCATAAGCACCTGCCATTTCCTGCGGCCCCACACTTGGCATACCCGTGGCTGATTCAATTCTCTCAACAATCTACTTGAATCTCAGAGAGCTTAAGTGATTCTGCAAGGTCACACAGCAGTTCAACGGCAGGGCAGGCAGAGAGCTGAGCAGAGGTCTGGCTGTGCCAAGCCTGGCACTTTTCCCTGGCTCTGTCTGATCCTCGCCTCTCTCCTTGCCCAAGCTCCATTTATTTCCCCACCTGCACCGCATTCCCCTCCGCAGTCAGCGCTGTCCCCGTCGCCAGTCCCAGCCCTGGGCTGTGTGTGGCCCTGCCTCCTACCCTCCCTGTGGGGTTGATTTGAGCTTGTGGAGTGTGGTGGGCAGCTATCATCCTGGGCAGGTCGGCAGCAGAGGGGGTGGAGCAAGGTTACCAGTGTGTGTGTGAGTGTGAGTGTGTGTGAGTGTGAGTGTGTGTGTGTGTGCGCATGCGTGCGTGCATGTGTGTGTGTGTGTGAGAATGTTTGTGTGTATGTTGGATAAGGTGGCGTGGGGGGTGGGGGTGGGCCAGAGCTGGCTGAGGCTGGAGAGTGGGCTTTTCCTTACTGTGTTCAGGAGGCACAGGTGGGCTAAGGTGTGCCAGTTCACAGATGGGCCTTGCGGTGGTGGGGTTTCTGGACATAGAGCCAGCTCCGGAGTTATGGGGAAGGAGAGGAGCAGATCTTCTTTACTGCCTGGGGAGATGCCCTTGGGGACAGGGAAGGGACATCAGAAAGGCTGTGAAAGCCGTTTTTTCTCAATCTTTTCCCTCCACACCAAACCTAGAAGGACAGATCCTTAAAGAAGCCTGAGTTAATTACTTTTCATTGCTGTGACCAGATATTTGACAAGCATCTTAAAGGGAGGGAAGGTTGTTTCTGGTCATCGGGTTCATTGTTTCTGGTCCTGTGGGGGGAGAAGCGGCCTCATGGAGGAGGGTCACACTGGAGGAGGAAAGCGGCTCACCTCATGGCTGCCAGGGAGCAGAGAGCAAGAGCATACCGTGTCTCCTTCCAGGATGGTGTGTGCAGGGGAAGATGTGTATGTGGGGGAGTGTGCATGGAGGGCGTGTGCACGAGAGAGGGTTCACACCTGTGACCTGCTTCCTTCAGCTGGACCCACTGTGCACACCTCACGTTAGTTATGGGTCCTTCAAGGTCCAATCTCCTGAAGAGGTCACAGCTCTCATGGCCCAATCGCCTCTCAAGGATGGGCCCCACCTGTGGGGGACCAAACCCTCATTCAGGAGTCCTTTTGAGAGACATTTTCTATCCAAACCATAGCAGCCCCCTAGTTCCAAGCTGTTCAAAGCTATTTTTGCCCCATTAACAAACAAGGAGATAGTTCTGGGGGGGGGGACCAGCCCGGGTCACACACAGGTCAGTGTCAGGGACCCGAGTGGAGGGTGTCTGATCGGTGCCCTTCCTCAGCAGTGCACACTCCTCCCTCACATCCTCCTCTTTACTGGCAAACAGGGAACTTCATGAATTCAGTGTCCAGCACTATGGAAGGAAACACACGTGAGGTGCTCGGGCTCAGCCAGCACAGGGGGCCACACCCCGTGGGGGACCACAGGGCTACCGATGCGCATGAGGTCCAGGGGCCCAGGGTGCAAGGAGGAGAGGGGAGTCTGAGCTGGGGCCTGCTGGGCCTGGGGATTAGCTAGCAACAGGAGAAGCTGGGAGACGGGGTGCATGCCTGGCGGTGCTAGCCTATGGCCATGGGGGAGCCCAGGGGCTGGGTGTTGAAGGAGCCAGATGTGGATCAGCGACAAGACTGAAGCTGGAGAGGGCGGGGAAGGGTGGGGACGAGTGCTGAGATCATGGGGGGTGTGTCTTGGGCAGAGAGGTGGGATGAGCCAGACACGGAGTGTCACAGGTGAGCAACCACCCAGGCTGGGCGGGGAAGAGGGATGAGATGCTCCTGGCCCAGAGCAGCACCTGAGAATCATTAACCGAATGTCTGGTTTGGACAACTGGTGGGAGGGAGAGGCCCCTTCCTATTCTGTCTGTTGCGGGAGAACGGGTAGCCACCTCCATCTATGGTGGCAATCCGGGCATAGAGCCCTGGGCCTGGTCACCTTGCAAAGCTGTGGCGGGTGTCATCCACCAGGGGCATCTATATGTGATCTTACTTGGCAAGCTCCGTCAGGTCTGAGGTTTGACAAGCGTGGGAGCAGCCATGCGAAGGGACGTGGAGAAAGGGAGCAGGCCCCAGGGGTGCAGGATGCAGGTCTCACTCTTGCTGGGTGGTTTCTGTCCATCTATGTGGATGTGATCGTCTGCATGTGTCTGTGTAGAACATGTGTGTGCACATGTGGTTGAGTTCATGTGAGGGTGTATGTCTATGAGGGTGTATGTGAGAATGTGTGTGTGCAAGGGCATATGCACATGAAGGCATGTGCGTGTGAGGGCCGTGCACGTGAGGCTGTGTGCTCGTGTGGGTGTGTGCATGTGAGAGTGTGTGTACTTGATGGTGTATGCAATGAGAGTGTATTCGTGTAAGAGTGTGTGCACACAAGGATATGTACATGCGAGGGCCGTACGTGTGAGGCTGTGTACTTGCGTGGGCGGGTGCATGTGAGGGTATGTGTAGTTAATAGTGTATGCATGTGAGGGTGTGTTCATGCAAGAACGTGTGCACGAGAGGACATGTGCATGTTGAAGCTGTGTACTTGTGTGTGTGCATGTGAGAGCCGTGCATGTAGGGACTCGTGTGGTGGGTGCATGTGAGGACGTGTGTATGTTTTCACGGACATGTGCCACCTATGGGTGTGTGTGTGGTACTCGGGCTGCTCCTTTTCCACACGCTTACCGGCTCCCTGGCTGGCCGTGTGCAGAGCTCATTAAGTGGCCTTGACGTGATGCGGCCACTCTGCGTCCCCAGTTCCAGCCCGTTCTCTGGGGGCGTCTCAGGGGTCGGCCTGGAGCCCAGCATTCCTGCTTTCCTGGACGCTCCAATTAAGTCAGGGTGGAGCCGAGACCGTCCTCAGGGACCTTCCTGCTAATCGTCCTTCTCGGAGCCCTTGGGGTCGTCTCTCAGAGGACAGTCACATCTCAGAGCCCAGCACCGTGGAGATGCTGAGAGCAAGGACTCTCCTCCCAAACCTCTAGGGTCCAAAACAGCCAGATGAGAAGCTGCCAATGCTTCTCTGGAAATAACCTTAGGACAAAGTCAAGGAGCCTGAGGCTGTGGAGCTCGGGGATCTCTGAGGCCCATTAGTCCAGCCTCTCATCCCACAAGAGAGGACACTTTGCCCTCGGTGTCCCCTGCTAGGAGTCACCCGGGAATGGATGACCCGAGAGGGGCGTGTGCTGTGTCTGCCCTGAGATGCGCTCAACGGTAGCCTGTAGCTGTGAGCTTCACCACTAGATGGCAGCCTAGAGAGCCGGCGCTAGGCAAAGTCAAATCACAGGTTCTTAATTAGGAAGCTGTGGGAGAGTGGGTGGGCTACCGGCTCTTTAAAAAATACAATGAAAGCTACAGATCCCAACATGGTCAGCTGGGAAGACTCAGCTAAGGGTGGAGGTTGCAAGTTCTGGTCTTTACCCTGACACAAGCCTGCCCTGCCCTGGGCCTCAGTTTCACTTCTTGCACAGAGCAGGAAAGACTGGATTAGATGAGGCGGGAACTCGGGAGTCAAGTCTCTCTTTATAGATTCTTGTACACTGAGCCCCCCCAGGCCACCTGTGCTCGTCTCCACCTCAGCCTGTGATGGAAGGAGGCACAGCAGGAAACACTTGGGGGGGAGCTGACTTGTGTTCCTCGCTGAGCGTCAGGCAGTGCCCCTCTCTGGATCTTGGCATGATGGGCTGGATCATCTCTAACCTGTCTCCCCCTGGCACCAGCCCCCTCCATACCTCACCTGTCCTGTGCCCCTATTCCCCCCAATGCTATCGCAGTGCTTTCCCACCCTACTGATGGAGCCCATTCAGTGTTAAAAGTGCATTTCTCTGAATTAAAAATTTGGGCAGTCAGCATCAAGTGCTGAGTGGATCCACATCTGCATCCAGCTGTGGTACCCCCAGCCAGCCTGTGGAAGTGGTGTTTGCTTGGGGGCTCGGAGCAGCTGCCTAGTGTTGGGCCCAGGTCTCAGTTTCTGCCCCCCCCCAGGGGCTCCTGGGCTTGGGGACTGTAGAGGTGTTTGAGGAACACGTGATCAGGGCAGGGAACTTTGTTGGCAGCATTGCGGGAAGCTCCAGCTCCAGTGGCTCTGCACCTCCAGCTCCGGGTTCAAGTCCAGTGCCCCCATTCATGCCATACAGTTCTTGAGGTGCCAAGGCTTCTATAGATGCAGGCGAGGTGCAGCGGTGGATGTCCAGGCCTGTGTGGCCCTTTCTGTGGAGGCGGAGCCCCAGCCAGGTCCCTGTCGGGCCAGCTGTGCTGAGGAGGGACAGGAAGGCCCAAGGTTTGTCTTTAGCTGGGCTGGAGCGATGGCTCAGGGTTAGGCCTCTGCCTCACAAGCAGAAGGACCTGACTGTGGATCCTGGAGCCCACGTAAAAACGCCTGGCGGAAGTGGCGGCTTGGACTTTCAGCCCTGGAAGGTGGAGCCTGGAAAACCCCAGAGCAGCACAAATAGGAAGCAGAGCAATTGAGGATGATTCTCAAAGTCACCCTTGGGTCTCCATGGGCACGTGCGTGTACACACACACACACACACACACACACACACACGTGCACGCACACATGCACGCACGCACACACATGCAGACACAGACACACACACATGCATGCACACACACATACATACACACACATGCACGCATGCACACGCATGCAGACACAGACACACACATGCACGCACGCACAAGAATAAATAAAAAATATTTAGGGAGCTTGTTTGGGAGGAGATCTGGGAAAGAGCCATGGGCGGTGCTGTGTGGCGTCTCAGCACTTCTCCCCGCGTGTGCAGTTTCTTGGGCCTAGAGATGGCGGGAAGAAGAAAGGAAGCTTAGGATCCAGTGTGCCCGGGCTACACCTGGGATTCCAGAGCTGTCCGTCCTTGGTCCACCTAGGCCACCCTCTTCTTTGGGGGAGAAAAGCCCTTTAGCCTGCAGGGGAAGGAAGGAGGGAAGGAAGGGGGGAGAGGAGGGACACAGGAAGGAAGATGAAACAGAGAGCCCTGCCTCCGGGGCGGAGTAGGAGGGAGGACACTGACCAGGTGTCTTGTAAAAGCTGACTAGAGAACAAGAAAGAAGGGCCAAGGGACGTGGGGGACCGAGGGACGTGGAGGGTGGGGGTCCAGGGTCGAGTTCTGAGGTGGGAGGCGTGGCCCGCTGACTCACTGATGCATTGATTGGTCTGAAGCAGCAACGCCCAGGCCCACTAAGCCAGGCCCAGGACCAGTTGGGGGGTCAAAGCAGATTCGACCACAGCTCCTCCCTGCAAATTGACACCTGAGCCCCAGGCTCGGGGTCGGGGCACGGGCACAGGGACCCCTGGGAGGCCTTGCAGAGGAGGAGGACCAGACATTAGGAGGGAGTCGGAGTTATGTGGGTTTCTGTGGATGGGGGACCCCCAGAGTGTGGACACAGTCGGCTCTGGGGAGGGATCCCAGGCTCTGGGCTGGAGGAGGAGGGGTGCCCCGTGGCTGGGGGTCCCCCATCAGTCTACATAGGTTCTTAGTAGGCCGGGCCGGGGCTGGCAGCTGTGGCTCTGCAAGCTTGGCCTCCGTGGGTCCCGCTGTGCCTCTGATTAGTTGGCATGGCAATGGCGGGGCAGCAGACGGCTTCTCCCTGCCGCTCAGCGCCCTCCGCTGACCTGGCCAGACGGGAGCGCGCGCCACCCTGGGAGGGGCCAAGCCACAGCCGTAGCATGCCTTTCTCGGCCGCCCCTCCCTCTGGCCACGGGCTGTGCCCCCGACTGGGGTTGGCACGCGTCCCGTGTTCTCCACCTGGGAGAGTGGCCCAGCCAATCTGAGCCGACAGCGTCTACCTGTGGAGCACCCTGGACCTCGAGGGGAGATGCCTGCCAACAGGACGTGCACCCCCTCCTGTCCCCTCCCTCCTAGCCGTCAATACGCCTTCCTGGCTGCTGCTCTGGGTGGATTCCTTTTGCAATTCGCCTGCATGGCTGCTGATAAATGACCATCAAATGGCTTAAGGGAACAAGGGGTTATTTTCTCTTAGATTACTGGTTACAGTTCTCAGTCCAGCTTGACAGGAGAGCAGCACCAACACCACGGCCGAGGGAACTGGCCACACCATCACCACATAATGGCTGAGAGGCGGACAATCCTTACTTGCCAGACCGGCACGTCTGGCCAAGGTTACAGAAGGATGCCAACTCTCTCAACCAGCGCTCCTTGATTTATTCCAGGGCTAATCCCACCCACCATGTGCTGGGTCTTCCCCATCAGCTAGACAATCTCCTGCAGGTTTGCTCTGGGCTTAACTCAACCATCAACTCTCTACACCTGTGCCCAGAGCTCAAACCCTCAACTGTCAAGTTGACACCTGTGCCCAACTATGACATTCTACCCTTGTCAACTTGACAGTTCCCTTTAACAGAGGGGGTGTCTCCACGCCTTAAGGGGGGCTGCTCTGTCTGCTTCCCGAGCCTGCCCCCAATGACACCGGACTTTACTCACATCTAGAGCATCCACCCGGATGCCAATCACGGCGCTGGTGTGACCACCACACCCAGCCTTCTCGGGTTTGGTATTTTTCCAGACAGGGTCTCATCAGCTCTTTTATTTTGACGTTGAAATGTCCCAGGAGCTTCGAGCAGGTTCTGTTTTGTGTCCGTGGAGGGATCGCACCAACACGTGTTCCTTCAACCTGTCTCCCAGGGGACGCTCTGTGGAAGCCCCAGGCAGGACTGGGGGACACGGAGCACCCCTGGGCCTTGCATGCTCTGGATGCACAGGAACACTCGGGGTAATGGGTGCTGTGATTGAGGGGGGTCAAGCTGTGCGCTCAGGACAGGCACCAGTCCAGCCCTGGGGACCGAAGAGGAGACCCTGGAGGAGAGAGAGGGAAGGAGCTAGAAGGCTGTCGAGTGCCCGCTGGCCAGAAGGGAAGCTGGAAGGTGGGCTCTGAGCCTGGGGCAGTGAGCCGGGGGCTGTCCTGGACAGCAGCAATTAGAGTGGGCTGCGGGCAGAATTGAAGATGTGCATGCATGTGTGTGAGTGTGCCCGTGTGTGCGCCTGTGTGCATGGGCGTGTGGGGCATGTGGGCATGGGCGTGTACATGCATGCCTCTCTATGAAGTTACCGTGGCTATTGCGCCCCACACAGAAGCACATCTTGCTGGGTCTGGGACCTAAATCACTAAAATCTCCCCTTGTCTTTCCTGGATGCTCCCGTGGTGGGCTTGGGTCAGATGTCCTGTGTTCTCTGCCTCTTCTTGGCTGGGGAGCAGCCATACTCTGGGGTCACCTATCATCTGCCTGGATCCTCACCCAGGCTGAAGGCTCCTCCAAGTTGAAAGAGAGAGGAGAGAGAGAGAGACAGAGAGACTAAAGGCTAGAACATTTTAGTCATGGGGTACAATCTCGGAAGACCGCCTGGAGAAGGGGAGGCATCAGGAAGAGAGGGTGGCTTGAGAGGAAGGCGACTTGAAGATGATTTGCTTACATTCTCTCTCCCTCCACCTCTGTCCATGCATGCATATATCCACCCTGCACACATCCTCTCCGTCTGTCTTCTTATCTTGCTTTATCCCTGTCTCTATTTCTTTCTTTCTCTGTTTCTGCCTCTATTTACCTCTTCGGTCTCTTGTGCCCAGTGTCAGGAAACTGAGAGAAGAATGTGGCCATCCTACCTATCTTAGGCCACTTACTAGACTGAGGACGTAAATCAAGGCTTGGCTAGGGTCCCCAGGGCTTTACCTGACTCCTGATCTTGTGATCCCCCCTTTCCCCTGGGCTGTGGCAACAGATGAATTCATGCTAAATTCCTAATTAGGTAATTATGCCTTGGTTCTGTTGCCCCGGGACTCCCCGAGCCTCAGGGAGGGCTGTGAGGGGACCTGGACAGAAAGAGGCAGAAAGAAGGGAGGAGGGAGGGGGCTCCCGTGCAGGGAAGCCAGCCAGCAGCTTGGAATTTCAATATCCTGGAGAACAAGGGAAATGTAATTAATTGAGCAACAAAGGCGACTCTTGGGAGCAGCCGGAGCGGTCAGGCCGGGCCTGCGTGGAGCTAGCGGGTGGCTGTCTCACCTTCCCATGGAACCACTCAAAGGCCCATTCCTGCTTAGAGAGCTGCAGGTGACCAGGACCTGGACCTCTGACTAGGGGTCTGCTCAGCGTCCCCAGACTGCAGTGACCCCAGATGTCATCTCTGGGCAGCTGTGCTCGGAGCATGGGCCTCGGCCTGTGTAGCTCTTCGGGCAGTTTCCTCGCACGCTCTAGGGGCCAGTTCCACCTCTGTGCACTGCGTGCCTTTTCGCTCAACGTGTGGTCCTCTGTCCCCCGTTGCTGGCTGGCAGCACTGAAGGGCACTCTTGGCTCAGTGCCTGGCATATGTCAGGAAGTGGTCGAGTGTTTGATGAATGAATGCACACATGAATGCACGAATGAATGAAGGATGGATGAACAGGTCACCAGAAAGATCTGCAGTTGCCTGATTTAAGTTGCTTGGGGTGACTTGGGAGGAATTGCGTAAGGATCTACTTTGCACACGTACCTCCACCCTCGATTCTCTGTTGGGGTGGTGCTAGGGATGGGGCGCTGAGCCCTGGCTCCAGTTGCTCTCTGTTGGATGACACAGCCTGCCAGGGAGCCCCACTGCCTTTCCTGAGGGGACGCTGACCTAGTTTGTGGGGAGGGAAGATGGGGGCGGGCATTAATTATTGATTGGAAATTGTACCACACCGAGTTCGTGATGCAAATCCAAAGTAATTATGCTCGTTAATAACCACCTTGGCTTCGCCCTGGAATAAATAAAAATCTGGACAAGATCGGGGTTCGGCTTGTCGCCATCCTTGCCTCTCTCTAATCATCTACTCTTGTTCACGAGTCGTTGTCGTTCCACAAACATTGGCCGAGTCTGACTTCGGGGCCAGGACCCCCTGGGTTCTGGGAACCCCCGAAGTGACTCAGTTATAGGGCTCGCTTCTGGGAGCTTCCAGCTCAGGGGATGAGACAGGACGGTAAACAGACAACCATGCGCTCGGGGTCGATGCTCACGTGCATAGAGGCTCTTCTGGCTTGCGCGGTGCACCTACCCGCACCGTGTAGTTCTGCACACGGCAGTTCCGTCAGGTCAGAGCCGCTGAGATTGTCTAGCAGAAGAGTGAGAAAGGGTCCGGAAGGTTCCCCAGAATGAGGTTTAATGTGGCCGTGGCGGTCGAATAGGAGTTTGCCAGGGTTTTCAAGAATATTCAGCACAGGTGAGAGAATCGGGGGACAGAGGGTTTAAGTTCAGATCTCGCGGCTGCCGAGCCTGTGACCCTGTTGCCCTCCGTATAAATCGAGATCCTTTCGTCGGCCTCCTGGAGTTGCCGGGAAGATGAGGTGACGCTGTAAACGTGCACAGTCGGCTGCTTCGCGCGTGACCTTGTGGACGTGGGCCGGGGTGGTGCAGCGAGTGGGTCCGTCTTGCAGCTGCCGGCAGGCTTGGGGGTGGCCCTGGCTCCCCTCTCTCTCCTCTCTGCCTTCCGGCTCTGTCTCTGACGCTGCCCCCCCATCCCCCCCAGGCATGCGCATCCTGGTGAACCTGCTCTTGGACACGCTGCCCATGCTGGGCAACGTGCTCCTGCTCTGCTTCTTCGTCTTCTTCATCTTCGGCATCATCGGCGTGCAGCTGTGGGCGGGTCTGCTGCGGAACCGCTGCTTCCTGGAGGAGAATTTCACCACGTAAGTGTGGCCTCCGCCGCCCTCCCACTTTCGAAGGTCGGCGCAAAGCCCCGAGAGTCGCTGGGAGGGGAACGGGGCTGGGTGACCCCCCCAGAATGGGATGTCAGAAGCTGTCAGACAGAAGTCAACCTTCGGCTCTTGGTAGAGGTGAAAAGTTGAACTATAGCGTCTCCCCTTCCTGCTCCCGATGTTTGTGCACACTGCTGTGTGTTTGGAAGGAGGACTGCTTTCCAGTTTCCGTGGGGACCGCTGCGCTCCTACTGTGAGTCAGGCCCCAAGGAGTCTGAAACTGAAAAGCAATTAGATCTGTTTTCTCACCTGGCAAGTGTCCCCAAGGCTGGCCCTTTCCTGAGCCACGATGGGGTTCCCACTGCCAGGAACACCAGGCTGGGGGTTGGCCACCAAGCCTTTGCCGAGCGCCTCTTCTGACCACGGAGATGTGAGGACACTCAGTAGGACCCACCTGAGCTTCCTGCCTGTTGGGAACACTGCGATGGAGTGGGGTGGAGGTGGCGGTCTGGGTAGGGCCTGTTTACTGGCCTATGGCTGTGCTATGGGGAGCAGCGGGCTACGTGGGTAGGCCAGGGAAGAGGCACCCTGGTTGGAGAGGGCCTCTGTGGGGGTTGGGAAAGGGACTTTTAACGTTTATGTTGACGTTCAGATTCCAGTCCTGGTTGGGCTTGGGCAGTGGGGGAGGGGAGGTCTTCAAAGACGGCAGCAAGTGTGATGTCTGCTTTAAGGGTTCACCCTGAATCCTGACGCCCCTACCCAACATGGATTGTTCTGGTGGTGACCCCATCTCATTATCAGGGTTCAGTTCATGGTCACCTCTTTTCGGCTGCCCACTCCTTCCCTCCCCTAGCCCCAAACATGCAACTCCACAGTTTGCTGGACTTTCTTCCTGTGATGAACCACTGTATTTACTTGTTGGCTGTTGGCTTGCCGGAAAGGGGGGCTGCGGATCAGTTCGCTTACCTGATTTTGTGGGCCCCAAGATTTTAAGTTCTCCCCAAGACCAGGAACATCTGTTTCACTCTTGTCTTAGGGCTTGGAACAGGGGTCCACTTGTACACTAGGCATGAGGGAGAAGATGAATGACTGTTAGCATGAGTGTAGAGTGGATGAATGAATGAGTGAATGAATGCATTTGCCACCCAGAGGTAAGTTGGGAAGAGGACTGTGCCTGGCCTTGCAGCTGGAGCATCCACGTGTTGGTTCCTGGCTGGCTGTGTCTTGTCCTGACCAGTCCCAGGGAGGCGACGGCAGATCTGCCCCAGCTGTGAGTCAGGGAGGTGGACATGGGGCTCGGTGTTGTTTAAAAGGGGACAGCGTGTGTCTGGTCCACCGGAAGGACAATTCCAAATGTCAATGAGTGTCAGAAGCAAGAAAACCTTAGCTTCACAGGACAGCAGGCATGAGACAGATTCTACAGTCACACCTGCCTTCGCGCCTTGACTTACAGACCCCACCCGGCTGGGGGTTGACTAGTGTTCCAGGAAGTGGCTCACACCCACAGTCCCTAGAAGGTGGAGAACAGTGTTTCTTGGTTGGGGAAGGAGGGTTAATATGTGATGTGGGTGTTGGGGTCACACAGTCTAGCTTTTCGGGGGTCCCATTCTGTCCCTGCCACTGGGAAGCCGTGTAAACCTTGGGAGCAAGTGGCTGAAAGCCTGTAACTTCGGTTTTCTACTGCCGAGTTGTTCAGATGATGGTTCAAGTTAGATCACGTAAGGCCTTAGAACCACGGCGACCTCAGGAAGCATGAGGTACTGTTGCTTAGTACTATCCATAGCTTGAGGTGGGGGGGGCGTAGGCACAATTGTTCGTTTACTGGGCAGGTGCTCAGATGGCACCTGGAGCCGGCCTCGGTACCAGTGCTGCTCATGCCAGTGCACGGCAGTGCTTAATACACACCTAGTGATGGCAGAGTGGGCCCGGAGCCGATTCTGGAGGTGGCGTTTGGAGGTGGTGTTCGAAGGTTGCTCAGTAAGTGCCGCGCTCGGCACTCGGTTCGGCAGGACTGGCGGTTATTTTCCCGTCATCCCCTGGGGAGCATGTCATTTTCCTTAGTTAACTGACTCAGAGGCGAGGCTCTGCCTGAGGTCAAGCGCATGCAATGTGTAAGTGGCAGGGCTGGGATTTGAACCCAGACTGTCAGGCACTGGAGTCTGTGCTCTCTAGCTGAGGGAGGAAAAGGCCTGAGAGGAGATGGGAGCGGGGAGGGCGCAAAGCCTGTGGAAGCCCAAGGTTGGGGCTCAGCTGTGCTCTGCAGCGGGAGAAGACGCGGGATAGACTGGGGAGCTGGGCTGGCTGCCTAGCTACTGGCCGACCAGCCGCACCCCAGGGGCTGGGCATCTGAGCCAGTGTCTGGATGCAGGACCCAGGCACAGCTGCCGCAACAGGGTTGCTGGCTCGTGGGAACATGGCTGGCAGAAAGCGCGAGGGGGTGGGGAGGGAAGAGGAGGAGAGGTGGTAAGAAGGGGTCCTGGTAGCTGGGCACCCCTCCATGTCCTTTGCATTGACCCCTGAGTCTGTCTCAATTCTTCTGAGTCACTTTGTCCTGTGCCCAGGGAATGGGGACTCCCTTACCCTTGTCTGGGCCGAGGTCCACGGTGGGCTGGAAACATCCCCCCCACCCTGCCCCTGAACTGTGTAACTTTAAGAACTGATTGTAGGTTCTCAGGAATGATTAAGTCTAAAAACGAAAACACAGATTGAAAGAAAACATTCGCAATACATGCATCCACCAGAGGCCTCGGATCCAGAATCCATAAAGAATTTCTATAACATGATCAAAAACAAAGAGAGACGATTTAATTGAAAAGTCCCTGCAGATTGTAGCAGAAACTTCCTAAGGCGCTGCATGAGTGGCAGATGAGGATGTGTCTTTTTCCTCCCTGGTCTCCAGGGAGATGCAGCTGAATGACAGGTGCCAGAGGACTGGCTAAGATGGGAAGGACAGTGTCACCATGGACACAGAGCAGGGTGTGGGATGCTCCACTGTGCTCTTGGAGGCCTCGGGAATCCATGGTGGAAGACTGGGCAACCTAATGTGAAGCAGCCTCAGCCATCGGCTCTACCCCAGGACCTTAGTCGGAAGAAAAGGGAGTGGGCGGGGCTAAGGATGCAGCATGCATGAGGCAGAGTTCAATTCCCCATTCTGTGAAAAAAAAAAATACAGGGGCTAGAGAGGTGGCTCAAGGGTTAAGCCTCTGCCTCTTAAGCAGAAGGAACCAAGTTGGGATCCCAGATCCCACGTAAAAACGCCAGGCAGGAATGGTGGTGGCCTGGAAGATAGAGAGTGGGAAATCCCAGAGCAAAGCAAGAAGGAGATAGAAGCAATCCAGGATGATTCCTGAAGTCACCCTAGATCCTCCACATACACACACAGTACCCTGTCTCACACACATGCACACACACACACACACACACACACACACACACACACACACACACTTCTCAGCTGGGGGTGTTGGTTCATGGCTGTAATATCAGCACTTGGGAGACAGAGGGAGGAGGATGGTTACAAGTTCAAAACCAGTTTGGATAACTGACACCCTGTCTGGAAACATAAACAACAAGAAGAAAGGTGGCTTGCACCCACCCCAGGATGTGGGCAAGAACAGTTCCAAAAGCCCCAATCCAGAGATGCCCCGGATAACAGTTAGGTAGCTGAGTAGCAGTATCCCCCCTTCCCCCCGTGCAGCGAGCTCACTCGTGGAAAGGAGCGCGCAAGAGCGCTGTTTTCCTCTCCTAACCCTGTTTTAGGAGGAGCAGAAGCTTGGCCCGAGCATGAAATTCACTTTAGCAATCATTTTTTTAGCCTTGTTGTTTGTGTTCAGCTCAACAAATCCAGCTCCAACCTGGTTCAGGGGCTCGAAGACCATCTGCACAAAACTCTCTGGCTTCCTCTTTCA
The DNA here is from genome assembly GCA_023101885.1 of Typhlomys cinereus. Classification (NCBI taxonomy): domain Eukaryota; kingdom Metazoa; phylum Chordata; class Mammalia; order Rodentia; family Platacanthomyidae; genus Typhlomys; species Typhlomys cinereus. The sequence goes on from JALPQD010000905.1 coordinate 285,761, forward strand.
GTTCTGTCTAGTCCCATCTCAAAGTATTTCGGGTTCGATGACTGATCAGTTGAATATTTAATTACCCTTTAGTCCAGCCTTTCTCAGAGCAACCCCAGTGGTGTCTTTATTGCAAGCAGGTCGCTTTAGGCGTTCGGGTGGGCGGGTGTTTGGATTGTTGGGGTGTTGCTGAATTGTTCTCCGCAGGGGTCCATGGTTCACATTCCCACTGGTAGCACTCGGATTTTTTTGTATTTGTTCTTCCTGCACTTGACATTGCAACCCTGAGCTATTGGCTATTCAAGATGGGCGTAGGTGATGTCAGCGTTATCTTTACTCACCTTTGTGTTTTTTAATTAGTTAATTAATTAATTTAAATGACATCTTGAGACAGGTGCGATGACATAGAGCTGTAATCCCAGCACTTGGGAGGCAGAAGTAGTAGGAGAAGGAGTTTAAAGCCATCCTTTGGCTACACAAGGAGTTTGAGGCCTGGGTCCCACGAAACCAACTAACCAACCAACCAAACATAAAAAGAGAAAGCATCCTCTTGTATAGTCCAGACTGATATAAACTCAACACCACACCGACTCTGAAATAGACGTGTGTCTATTTCAATGCTCCGTGCTTCTCCACCAAGTGTCCTGCTTCCATGACAGTTCCACACTGAGCTCATAATTGCAGCTTTGGACGATTCTGCTCTCTTGCAGGGCTGCTTCCCATCCATCTTTCTGCTTTTCAAAAGCTGGCCTTGGTTATTCTCCCAGTGCTTGACAAAGCCCTGAACTATCGGGCTGGGTTCCGCAGGTTTCAGGTGGAATCACGTGACAGCTAAGATAGGCTTGTCATCTCTCTGTGTGTCATAGATGAAGAAATCCAAGTCCAGGGAGGAAGGGGACCAGCCCAGGACTATGCACAGCCTCATCTGCTGGGTCGCTGAAATCCAGCTCTTGCTAACCGGACGTGGGTTCTGTGCCCTCCAAGCTGTGTATGTGCGGCTTGGCCTCTGGTGTGGGCCCAGGGAGCCCCGGCTCAGCTTCCCAGAGGGGTGGACCCTGGAAGGAGATTTCAGTGGACCTGTCAGGGTTTTTGTGACTGTAGCAGAGATGGAAAAGAATGTTGCAGTCAGGGGGCTTCTTGTGCCTAGCTAGACCCAGAGTGAGTCAGGGTCTTTGGGCCAGTCCTGGCACGGCACAGCCTCCGGCTCTGACCCCTCTTTTACTTACTTCTCCCTGTGGACAGGCAAGGGGATGTGGCCCTGCCCCCCTACTACCAGCCAGAGGAGGATGACGAGATGCCCTTCATCTGCTCCCTGTCGGGGGACAACGGCATCATGGGCTGCCACGAGATCCCCCCACTCAAGGAGCAGGGCCGAGAGTGCTGCCTGTCCAAGGACGACGTCTACGACTTCGGGGCGGGGCGCCAAGACCTCAATGCCAGCGGCCTCTGCGTCAACTGGAACCGTTACTACAACGTGTGCCGCACGGGCAGCGCCAACCCCCACAAGGGTGCCATCAACTTTGACAACATCGGCTATGCCTGGATCGTCATCTTCCAGGTGAGAACATTCAGCCGGGATGGGGGGTGGATGGGCACGGCGGGCAGGCAGAGTCTGAACCTGGAGTTTGCCACTTAACTCCCTGAGGCGCCGGCACCATGAGCCCCATCCTGCCCTCTCACAGATGCCCATTGGCCAGGGGAATCCATGGGGATTAAATGGCAAGTCAGAATTTTAACCTGCTTAAGGTGACCCCAAAACCTATCCTCTCTGCAGGCCTCCAGGTGGACCGAGTCCCCTGTAGGCTGTTGTGTTCACCCTGCGCAGAGGCAAGAAATGGCTCTGTTGGGGGAGAGGCTGAGCAAAGGCAGGATCCTACCGTGGGGAAGGCGGCCACTCCTGAGGGGTGACAGCCGAGCCTGTGTCCTGGTGGGCGTGGTCATTCACACGACATTGTCTCGTGCTCTGGGGTCTTCAATGACTCCATCTCAGTAGTCAGCAGAAGACTTGGAGAGGTTTGTTCAGGGAACTAGGGCTATAGGACCTTAGGGGGTACTGCTCCCCCCCACCCCTCGTTTCTTACCTTCTTCCTGGGTGTACTAACATTTTCCTCATCTTGTGTGCCTGAAAAGAATAAACCAGGTGCTGTGAGGGGGTGTGAGGGGCTCAGCCTCAGTGCAGGCAGCGCTCAGGGAAGGTGACAGACAGCTCCCCTTGGCAGGGGGAGGGGAGGGCAGGAGGGGAAGAGGGGCAGGAGGGGAGAAGGAAGAGGGAGGAGGAAGAAAGGAGGGGAGGGAGAGAAGAGGAGGATGAGGTGAGGAAAGGGAGGAGGGGCACCGTGAGGGGCTCTCATTCTGCCCTGGCACAGCAGGGATGGGAGCTGCTGGGGATGCATGCGCTTTAGGGCTCTGGGTCTCGGTCCAGAGGGTGGGACGCTGCTCTGTGCGCCTGCTTAGTGCTGTGCAAAAAGCTGAGGCCAGGGGGAGCTGGGGAGGCCCCAGTGGCCTTTTCTTTCCGGGTGGCTCCAGCCTCCTTCCTGGGCGGAGCCAGGGTGGAGCAGGGAGAGAGGACCATCCTATCTGCCTCATCCAGCCCCCCTTTCCTACTCACTCTATCTGTACACCCGTCCTGTGGGGGTCTTCTTCACCTGTGTATTGAAAAAACTGGGGTTCAGGGTGGGCGGGTGGTCCAGAGACAGAATTTTAGGCTCTCTGCTTTTCCATTTTATCCCCTGCTCCTAGCGGTAGGCCTTGAAGCAAGAGGGGGCGGGGCTTCGGGGCCTGTGCCCCTCTGCCTGGTGGGGTGGTGTTGGCTGAGTGTTATCAGTAGCTCTTGGAACTTTGGTTTCCTCCCTTTTGCAACCGTGGGGACAGGGATGCTGTCGTCTGGGATGCGCTGCGAGTCCTTGGGGACAGGGATGCTGTCGTCTGGGGTGCGCCGCGGGGCCAGGGTCTCAGGCTCTGCTGTGTCCACCGCAGGTCATCACCCTGGAAGGCTGGGTGGAGATCATGTATTATGTGATGGACGCTCACTCCTTCTACAACTTCATCTACTTCATCCTGCTCATCATAGTAAGTGTCAGGGCACGCTCAGGGCCGCCCACCGCAGTCCAGGGGGAGGGGGAGGGGCTTCGACAGTCCCCAGGGATCCCTCAGGGACGGGGAGCCTGGCCAGCTGGTGCTGGATCATGGTCAGCAGGAGCTGGGGAAACCTTCTATGCTTGACCGCCTCCGTTTCTCCTCTCTGGGCATGAAGGTCCGTCCGTTCTCCTGTCGTCCTTCTCGCCCGCATCTCTGGGAGCATTCCTGACTCCTTTCCTGACCCTAGCTGGGCTTCAGCCCCTCCCCCACATGGAACTTCTCAGGGAGCGCCAGCTGTTTTCCTGGAGCTGGAAGACAAGACGCCCTGACTGCTCTGACTGTGCGGGGCTGGCTCCCAAGAAAGACCTAGATAGGGGTTGGCCCAGGTGGAATTCCCTGGGATTCTTAGTGGGGCCCCTGCCTTTCTGCAGGTCTGCCTTATGGGAATGGCCGGCCATGCAGGCCTCTCCGTACCTCTTCCAACTGGCCCTTCGGCACATCCTTAGTGTCCCCAAAGCTAGTTTCCCCACGCCTGACTGGTATGACTCGGTCCCCAGAGGTGATTATCTCCCTGGAGGCCTGTGCCGACTGCTCTCTGGCAAAACAGGGCTGACTTCTCTTGCCTTGCAGTTTGGTCCACTGGGGTGGGATTCTGATGGGAGATGGGACAAGCCGGTGGGTGACCCGAGGCACACTGCCCTTTGCGTAGCTGCAGCACTTTCCTGGGGATCCTGGAGCCTTGGGCTCAGGAGACACCCCAGATGCAAGGGCAGGAGACCCAGGTTTCATTCTCTGGTTTACTCATTCTGCAGAACATTTAGGGCGGATGAGCTCAGGGAAAGAACCTTCCGGGTAGGGCGCACAGAGGTCAGCGTGCAAGAACCCAGAACTGCCGGAGGGGCCGCGTGAGGCCCTGTCCTGTCCTGGCCAGAGTCATTGACTCATAGTGGAGCCTCAGGTCTGTGAGCTGTGCACAGTGACAGAGAACATCCAGCTCTGGGGCTTTGGGAAGAGTTAGCTAAGACCGATCTGGAAGCTGCACACACGAGATACCTCGTAAGTGCTCAGTAAACGCGGCCTCAGCTCCGCTTTGCCCAAGACTCTCACTTTAGAGTTGGGAAGCGGTGGTCCCGAGGGAATGGAGCTTAGCTGGGTCACCCAGGGCAGCCACTGCTGAACGAGCACTAGGTACAGGACTCAGGGCTGTTGTGCGTCCCTCCCTCGACTCAGGACCGATGTCTGGGGGGGGATGAGAGTGGGGGTGAAGTGGGGGAGCTGGCTTGGGACCAACACCAGGCTCACCTGGGGAGTCGCCCGGGCGTGACCTGCCCTGCAAGGACTCAGTGATCTTTTCCTGTTTCCGTCTGTGTCTCTGTCTCGTCTCTCTGGGCCGCTCCACCCTCCCCTGCACCTCTGTCTGTCTCTGCCCACAACTGCATTTTCTACGCCTCCACTTCTGTTGTCTCTGAGTCTTTCTTTCTCTTCCTCCGAGTCTCTCTCTTTCTCTCTTCTCCATCCCTAATACCACACACACACACATACTGTCCTCAACCCTCTGTACCCCTGCTCTCCTGTACCCCTTGCTGTCTGTCCCCCTGCTCTGTTCTGTCACTGACTTGTCCCCCCTCCTCTTCTCCATTTCTGCCTCTCTCTCCATGTCTGTGTCTCCCACTCTCCCTAACTCTATCTATCTCACTGTGTGCTTTGCACTCTGTCTTCTTGCTTGGCCTCACCTCCATCTCGACCTCCCAACCCCCTGTCCCCTGTATCCCTGTCCCTGTCCTCTCCTCCCGTTGGTCACAGGTGGGCTCCTTCTTCATGATCAACCTGTGCCTCGTTGTCATAGCGACCCAGTTCTCGGAGACCAAGCAGCGGGAGCACCGGCTGATGCTGGAGCAGCGACAGCGCTACCTCTCCTCGAGCACGGTGGCCAGCTACGCTGAGCCCGGCGACTGCTACGAGGAGATCTTCCAATACGTCTGCCACATCCTTCGCAAGGCCAAGCGCCGAGCCCTGGGCCTCTACCAGGCCCTGCAGAGCCGGCGCCAGGCTCCAAGTCCCGGGGCACCAGCCCCCACCAAACCCGGGCCCCGCGCCAAGGAGCCCAGCCACTGCAGTAAGTGGCCGGAAGCTCAGAGGGGCCTGGTTGCAAATGCGAGATCCCTGCTCGGGCGTCAGAGAGGTGGCCACTGAGAAGCTCCGCGTCCCACCTGTTCTGCTTGGGCTCTGTAGTTCCTTTGTGGTCCAGATGTTCCAGGCCTCAGCTTCTCTGAGCTCTGGGATCCTGCCCAGTTAGTGTGGGCTAGCGCTGGCGGGAACAAGATTCAGCCTCGTTGGAGGAATTCCCTTCCAATCTCTGTGTCTGCAGACCTGGGCTCGGCTCCTGGGCGCCAGGACAGCCATCTGTCCTCAGTCTTGTCCCCCCCAACCCCAGCCGCTTTTATCTCCCCAACTCTGGCTTTGGTGTCCATGCCTGGCTACCCTGCACCTCTAAGTGATGCCGTCAGCCCCCTCAGAGGCTTGGCACATTGAGACCCCTGTGCATTGCTCTTGCCGGGGTAGTGCTGGGCTGTTTCTCGGGGTTTGGTGTTTAGTTTAGAAAAGGTGTTCTCTGAGCTGGATAGAGTGAGGGTCTCCCCAAGAAGTAACCGGGTGTGGCGATGCACATCTCTAATCCCAGCACCTGGGAGGTGGGGCAGGAGGACCAGGTTCAGGGTCTGTGGCCAGAAGGAAACCCCGTCAAAACAAAACAGTTCAAAGGACAAGACGGCAAAACAGAACAGAAAAAGGAAAAGAAAGGGTGCTTTTGTGCCTTAGCTTATTATTTTTTTTCTTCTGAGAAACAGTCCTCAAAGGAAGGAAGAATTGTAATAAGAGCGTATCCCAATTTTTGGAAGGGAAAACAAGGTCCAAGGAGACGAGGGGGTCACTGAAGGTGGCTCAGTGTGTCAGTGACAAGCCTTGGTCACGTGGGCTGACGGAGGCACCAGGCCTTGCTCAGCATGGTTCTGGCTGCAAATGTACCTTCCCTCCCAGAGCCATGGGAGGGGTTCTAGAGCTAGTAAGCTCGCTGCCAGACTGGCAGACCCTGGGATGGTACCCTGCAGCTGCAGCCGCCAAACGTAGCACGTGTCGGTCCCCATGTGGCTCTGAACACCATAGGACCTTCCACCTCCTGCAAAGCGGGGCCCAGGAGACCCACTGGCTTGTGGCGGTGTCCCACGTGCTGCCTGGCAAGCTCTGAGCTCCCAGCTCTCTCATCCTGGCAGGCAGAGGTTCTGAGGAGGCCGAGAAGGAACAATTCTTCCACAGAGCTGCCGCCCACTGTCCTCTGACGCCAGCCCTCCAAGCGTGGTCTTAGAGTAAGGTCCAGATGGCCCGTGGGCTGGCCTAGCACGTGGATGGTAGAAGTAGGGTCTAGGAAAGGCTGGCACCTGCCTTCCCGGAACACGGGGGGGTGGGGTGGGGGGGTGGTTTACTTGGAGGGATCCCTGGTGCCGCCCACCACTCCCTCTAGATGTGGCCTCTCTACACCTCTCAGGGGAGGCCTGACTCAGGACCTCCGCGCCTCTTCAGCAGTGAGGTGGGGCAGTAAGAGCTGATCTGTTCTCTGGTGTCAGGGTGGGACGGCTCAGGTTTCCGGTTGCCCACCACGACTCCTGAGTCAAGCGGTGGATGGGGCCCAGGGTCTCGAGTGGGGTTTGGAGGTAAAGCCTTTCTCTCTCTCGAACGCCACTTTTTGTTTTTGCTTACGCAAGCAAAACGGATCTATTCTAGGAAAGCGTAGAAGAGCATTAAAGAGAAACCCAACGGGCTGGAGAGGGGTGTGGCTGACGGGTCTCTGAGCTGGTTTGCAGATCTAAGGCCCGCCCAGGGATAAAAAGTCCCAGTCAGATCCCCACTCTGCCAGCACCCCTCCTGACTCCACCCAGCCCCCATTCCAGCCAGTCACCTGGAGCTTCCAGAGGCGGGCCCCTTTCCCCTTCTGCGCCCCTCCTGGGGATCCAAGCCGCCCGCAGTCTGGGAAGCCGAGGGACGTTATGACCAGGCTTGACTCCTCCGAGGGGGTCTGTGCCGCACATGGATCTGGTTTTCCCACAGGCTCTGTGACAGAGGTCTGTGGAGCTGTTGGTCCAGGGTCATGGTGGAAGTTACTAATAGTTAGCGTGGTCACGTGAGCCAGGCGCCGTGCTGGCGTATGTTATGTGTAAGAGACTGCGTCCCTAGCCCGCCAGGTGTCTGTGCCTGTCTGCACAGGAACAGACAAGGCTCGGAGCAGGGCATTCCCTAGGAATCACCAGGCCCCTTCAGATGACAACAGGGAGACCCTGTGTCCTGGGTGGGGTTGGGGGGAGTTGGTACTTTACGGGAGCCGCGTGGGCACTGATGTTGCCCTCTGCTTGTCTTTCAGAGCTGTGCCCGCAACACAGTTCCTTGGACCCCACGCCCCACACGCTGGTGCAGCCCATCTCTGCCATGCTGGCCTCTGACTCGGCCGGCTGCCCCCACTGTCGGCATGAGACGGGCCGGCGGCCTTCAGGCCCGGGCAGCACGGATTCGGGTCCGGACGGCTCTGGCTCTGGTGGCTCCAGAGAGGCTGGAATTGATGGGGATGGTCCCCAGAGCAGCGAGGGTGGGGCCTCCTCAGACCTGGGGAAGGAGGATGAGGAAGAGCAGGTGGACGGGGCAGCCCAGCTCTGTGGAGATGTGTGGCGGGAGACTCGAGCCAAGCTGCGGGGCATCGTGGACAGCAAGTACTTCAACCGAGGCATCATGATGGCTATTCTGGTCAATACCGTCAGCATGGGCATTGAGCATCACGAGCAGGTCAGTGTGGGCACCAGGCTGGGCAGGGCAGGGGTGGTGGAGGGTGACACAGGCTGAACCCACGTCTGTAGTTTTAACTCTGGACCCAGAAGCGTTGATCCTGTGGTGTGGCCTCAAGGGTCCTGGTCCAGGGACACACTCACAAGAGCATCTAGTTGCTCTGCACGTCTGCAGACTGAATGTGGGTGGACAAGTGAGACTTGACATCCAGGCCTTCACGGGGTTGGGAATAAGGGGCTGGTTCTTTTCTGCCTAAAACTGAGCACATGTTCCCCGTCTATCACTTGGTGTCACAGTTGTTTGGATGTCAAGTTCTGGCTTCATTTAGAACAACCCCACTGTCTTCTGGTGTCCAGCAGTCATTGGAAAGTGTGGCTTCCTTAGCCTGTACCCCAATCTGGTGGGGTACCCCAACTTGCTGGAGACAGGGAAAGTGGTCACTGATCCTTCAAGGTTCCATGGCCAGCCGCAGCTGGGTTTGAACCCACCCCCTTCTGTGACAAGATTGACACCCCAGCAGGCTTTGGATTCTGCACCTCCTCCCGCCTCCGGCTTTGCCGTCACCCTGCTTCTGCAAGGCCCTGTCCGCTCCCCACATCCCTGGAGGGGGTCCACACTGTCATTTCCTTGCTCATTAGCTCTCCAAGCATGGACTTCATTCAATTTCCTTCAATGTGACCCCTGGGGCTGCCATGGCCACTTGGTGTGTGCGGCTGGTTCACCGGCCGTTCTGGCTTAATTAAAAAGGCCTCTGGGGAGTGCTGCTGGGGGGGCATCTCTGCAGGCTGAGCTGGTAAGAGTGGTGGGTGCCTAGAGGCTCTGGCCTGCTCCTAAGAAAGGTCCCCTAGGAGCTGCCACTGCGGGTGCTGGCTACGGTGTGTGACCCCTGCTGAGCCGGGGCCAGGAGCGGTCCCTGGCTTGCTGGAAGCAGCTGGCGAGAGCTGATTTTCTCACGCCAAGGAATTCTGCAAGCAGTTGTTAAGCAGCGCACAGTTGGGAATTGGCCGTGGAGGAAGAAGTTACACCAAGGAAATCGGCAGATGATACAGATCAGGGGTGCTGCTCTCAGGCAGGTTTGCCTGCCCGGTTCCCTGGTCCCCTTTCTCCAGCCAGGGCGGCTCTCCCTCTGTCCTCCAGCCCAGCCCTGCTCAAGCCTGCTCAAGGCCCCCTTGTCTGGACATGTCATACTCCTGCCATGTGACACCCGAGCCAACCTTTTAACCCAGAGTCTGCTGGAGCCTCTTCCGTTGGGATAGCAGACATCGTACGCTGCGCGGGGAGCCTGCTCCACCCACTCTTCTGTTGCTGTGATAAAATGCTCGGATCCGAGTGACTTAGGGGAGAAAAGGATCACTATGTGGGCTTGTGGTTCCAGAGGGAACAGAATCCTTCAGGGCCGAGAACATATGGTGGCAGAGCAGTTCATGTTATAGCGGCCATCAGGAAACAGGGAGAGAAGGAAGAGAGACGAGAAAAAGTGGAGAGAACAGAAGGAAGGGAGGAGGAGAGAGAACGAGAGCAGAGTAGAATGTGGGACCGGGTTATAAAACTTTAGGGCCCAGCCAAGGATATAGTTCTCCAGCAAGTTTCTGCCTCCTAAAGGTCCCTTCCCACCTGGAGACCATCATCGGGGGGACAAGTATTCAAACACACAAGCCCGTGGGGGCGCAAGTCACATTCATACACAGCAAATCCCACCAGGTGAAGATGCTCCTGCTGTAGTGGGGCCACCCCGAGTTCCTCCTCTGCTGCTCTTTCTCTCTTAAGACTACCACTCACTGGCAGTAAACGTCAGTCCCAGAGGCAGCCTGGTGTCCCCTAGTCCTCATGGCCGCCCCCCAGGCACGTACCACCCCCTTCCTTCCGCGCTGCTCAGAGGTCACATCTCCCGGTCTGGGTTCCAGCCCTTGTTCTGTTGTTGGTTGGCAGGGAGGCTCTAGGGGAGTTACTTGCACCTACCCAGCGGGTGTCCCTGTCTGCGGATGACACAGAGACCCCTCCCCTCAGGGGGCCGGGAGGGGCAAAGGCACCGAGCATTTTGGTGCCTACTGGGCGCCCCTGTCTCCATCATGACTGGCGGGTCTTTTGTTCCAACCTTCTGTTAGCCTGGGTGAATTCAACATCTACTGTCTGGAGCCTCAAAAATTAATTAGCCAAAGAAGTGAGGAGGAGGAGGAAGCATTTTTAAACCGTTCTTTTTAAGGAAGCACCAGCGGCAGCCATTGTTCGGTGGAGCTGTGTGCCGGGCCCGCTGGTATTTTTTGCTCCTTTCTGGGCTCCCAGACATCTCTCTGTGGGAACTGATCCACCCCCAGGTTTATTTTGAGCAGCCCACTGAGATGGCACCCTGGAGAGGGGGCCCGGGGCCACAGATGGGGTACAGGGAGGAAGCGGAGAGCGTCGCGAGCTGTTGTGCTGCCTGGCCCTCACAGGGGCAGATAGTGGGGTCCCGGCCTGGTCGCCCTGGCTCTCTGGGTGTAGGGGCCTCAGTGCAGATGGCCTTTAGGCTAATCACTGCTGCTCAGATAATCGGGGCACTGTTGTCTCGGAGACAGTTTGTTGGGTCAGGTGCTTGACTTTTTTTTTTTATTTTTGCACACGCGTGTGCATGTGTGTATGTGTATGTTTGTGTGTGTGTGTATTGCTTCTACCTCTTTTTTACTTCACTCTGGGATTTCCCAGGCTCTGCCCATCAGGGCCAGAAGTACAGCCCGCTGCCATTTCCGTCTGGTGTTTTTACGTGTACCTGGAATCTGAACTCAGGACTTTCTGCTTGCAAGGCAGAGTCTTAACCTCTGAGCCATCTCTCCAGCCCTGGTCAGGTTCCTTGAGGCTGTGGATATATTATTTCATATCGGGAGATGACAGGTGGGCTGCTTCTCTACTAAGAGCCTTGAGGCTGGTCTTATCGTCGGACAGAGGGGGGCCACAGGAGGCTTGTGAGAGTGAGCCTCTCAAAGCGTGGGCAGGTGGGGGCACTTGGCTCCCAGGGGTGGTCGTGGAGCCAGAGGGAGGAGCCGTGGGTTTCAGAGCTGACTCCACTCTGACCGTGAGGTTGGGCAGTCACTTCTCCTCTGTCTGTTCCACGTATCATGTGGGAAGGGTGCAGGGCAGGTCGAAGCTTAGATGAGATCAGTCTAAGGAGTACTTCGCCCACCTGCCTAAGGAGGAGCCTAAGCCAGCGGCACCGTTAGCTGGTACTGTATAACCTGTGCCTATCAAGCCCCTGCCAGCATCAGGTAGGGACGAGCCCCCTGCCCTGTGCCCTCTAGATTTAAACAGGCATTTTGTAACCTCAGCGGCTGCGCTTTCACTGGGCACATGTTGGTGGTGCCCAGAAGCCTCCACGCTGCCGGTCAGCTAGTCTACTCTTTGTGTGTCTCACACCTTTCAATGTCCTTTGCTTTTTGAGACAAGGTCTCATGCAGCCAAGATTGACCTTGAACTTGTGATTTTCCTGCCTCTAACCTCCTGAGTGCTGGGCTGACAGGCACAAAATACCACGTTCAGTTTGTTTGGTGCTGGGGGGTCGAAGCCAGCAGCCTCTGGCCACCTCTGCGTACTGGGCGAGCTCTGGGCCAGGCGAGCCACATCCCAGCACGCTGTGTTCTTCACAGCTGCATTGGTACATCTGTCTCTGTTTTTCCTTCCTATGTACCTGTCTGTCTGTCTGTCCATCCGTCCATCTGCCTGTTTCATCTCTCTGCCTCTCTGCCCCATCTCTTCCCTCCCCCGCTCAGCCTCCCACTTGGCCTGTCTATCTTCATCTATCTGCCTCTCTCCAGCCTGTCTCTCTCCCAGAAAAAAAATGCTCTCCGGAGTGATGGATGGTCCATTAGAGAAGGATTAACAGGTGTGCGCTGCCTGGAGAAACAGCTGTCGCGGGGGAGGAGGGAGGCGCGCTGGTGACCTTTCCGCAGAGCGGTGGCTTGCGCGCTGATTGAAGGCGCGTGCGGTGTGCGCGGCCCAGCGCGCCAGCTGTCAGCCGCTACCCTTCTCCTCTCTGTGGATGTGGTCTGGGTGGACTGGGCTGCTCCTGAGTCCCCTCCACCAATGCCCTTCTTGGGGTCCCGCTCCCCTTTTGGGAGCATTTTGTGAGTCAAATGTAATTACAGATGAAAATGGCCCTTCTCCTTTCATCTGGGCTTGAGAGGAACTGGGTTTTATTAGATTTCCCGGGTGCTGGGCTGATGGCTGAGTAATTTTTTTCTTCTTCTTTTAAGTCACATGGAATCAAAGTTGTTCTCCCCTCCTTTCCACCCCCGCATGCTCCGTGTGGCTCAGAAGAGGGGCAGGGCTGGGCTGGGGGGCTGGGGTGCTGATGGGTGGGAGATGGCTTCCCATAGTATCACCCTCCTGCCTCCCAGCCCTTGAGCTGGCTGGGCATTTGGCCTGGTCGCAGGTTCTAAGTCTCTGTCTGCTGAGATGTCACTTCCTGCAGGATGCCCCTCCCCCCACTGTCTCTCAAACAGGGCACAGTTTCCAAGTACTAGGTACTAGTTTGCTTTGCTAGGGTGATCTGCGGGGCATGGGTGTCCCCGACGCAGTGGTACAAGCCCAGCATATGGTGGGCTCTTGGAAGACCTCTGCGGTGCGCAGAGTGCAGGAGTGGGTTTGTGTGGAGCCGCCATGTAGCCTGACTCGGCTTCCGCCTTCCCTCGTGCCCACTGGTCAGCGTTCGAGTCAGTCCCGGCGGTCCAGCCTGGCTTTGCTCTCCTATCCAATGGGAGGCCAGCAGGGGCTGTGCAAGCTGTGAGGTTCAGCCACAGGAGCTCGAGCGGCGAAGGGAGAACGGATGGCCCTTCTTCCTCCAGGGGCCACAGGTTCCCCAAGAGCATAGAGGGGGAGAAGGACCCTGAGTGAGGAGTTTGGGGGTGAATGAGGCCGTGTGCTTCATATTCTGTTCACAGATAAGGAAAGGAAGGCCGAGAGGCAATGCCCCTCCCCCAACCCCAGTTCCGAATCATGGCTGATAACACGGCTTGCGTCAGACACAGGGTGCTCCAACAATATCATTGCAGGTGTCTCTCTACTGCTAGAAATCTCCCAAGAGAAACAGGACTAGAGGCAGAGAATGGGGGGGGGGAGCTGATGTCACCTGCTGGTGAGTGGGGACATTCTCTTAGTCTCCTCGTGTCCTGGGAGAGTCACCGTGGGGAATCCTGAGGGCGGGGCTGTGCCTGGCATGCAGTAGGCGTCTCATCTTTATCCTGCTGTCCTTAGTGGCGTGTGAGAAGCCTGGACTGCCCGTGATGGGGGTAGCGTAGTGCCTCCCATGTGCAAACAAGCAATGCTTCCGGTGTTCCGCCCCTGGGACCCTGGGGTGGCGCAATTGAGAGGCCCTCAGGGCCATGGCGCAGGGCAGGTGAGTGAGTACCGTGAGCTCACGTATTCGCCGTATCTGCGTCCAACAGCCCGAGGAACTGACCAACATCCTGGAGATCTGCAACGTGGTCTTTACCAGCATGTTCGCCCTGGAGATGATCCTGAAGCTCGCTGCCTTTGGGCTCTTCGACTACCTGCGAAACCCCTACAACATCTTCGATAGCATCATTGTCATCATCAGGTAGCCACCCCCACCTGCCCTGTGGGGGCTGAGGACAGTGATCTAGCATCCGGCCAGCACGTGAAGCTCCTAGACGACAGAGAAAACCATCATGTGGACATGTAGTGGTTCAGATATTGAAAAAAAAAGTAACCTGGTGATTCAGTTATGTATGATTGTGAATTAGTGTATTAAGTAGCAAGAGGTGGCAGCAGGTTCAAGGCTACCACTGTTCCAAAGAGGAATGCGCCTAAGAAGCGCTTAGCTATCACGCTGCTGGCTGTCAGGTGACCTGCAGATACCCGCTGTCTCGATGGTGCATTAAGTCATACGTATTGCTGTCTCTAGTTTCTTGCTTACGATTCATGATCAAAGGAAGTGCGAGACCCGGAAAGGGGAACAGAGCCTGCTTTAGTTTCATGTCTACTGCTGTGATGAATACACCATCCAAAGAGTTTAGGGGAACAAGGGACTTATTCACGCTCATGGTTCTGAGTTGCCATGCACTGTGATGGCAGGAGAGTTGCTGTCAGGGGTCACATCATATCCACCGGAAGAGCTGTCAGAAGGCACTTCCTAGCTTGCCAGTCGATCAAAGACGACCGGCTGTTTCCATCTTATGCCCCTGCCCAGAGAATGGGCTCGTCCACCGTGGACTGGGTCTCCCCACGTCAGTGACACGATCGCCTACAGACTTGCTCTGAGACGTGTCTTAACTAGGTGTGCTTAAAGGCTCCATTCCGGATTTGCCAGGCGACGTATAAATCTAATTGCCACAATGGCATTCGTGGACTTGCTAGACTTCATCCACGTGCTTCCTCAGGCAGAGTACATGGTCCATGGTCTCCTGGTTAAGAGCCTTGATTCAGGGGTATCGCTGAGCAACATGCAGCATTATTTGTATACTGGATGGAGGATGGGCGATGTGGATTCTCTTTCTCTCCACCCTCCCTGACCTCTCTCCCTCTTCCATTCTCCTGTCCCCGTGGTGCGTGCGGTACCCTCCTGCCTTGTGCACGCTGATGGGGCGTGGTGGCTGCAGCATCTGGGAGATCGTGGGGCAGGCGGATGGCGGCCTGTCAGTGCTCCGCACCTTCCGGCTGTTGCGGGTGCTGAAGCTGGTGCGCTTCATGCCGGCGCTGCGGCGCCAGCTCGTGGTGCTCATGAAGACCATGGACAACGTGGCCACCTTCTGCATGCTGCTCATGCTCTTCATCTTCATCTTCAGGTGAGCGGGAGCTGGACTGCTGTGGGTGGAAGGAACGTGGCGGCTGGTAGAGACCCCGGGGAAAAGTCAGCAGGGGCCTGGGGCCATCATTCAACCCTTGTAGCCCTGCCTGGGCGGATCTGTTTTCTTGGGGGGTCACCTCTGTCACACGGCTGGGTGGCTTCCCTCTGTCCCGGTACTAGCTGGTCCTGGGAGTGATAGCCCCCTAAGCTTCCTCCTCCTCCCCGCAGCATCCTTGGGATGCACATCTTCGGCTGCAAGTTCAGCCTCCGCACGGACACTGGAGACACAGTCCCCGATAGGAAGAATTTCGACTCCCTGCTCTGGGCCATCGTTACCGTGTTCCAGGTGAGTGGCGGGCCGTCGTGCATCCACGGGTTCTCGGGAAAGCTATGTGGGTAGCAGGTCTGGGAGGAAGAGAGGCTGACAGGCTGGGCCTGGGCTTGGTGGGAGGGGCTCAGGGCTGACTTGCGTGCTCCTCCACAGATCCTCACCCAGGAGGATTGGAACGTCGTCCTCTACAACGGCATGGCCTCTACCTCCCCGTGGGCCTCCCTCTACTTTGTTGCCCTCATGACCTTCGGCAACTACGTGCTCTTCAACCTGCTGGTCGCCATCTTGGTGGAGGGATTCCAGGCAGAGGTGACTACAGAACTGGTGGTGGGTGGATATGGGGGGTGTGTCACTGGGCGGAAGAGAGGGGTCTGGATGGGGGAGGAGTGCAGCCCAAACTTTTAGCAGGCAACATTAGCAGGTTGCCAATGAGTGGCTTCCTCCAAAGGAAGTAAGAAAATGGAGGCTGTATCTGGGATCCCCATTTCTCCTGTAGAGTTAAAGGACTTGCCCCCCCCACCAGATCTGAGTTTCCAGATCCTGCTCCCTCCATTCTCTGAGGCTTCGAGGGTACTTGTATTTATGCAGATGGGGTTTGTGATAGCCTCGCGCATCTCTGTTTTGGGCCTTAGTTTTTCCCATCTGTAAAATGGGGCTAGAAACACCCATTCTTTGGCGGGGGTCCCTTCTGTAATATGGCTTTGTGATCGCCCTGTATTCTAGTACTGGCTGGTCCTGGGAGTGATAGACCCCAAAGCCACCTCCATCCCTTCCCCAGCGTCCTTCTTGGGCAGAGAGGGGCTGAGCTGACCTGCATTCCCATTGGGTTGATCCCCCAGGGTGATGCCAATCGCTCCTACTCGGATGAGGACCAGAGCTCCTCCAACTTGGAGGAGTTTGACAAGCTCCCAGAGGTCCTGGACAGCAGCGGAGGTAAACAACACCCCACGTGGACCTGTCACTTGGGGCCAGGACCCTTCCCTAGACCCCAGGGTGAAGTCAGAGTGCAGCGTGAAGCTTCCCCATCAAGCCCATGCTCAGAGACTTTGACTGTCTGCTCTTTAATGACAACCATAAAAGATGTTCAGTCTCAGAAAGAGGAAGACATCCCCGGGCCTCTTGGATTCCCACTGGAAATCTGCCTTAGGTGGCCGCTTGGTTAAAACCTGCGGTAGGATGTGGGCTGGGCGCTGATCCTGTCCAGTACCACTAGGTATCTTGGGACAGGACTCTTCTAACCAAGCCCAGTTGTCCTCCTTGGTCATCCCAGGGACAGCCCCTCTCTGTGAGTATGGGAGTGGGGTGCCCCGGCTAGATGAAGCTCTAAGCTGGCCCAAGCAAAGAAGGCTCCATTAGTTGGTAACTGAGGAGTCCTGTACAGTGTGAAGGCACCGATGGGGACAACCCGAAGGACTTCTTGAAGGAAGACCCCCCCCAGAACACGTCTCCCTACCTGTGAAGTCCGCTTCTGTCCACCCATCTCACGGCCTCCTCTGTTCTTGTTCTATTTTTCCATCTGTCTGCCTCCCCTCCCTTCATGTCACACCTCCAGATCCCAAACTCTGTCCAATCTCTATGACCCCCAACGGACACCTGGACCCCAGTCTCCCACTGGGTGCGCATCTGGGCCCTGCTAGCGCCGTAGGCCCTGCCCCCCGCCTCTCACTGCAGCCAGACCCTGTCCTGGTGGCTCTGGAGTCCCGCAAGAGCAGCGTCATGTCACTGGGCAGGATGAGCTATGATCAGCGCTCCCTGGTGAGTGCTGTGGGGTGCTCTGCCCGCGCTCCCTGCTGGGGGGAAGTGTTGAGGGGCCCTGTAGCCAGGCGCCTGACTCTGGAGCTAGGGGCTACATGGTCAGCATGGGGGGTGGGGGTGCCTGTGGAGTTCCGGGTGCTCACGCTAGAGCAGGATCGGGAGCAAGGGTTCAATTTCATCCTGGCAGTAACGTGCCTCAGGAAGACCTTGAAGCAAGACAGGCTAGAGCTGGAACGTGGCCTCTGCCGCCTCGGAGCTGTCAGTTCATGAGCGAGTTCCCAAGTTCTCTGAGCCTTGGTCTCCTTACCTGTGAATCAGGCCCTAGTTTGCAGCACGTTGGTCAAAGTCACCCTTTTGGCTCACTGTGCGGATATTTGCAGTCATGGGGTCAGGCGGGCCCTCTAGGCCATAGCAGGGGCGCGCACGGGGTACGGATCTGACATGGGCCTCCCCACAGTCCAGCTCCCGGAGCTCCTACTACGGGCCGTGGGGCCGCAGCGGGGCGTGGGCCAGCCGCCGCTCCAGCTGGAACAGTATGAAGCACAGACATCCCTCGGCGGAGCACGAGTCCCTGCTCTCTGGGGAGCGAGGCGTCTGCGTCCGGCCCTGCGAGGGCGCCCGGGACGAGGGGCCGCAGCGCGCGGCGCCCCTGCATGCTCCTCATACCCACCACTCGCATCATGGAGCCCACCTGGCGCACCGTCACCGCCACCATCGCCGGACGCTGTCCCTCGACACGAGGGACTCGGTGGACCTGGCTGAGCTGGTGCCCGTGATGGGTTCCCATTCTCGGGCCGGCTGGAGATCTACGGCCCCGGCCCCAGGGCACGAGGACTGCAATGGAAGGATGCCCAACATCGCCAAGGATGTCTTCACCAAGATGGATGACCGCCGGGACCGTGGGGAGGACGAGGAAGAGATTGACTATGTGAGTGGGGACAGGCTGGGACCAGGGAGGAAGGGGAAGGTGAAAGTTTGGGCCCCGGCGGGAGGGGCGTGCCTAATGGGAGGGGCAGGGGGCGGGGTCACACGTGCGTGGATGTGGATGTGGGGCGGGGCCAGAAGTGCAGTTTTCTGACTCTGATTTCCCCTGGGGGGAAAAATTCTCCCCTTCCCTCTTTTTGCCTTGGGTGAAGGTGGGTGTGTGGGAATTCAGAGGCCCCCTAGTGCCCAGGTTTGCTGGAAGGCGGGGTGGGTGGAGGACTGTTCTGCACAGAACTGACCCTCAAGTTCCTTTCCCTCACTTGCCAGACTTTGTGTTTCCGGGTTCGCAAGATGATTGACGTCTACAAGCCTGACTGGTGTGAGGTCCGAGAGGACTGGTCCGTCTACCTCTTCTCACCTGAGAACAGGTGAGCTGTGCCTGGGATGGGGGCCCAGGGCTAGCATAGGAGATGAGATGTCAGAGAGAGAGAGACAGAGAGAGATGCACGCCCCTGCTCCAGAGGGTGGAAAGCGTTCCAAGGAGGGGCAGGGTGTAGACGTCCCCACGAGGTTTTCCTGGGTGTCTCTGTAGTCTAGATGAACCCTGTGCTGGACATCAGGATGGACAGATTGACAGCCCAGGTGCCAGCAGCTGGAAGGGGCCATCGGAGGCTTTTGAAGGAAGCTGCCATTGGGTTGGGTCTTGGAGGTTGTCAGGCGCCCTTCACCACGCAGGCCCGTGAGCAGTGGAGGAGGCTCCTGGCGGGCATCCTGAGCAGACGTGGTCACTTCCTCCAGCCATGCTGGTCCCTGCGTGCGAGTCTGGGTCCTCGGCCTTCTTTCTGGTCAGAGCGGAAGGCAAACTGACCCTCCCGGGGTTCCCTGGTCTCCCTGCTGCTCAGGTTCCGGGTTCTGTGTCAGACCGTCATTGCGCACAAGCTCTTCGACTATGTGGTCCTGGCCTTCATCTTCCTCAACTGTATCACCATCGCCCTGGAGCGGCCGCAGATCGAGGCCGGCAGCACTGTGAGTGGTTGCAGCTGTCGGGTGGGGGAGACGGCCAGGCAGGGGGTCAGAGTACCCAAGGCTGGGCATGGGGCAGCATGCCAGGCCCAGGAGAGAGTTCAGTGAAGCCAGGCACCCAGCATGTTGAGAGGCGTGGCATGTGGGGGCATGGCATGTGGAGAGGCGTGGCATGTGGAGAGGCGTGGCATGTGGAGAGGCGTGGCATGTGGAGAGGCGTGGCATGTGGAGAGGCGTGGCATGTGGAGAGGCGTGGCATGTGGAGAGGCGTGGCATGTGGAGAGGCGTGGCATGCGGGGGTGTGGCGAGGCGTGGCCTGTGGAGAGGCATGGCATGCGGAGAGGCGTGGCATGCGGAGAGGCATGGCATGCGGGGGGGCGTGGCATGTGGGGGCGTGGCATGTGGAGGGCGTGGCAGGGAGCTTGTCTGTGGAAGGGGAAGAAGGCTGGGAGCCGAGCCGTGGCAGCCTCTCGTGGCTTCCCTGTCCCTGAGGCCGGCTGACCGGTCAGCTGGGCAGTGATGGGCGCCCTTGAGCACGTGACTTCTTCCGGCTCTTTCAGGAGCGCATTTTCCTCACGGTGTCCAACTACATCTTCACAGCGATCTTCGTGGGCGAGATGACACTGAAGGTTGTTGTGGGGCTCTGGAAACCTGGGTCCTTCCCACTCCACCTCTCGCTCTATTTGTCAATTGCCCTGTCCCTCAGCAATGTCACCCCTGCTAGACACATCTGTCCCGGGGGGGGGGGCTACTGGGACCCAAGAAGTGGGGTGCGGGAGGAGGAGCTAATGGCTTCCCTCACCTCTGGGTCAAACCAGGGTGGGAAGGATAGTGCAGGGAAAGACATTGCTTTGGGAAACCCCCCAGAATGTGTGGCTTTGGAGTCTTGTAGACATGCCCGGAGGACTTCGTAGGCTAAAACCCTGGGCTCCTCACCTTGGTGGCTTCTGGGACCCTGGTGACCCGTCCCTAGCTGCCCACGAGTCCCACTCCCCGTGGCTCCCTGTCCATGTGTCCCCGCCCCTGGGCAGAGTCTGCTGGCCTGGTGCTGCCTCCCCGGCCTGACCCGGCCTCGCCCCCAGGTGGTCTCTCTGGGGCTGTACTTCGGGGAGCAGGCCTACTTACGCAGCAGCTGGAACGTGCTGGACGGCTTCCTGGTCTTCGTATCCATCATCGACATCGTGGTGTCCGTGGCCTCGGCAGGAGGAGCGAAGATCCTGGGGGTCCTCCGGGTCCTGAGGCTCCTGCGCACCTTGCGTCCACTCCGGTGAGAACCCCTCCCCTGCGCTTGGGAGTGGGCAGTTGCTGTAATGTACAGAGAAACACCGGGGTCTGGGGGGATCCCACTGACTGTAGCGACTCTTGTGGTTCCCCGATAGCACGTACATCATCATGGGTCCTGATGCCAGGGCAGGGTCCGAGGGGTGATGCGGGAGCAGGGCTGGAGGTGTCCCCCGATGCTACAGTGTTCCTGATGGTTCACTGCCATCTCTGGGTACTGCCAGTCTCTTGGGCAGAGTGTGGTGTAAACCCTGTGGGAATTGGGAGAAGCGAGGTTGGATGGAGGGGCAAGCGTGCTTTTTCTGTGGACCTGGGGGCGCCTTAGCCCACCACTCGTCCTAGGTTATTTTGCTGTTTTCTCTTCATTGCTTGCTGGACCCTCAGCTCCAGGAGGCTCAGCCTCAGTGACCCTGGGTGGAGCGGGGGCTGCCTCTGGACGGCTCTGCCTCACGGTGCCCTGGTCCTCTTGCCCGCCCACAGGGTCATCAGCCGGGCCCCTGGCCTGAAGCTGGTGGTGGAGACGCTCATCTCCTCCCTCAAGCCCATCGGCAACATCGTCCTCATCTGCTGTGCCTTCTTCATCATCTTCGGCATCTTGGGGGTGCAGGTGAGGGTGGTCTGCTGTGCCTGGTGACAGGAGACCCAGGGCAGCCAGGGGAGGCTGCACATTCCTGCTCACTGCACCCACCTGTGCTGGCCGCTGTGAAGACTGAGGCTGCCCAGGTGGCGCGATTCTGGCTCTTGCCAATGGGGGAGGCAGACCCAAGCCAGGATGACTTAGTTGGGGAGGGGGGCAGACTGGGTCAATGGGACGGGCGAGGCTGGCACTTTTCTGATTGTGCCTCCCATCCCATGCTCCCCCGGGAGTATTCACCTTGCTCTCCTTTCCTGCAGCTCTTCAAGGGCAAGTTCTACCATTGCCTGGGCGTGGACACCCGCAACATCACCAACCGATCCGACTGCGTGGCTGCCAACTACCGCTGGGTCCATCACAAATACAACTTTGACAACCTTGGCCAGGTGAGCAGTGCCTCCTGATTGGTTATCCCTTGCCCCGCCCAGAGGGGGGTGACAGCTCTTCTGTGCCGGTGGTCCTGGGATCACTGATCCCACTTCAGTCCTTCACTGTTACAACTGACCCTGGAACTTCCTTCTGAGCCCGTCTCCTGGCCTGCAAAGTAGGTGTGGGGGTAGCACTGTGCTCACAGGAAGTGTGAAACGGGGAGGGCACCCCACGCGCAGAGCCCACTAGCATGTGGCGCTCAGCAGGCGCTTCGCCAAATGACGGTCCTGACCCTCGTTCCTCCACCCGCGACTTCCCCCTCAGAGAATTGTAGCAGGAGTTTTAAAGTCAACCACCCCTGTGGGCATCCAGCTTGTCCTCCACCCTAGGTGTATCTCTTTGTGAGTCTCAGTTTCCTCTTCTGTCAAGTAGCGGCAAGATTGGTGAGGGGACAGGAAGTGGGTCCAGCCCCTGTCCCAAATCGAGCTGCTTTCCTGTCACTTGCCAGCACGTGGATTCCTGCTTTGCCCTTGGTCCTCTGGGGGTCTGCTGGGCTTGACCCATTTGGACAGCGCTTCAAGGTGACTTGCTGCCTCCAAAAAGCCTCCCCTTTTACCCCCAGAATTGCTCCCACTTTATGAGGCGGCAGCTAGGTGCACATACCAATGGAGTGACTAGCCGCAGGGTGCCCAGAGAGGAAGTAGGATCCAGCCTGGTGCCCCCCTCGGCGGCGGGTCTCTGGATGCTCACTCACAGGAGTATACAGCGCAGCTGAGGTAACACTGCAGGTTACAGTCCAGGGCTCCCGACTTCTCTCACGGGTTCCTGATTTCAGGAGCTGGTCCGGAAGCTTCCCGCCCAGAGGCTCCTTGGTCCTCCGCTTAGGAGCTCCCATTGTGGAACATTTTTGTGTGTGTTTGTTTTTGCCTGAAATCTCATAGCTGGTTAATTTCAGAGCTGAGACTGGAACCCAGGACTCTGGCTCCAATGCTGTCCCTGCAGTAGTAGTTGCAGGTCCTCACACAGGCCTTGTCAGCAAAAGGCACAGCTCTGCCACAAAGAGGGGGGCTTCTTTGTCCTTCTGCCTCCCGGTGGGCTAAGCTACCTGTGCCCCTCGCCTCTGCTCTTCCTTCCTGTCTTCTAGGCATTGATGTCCCTCTTTGTCCTGGCCTCCAAGGACGGCTGGGTGAACATTATGTACAATGGACTGGATGCTGTTGCTGTGGACCAGCAGGTGGGCATAGCTGGGCGCGGGACAGGCTTGGATGGTGGAGAGGGGTCTGTCGTCTTTGGGGCCCAGAGGACTGAAACCAGCTCAGGGGAGACTGCTGACCGCTGTGTCTTTGGACCATCAGTCCCAGTCCACCCTTACCGAACTATCACAGTTAGGGCACACCCTTTGGGTAGTATAAATCATGACCTCACTTGCTTCCACCAATCCCCCTGCTTTGCAGGGAGAAGGGTCCCCGCTGTATGTGTGTGTGGGTGGGGGGTGCAAAGGCTGTGGTGAGGAGAACCAAGGCAGAAGAAAGAGGGGGGCAGGGCCAACAGGCAGAGGGCCAGCAGGACAGCTCATAACGTGAGAGAAGAGTGGGAGAAGGTGGACGGGGGTGAGCTGGGTGGTCTGCAAAACCCCTGTGTGTCAACCAAGAGAATTCCCCTCTTCCAGGACAGAGGGGTTCTAGCAAGAGTGATACCCCTATTGGTCAGGTTGTTTGTGAACACCTATTGGCTGTTGGGTGAGGATGGATTTAGGAGATTGGGTGAAGAGGGGGTGGCTGGGCCTGGGAGAAGGCCTGAGTTTTGGCTCTCTAAGCCCCTCTGACAGAAGGTGTCCCTTCTGGGTCTAGACAGGGACTTTAGACAAGACAGTTGACCAAGGATAGCTGTATACAAGACAGGAAATATGAGGGGGTGCTTGGGAGAATCTCTAGAGCTCTTCTGTTCCCCGTCCCCAGCAACTGACTCCATCCACCGGGCTGCGCTTAGCCGTTTCGCTGGTTACCTTGTTTTTAGTTAAGTGGACGGGTGGATGGAAGGATGGGTAGAGTGATGGATGGGCCCTCAGGTAGACAGGGAATGGATGGATAAGTGGATAGGATGAATAGTTGGTTGATGGGCAAGTGAATAGACATGGTTTGTGTGTCTGCGGGTGTGGGGTAGATGGATACATGAGTAGGTGAGTGGCCGACTGCATGGGTGGGAAATGGATGGCTGGATGGCTGGGTGGGTGGATGGCTGGGTGGGCGGATGCATAGCTGAGTCAGTGTACGGACGGATATGTGGATTGATGATGGATCGAATAGATGTTGAATCGATGGACTCTTGTGTAAGTGAGTGGTAGGTAAGGAGAAGGAGAGGACAGGCCTGCGTTGGCAGGGGGCAGCATTAGAGCAGAGAGGGAGGGGGGCTGCCGAGCGACTGCCTCATCATGCCCAGGCTAGACGCTGCCTTCTCGCTTCTTGTTTACATCTCACCGCCTCGCAGGCAGGCTTTCCTAACTCCGTCCTGCCGAGGCTTGGCAAGGTCAGGCGCCCACCTGTGGCCCCGGGGTGCCCGATTGGCCTCCTCAGCCCCCACCTCTGGCTCCCCTGCAGCCCGTGACCAACCACAACCCCTGGATGCTGCTGTACTTCATCTCCTTCCTGCTCATCGTCAGCTTCTTCGTGCTCAACATGTTCGTGGGCGTGGTGGTGGAGAACTTCCACAAGTGCCGGCAGCACCAGGAGGCCGAGGAGGCGCGGCGGCGCGAGGAGAAGCGGCTGCGGCGCCTGGAGAAGAAGCGCCGCAGTGAGTGGACGGTGGAGGCCGGGATGGGCAGATGCCCGCCGCTGCCCCTCCCGGGCAGGGCTGCGGTGTGGGATTGGTCCTAGCCTCCTGGGCCTTTGGTGCTGGAAGAGAACAAAAGATCGGACCCCCCGGGCCTGTGTCCTGTCCCTTTCCCCAGTGTCTGCTTGTCCGGGTGACCTGGACCCATTAATAGTGATGTCACTGCTCCATTGAGTGAGGCTCCCGTTGCTTCAGTCAGACAGGCGAAGGTGGTCTTTCCCATCAGCCCCACTGAGCAGAGGCTTTTAGAGTGTTCAGGATGGCTAGACCCTGTGCCCCGGACCATAGGACCCTTGTCCTTTCCTCAGCACACCGAGACTCGCTGCTGTGGACCCTTTGGGGTGCTCGGGAAGAACCCGTGTCCTGCCCTCTCTGCCACCCTCCCCTGGTCTTACTGTCCCCTCGTGGTGTCCTGGCAGGTGCAGGGGGCTACCACTCTGATCTGGCCCCTGCGTGGGCCAGCGTGCTTTTCTCCGGCTTCCTCCCTCCCCTTCGCTTCTCCTTGTCTGCACTCCTCGCTTCTCTTGGTCCAAACTTCCACTTCCCTCCCTCCCTACAGAGGCCCAGAGGCTGCCCTACTATGCCACCTACTGTCCCACACGGCTGCTCATCCACTCCATGTGTACCAGCCACTATCTGGATATCTTCATCACCTTCATCATCTGCCTCAACGTGGTCACCATGTCCCTGGAGCACTACAACCAGCCCACGGTGAGCCCCGGTATCACTTCCCAGCCCAAGGTCACGTGGTGAGAATAGAACCTTGGCAGGACCTCAGGGTGAAATAGGGCGTTTGGGAAAGGTGAGGTTTGTGACCAGCCTAGAACAAGAACAATGACTATGGTGTGTTAAACATGGGCACTGTTGCAGTCAGCCTGCATGGTTGCTGATAAATGACCATTACACCGCTTAAGGGAACAAGGGGTTTATTTCCTTATGATAGTCCAGTTACAGTTCTCAGTCCAGCTTGACCGGAGAGTACACACCAACACCAGGGCCAAGGGAACTGGCCACACCATCACTGCATAACGGCTGAGAGATGGACAATCCTTACTTGCCAGACCAGCATGTCTGGCCAAGTGAACAGAAGGATGCCAACTCTCTCAACCAGCTCTCTGTGATTTATCCAGGGCCTAATCCCACCCACCATGGGCTGGGTCTTCCTCATCAGCTAGGCAATCTCCTTCAGGTTTGATCTGGGCTTAACTCAACCATCAACTCTCTACAACTGTGCCCAGAGCTCAAACCCTCAAAAGCCAGGTTGACACCTGTGCTTAACTATGACAGGCACTTTGTAAGACATGCTGCATAAATGAATGCTTTAATCCTGACAGTAACAATAGGTTGGGGGAAACCTTTACGTGGGTTTTTCTAATGAGGTTAAATATGCGGGCAGCAAAGTTGGAACCGGAGCTTAGATTTGAGTTCAAAGCCTCCCATGGGGCCTCCACTGTCCGCTGAGTATCTGGAGACTAGGAAGGTGGCCCAGGGGCAGGCTCACTGAGGCATCTCAGGGTGTGAGATCGTGAGAGGCAGGTGCATTCTCAAAGCCTCTGCTCAGCAGAGCTGGCAGGAAAAATAGGGGCAGAACCTCTGGGCGAGGGCCTGGCTATTCATTCAGTTGCTAGAGGGGGCTGTGAACGAAGGGAACCATGAACAGTGACTGTAGAATGTCCAAATGAACACGGAGAAAGAAGACTCCGAGCTCACCACGGGCCCACCTCTGAATCGTTTGCTCATTTAATTTTCATAGTGACTTTCTGAGGCAGGCGATATCGTTTCCATAAACTTTTAGATGAAGGAGCTAAGTGTCAGACATCCAGCGCTTGCCCACGGTCACATGAGGAGTAAGTGCTAAGGCAGGGTCTGGCTTGGGGAGTCCTTAACCACCGCAACATGTGATTGCCAAAGAGGAGCCCGGGCCAGGCCATGAGAAATAAAGGAAAGGCAAGAGCATGAACTGACGTCACCTGTCAAGATGTAAGGAATAAGGAAGAGGAAGAATAAATATGGAATAAAGCATTATAGTAGATATGAATGGACTAAACTCTCTCCTTAGAAGGCAGAGACTTTCTGCAGGAAGGCTACTAGTCATGCCAGGGGCCTGGACCATGCTTCTCTTTTGTAGTCCCTGGAGACGGCCCTCAAGTATTGCAACTACATGTTCACCACGGTCTTTGTGCTGGAAGCTGTGCTGAAGCTGGTGGCGTTCGGCCTGAGGCGTTTCTTCAAGGACCGGTGAGTGGCTGGGCCAGGTTAAGGCCGAGGGATGAGAAAGTAAGTCCTGACTTCATGGGGGCTTGTAGGAATCTGGCTACTGATGGCCAGGGACTCCCAGCTGCTGTCCAGATCCCTGGACATGAAGCAACAGGGGTCTCATGGGATGACCGTAGACCATCTCAGCTCACCTGCGGCCCTTCATAACCTGCAGAACAGTGTGGTCTGCCGCATGCCAGCCTGCCGCATGCCAGCCTGCCGCATGCCAGCCTGCCGCATGCCAGCCTGCCTTTTCTCCCAGTGAGGCCGGGAGAGGTCGACAGGTTGGCACATGCCATGCAGAGGGAATGTATAACTTGGGGCGTAGACTTAGCAGTTAGAGCCCTTGCCTCTTCCCCTACTGAAGGCCAGCGATGTTTCTTTAGCTTGGGAAGCCCCTTGCTCAGGGACAAGAGGGGCACAGGCTCAGAGGCAGCAAGCAGAGAGGCTGGCAGGGAGGGTCGTCCCATGGCCCATTCCCTCCTTCTCCCCCCCCCCCCCCCCCCCGAGATGAAGCACTGGGAGGTTGCCCCCAACGTAGGTGTGTGTGAACCAGAGAACTCTTGGAGTGACTCCTGCCCCGCCTGCTCTGCCCTGCCGAGCAGGTGGAACCAGCTGGACCTGGCCATTGTGCTGCTGTCGGTCATGGGCATCACGCTGGAGGAGATCGAGATCAACGCGGCCTTGCCCATCAACCCCACCATCATCCGCATCATGCGAGTTCTGCGCATCGCCCGGGGTGAGGGCGGGGACAAGACGGCACGGGGACGCCCCCTGGCCCAGGGGGAGTACACAGGAGTGGGGCAGGAGAGGGAGGGGCTTGTGGGAGAGGAGAGGGAGGGGCTTGTGGGGCGGGAGAGGGAGGGGCTTGTGGGAGAGGAGAGGGAGGGGCTTGTGGGGCGGGAGAGGGAGGGGCTTGTGGGGCAGGAGAGGGAGGGGCTTGTGGGAGAGGAGAGGGAGGGGCTTGTGGGAGAGGAGAGGGAGGGGCTTGTGGGGCGGGAGAGGGAGGGGCTTGTGGGAGAGGAGAGGGAGGGGCTTGTGGGGCGGGAGAGGGAGGGGCTTGTGGGGCGGGAGAGGGAGGGGCTTGTGGGAGAGGAGAGGGAGGGGCTTGTGGGGCAGGAGAGGGAGGGGCTTGTGGGAGAGGAGAGGGAGGGGCTTGTAGGGAGGAGAAGGAGTGGGGCGGGAGAGGGAGGGGCTTGTGGGGCGGGAGAGGGAGAGGCTTGTGGGAGAGGAGAGGGAGGGGCTTGTGGGAGAGGAGAGGGAGGGGCTTGTAGGGAGGAGAAGGAGTGGGGCGGGAGAGGGAGGGGCTTGCGGGCAGGAAGGGCTCTCAGCAGAGCAGAGTGGCAGCCAGGAATTGCTCATGCGTCACCCCTGGGTGTCCACAGCTACCTTGCACTCAGCTACCCTCATTAGAGGGGACCCTAGTCACACACTCCTCCATGCCGGTTCGCACATCTGCACGTATACCCACGTGGGCACACACCCCTGCCTCTTGGACTGAGGCTGGCACTGGGTGTCTCCCACAGTGTTGAAGCTGCTGAAGATGGCCACGGGGATGCGGGCCCTGCTGGACACCGTGGTGCAGGCTCTGCCCCAGGTAAGAGCTGCTCCTTTCCGGAGCCCTCGTGGAGGCTGGTGGTCAGGCTGGGCCCTGCCATGCAGGTCGGGCTCCCCTTCTCCCCAGACCTGCTGAGACCCAGGGCAGAGGCCTGTCCTTGGGGAAGCTCTTGAGCCGGAGCCCCTTCTGCCTCTCTTTGGAATTCAGTACACGGTCAGCCGTGCCCGCTGCGTGTCTCGCCCCACATGGGTTCTGAAGGCCCACACAGTGTCCTTGGGGGCTCTCAAGCTGGTGGGGGGACAGGCACCTCAGAGTTTGTGGCGTGTGCTCTAGAAAGCGAGGAGGCATTGGTTACCCTCTGGGAAACTAGGTAGGGGAAACTTGGAGCTGAAGGGGCGACTTGGTGGGAGGAGCGGGTAATGCAAACGGCAAGGTCTCATAGGGCCCCCCAGGGCTGTGGGAGCCCCTGTCCTGGGCGGGGGACTTGAGCAGGTAGGAGTGTGTGCACAGGGAGCTGGGCTGTGACCTACAGAGTGGGAACTCTTTGCTGCTCAGGTAATTCTGCCATCTTGGTGCCCCCTCCTCCCAGCCATGTGCAGGTGTTTAGGCTGGGGGCGACCTCACGACTTGTCTAGATTTAGAGAACTTGAGGCATCTTGAAATGAAAGATCTAGATAAGCCCTCTGAAGACAGGCGAAGAATCCAGAGAGGCGGAGGCCAGGGCAGGCCTCAGGCCAAGGACGCAGTGAGTTCTGTTCTCAGGTCTGGGGTGAGCGTCCCGGCAACCCAGTTGCAAAGGAAAGTAGCATGACCCTCTTCGGGTCTGGGTGAAAAGCAGAGACCCTCAGGGGAGAGATGCGGGTCCATGAGAGTGATACCCAGCTGCAGACCCGAGTCACCCTGCCCGGGATCCAAGGGTGGCTCCAAGCATGTGACACAATGTCTCATTCCTGAGTTTCCTCCCCTGGGAAGTGGGAATGATGACATTACCTCAAAGGACTCATGAAGTTTCAGATGGACGAAGTCTATGAGGTTTTCAGCAGCACCCGGTTCACAGGACATGCCCCCAGCAGAGTCACCTATGGGCGAGAAGGGGGGCGGGGTGGCAGCCAGCTTCCGGAGCCCTCAGCATCCCGTCGATACTGGCACCCTGCTCCGAGCCGGCACAGGGCATGTGGGGATGGGAAGGAGACAGACGACGCGAATGGCAATGACGTTAGAACCTGTTTGGAAAACATGTGACGAGGTCTTAGGGAAGGGGTCTGCCCCTCAGCACCTACCAGCTAGTGTCCAAGCTGTCAAATGGTGCGATGGTTTGCAGTAAAATACTTGACAGAAACCACCAAAGGAAGGAGGCGTCTGTTTAGGCTCAGGATTTGAGAGTCCATCACGATGGGGAAGTCACGCTGCAGGGCGGGGCCCGCTGACCACATTGCCCGGGAAGCAGAGAGGGGTGGTCCTGGCACTTGGCTTACTTCCTTCTTGCTCTTTAGTCTGGGTCCCCAGGCCATGGGGACGCTGCACACACGCTTGGAGTAGGTCTTCTCACCTCAGTTTACCTTTCCCAGAACACCTTTGCAAGCTTGCCAACAGGTTTGTTTCCTAAGTGACTTTAGATCTTGTGGAGCCCGGCCGGTGAGCTGGCTCATGGGCTCGCTGTGATACCAGAAGGACTCGAGTTCGAATCCCTAGGTTCCAAGTAAAATGCCATGGGGGTATGGGGGCCTGCCTGCAATTTCAGCTCCTGAATGTAAAAACTGGTAATCCCCACAGCAAGCTGGTTGGCCAGACTGGCCTATAGGCAGGTTCTGGGTTTATTTAGAGACCCACTCTCAAAACAGAAGGTGGAAGAGTGATTCATGATGTTAGTCTTTGGCCTTCCCATACACGCATGTCTACTCACACACGTGCACCCATGCACATGCGGAAAAATACATCAGATGGATAGTCCGTGTTAACCATTGCAAATGGATACTGAACATTTCTTGGTTCTACGTAGTGTCACGACCACGAAACTCCACACAGATGGAGAGAGATCAGGGAGGGCTCCTGAGAGGAGGTGACCTGAGCTGGGCTTTGAGGGATGAGGAGGAGACACTGACCATCTGAGTGAGAGGGTCTTCCCTGCAGAGGGATGGAGTATGCAAAGTCACAACAGCTATGGCATGATGGGAGATTAGGCCGCAGCAGGACCAGGTTACAGCAGGACCGGGTCACAAGCCTTCAGAACTCAGGTAGTGGGCACCTTGGAAGGATCTGGACAAGAGACTCTTGATCAAAGCTGCCTTCTGGGAGGAGACTGGAGGAGGGGCTGGAGGCTGGGAGACGAGCGAGGAGGTCTAGGCGTCTCTCAGGCCCTGCAAGGCTGGACATGGAGGGAGGAGCCTAATGGGGAGGGGGGCTGGGACCCTGGTTAGGAAACTGCCGGTCTAGCCCAGAGCCAGGCGCGAAGCTGAGCTCGGCAGGGCTATAGAGGCTGTCAGAGCCAAACACTTCACCTCATGGTGCCCACTAAGTGCTTGCTTTCTTAATGAGTGGGACGTTATTAATTAGCCAGACTGCGGTGCAGAGCGGCTGGGAAGGAAAAACTCCTCTGGAGCAGAGACTGTGATTAACGGGGTTTACTTTACCGTGATTGTGGGGCGTGCCTTCTGACTCCATTCCCAGGGGCCTGGGAGAGTCAGGAAGGTATTTCATATCTAGGGCAGGAAGGCCTTTGTGCCTTACCTTCTCCGTAGCTCAAGGTAAAGGCGGTCTTCTCTGTGTGCCTGGATCTGAACTAGCTTTGGAATCTGGGGCGTTCTTCCCCCTCAGGAGTCGTGGGATAGGGGTGGCTGCGTTTGCAGGAGGCTCTGGGCTCACATGCGTGTGCAATTCCTACTTCCTTGCTTCTCCGTGGCCAGCCCCATGCTGGTCTGTGGAGATAAACCTGACTCTACCTCTTTGTGTCTCGGCCAGCAGAGGAGAGTGACAGATACGCACTGGGCACACTTGCATTGTCTGATTGCATTTGGTCTGTTGGCAGGCAGGCTCCGAGGGGAGGTGAATGGCAGGTGAGAAACCTCTCTGCCATAACATGATCGATCCCAGGGCCTATCTGCTGGTCTGGAATCTCTGTCCTGCCTCCGCTTATTCCACTTATGAGCTGTGTCACTGGATGGTTGACTTAGGCCCAGTCTTCCCCGTTCTTCCCCTGAGGGCTAGGGCAATACGTGGCTCATAGATTTTTGGGCTAAGCCAGGTGAGAGTGAGGAACTCCGGTCAAGGTCACCCAGGCAGAGTCCTCATTCTGTGTCCTGCACTGCCCGACCTGTCCTTCGGGAGGGCACGAGACAGTGGCAGACATGAGCATGTCATGTCCCCTGAGCCTGGCCCCACCTCCGTCCTCCAGGCCCAGACGCCCCTTGCCTCCCTTCTCCTGGCCCACGGCTCCTGCCTCTGCCCCATCGTCCCACTGATGTCCTTGCAGGCCCTTTGCCCTCAGTCTAGCCTCTTCTTCCCCTCAGGTGGGCAACCTGGGCCTCCTCTTCATGTTGCTCTTCTTCATCTACGCTGCCTTGGGAGTGGAACTCTTTGGGAAGCTGGGTGAGCACCTGCTGAGGTTGGACCCCCCCCCAGCCCCCTGCCCTGGCCATTGTGTTGGGAAGATACATCAGCAGCAGGACCTCATGGTGGGCGGCTTTGGCTAGCCACACCCATCTTGGTGGGGGTGGGCAGGCTTCATGACCCGTAGCCTGGGCTGCTACGTTGGAGTCCCAGGCTCCCGATACCGGACCCTGCTCCTCGCCAGCCCCTGTCCCGAGACAGCGCCCCCCAGCAAGCAGAGAGACCGGGACAGGGGAGAAGGTGACCTAGCCTATGGGAGCTCAGGCCTGCTTGGGGTTGACCCTTTCTCCCCGCCAGTCTGCAACGATGAGAATCCCTGCGAGGGCATGAGCCGGCACGCCACCTTCGAGAACTTCGGCATGGCCTTCCTCACGCTCTTCCAGGTCTCCACGGGCGACAACTGGAACGGGATCATGAAGGTAATTGTGGGCCAGCTGAGGAGCCGTCCAGGCGGGTCTGAGCTCCACGTGGATGCGGGTCCTGTCAGCAGGATCCCAGCACGCTCCGTTGCATGGAGAAGGGGTGTCAGGGATCAGGGGGGACCCTGTAGTTTAATGAGTCGAGCTGCTGCCGGGCCAGGCAGTCTTGCTGGACACTGAACAGCGGAGAGCAAGAACAGGTGTCGGGGGAACCCCATGCACTTCTCAGGTGCCTGTGGCTCTGGGGGGGAAGAGTTGGACCAGAAGAGGGCCCTGGGGTGTGGCTGAAGCAGAGGTAAACTGAGGCCAGCACAAGGCAGATGGACACGAGGGTCGCTGGGACCCTCGCGGGGACTGCATCCCGCCCTGTTACCGCATGCACGCGGCCCTGAGCGGCCTCGCCTCGCCTCCCTCACCTGCCTTGCCGGCGGCCGTGTGGGTTCTCCGTGCGCGCGGAGGGGTGGGTGCTGCTGTGGCGAGTGGCGCGGCGCTCACCCGCCTGTGCCCGCGGCAGGACACGCTGCGGGACTGCACCCACGACGAGCGCAGCTGCCTGAGCAGCCTGCAGTTCGTGTCGCCGCTGTACTTCGTGAGCTTCGTGCTCACGGCTCAGTTCGTGCTCATCAACGTGGTGGTGGCCGTGCTCATGAAACACCTGGATGACAGCAACAAGGAGGCCCAGGAGGACGCCGAGATGGATGCCGAGATCGAGCTGGAGATGGCCCACGGTCTGGGCCCCGGCCCGGGCCCTGCCGCAGGCCCTCGGATGCCCACGAGCTCCCCCAGTGCCCCAGGCCGTGGGCCAGGAGGGGCAGGTGGCGTAGGCGACACGGAGGGCCACCTGTGTTGGCACCGCTACTCTCCAGCCCAGGTGGGCAGGGCCCGAAAGGCAGACGGGGCCCAGAGGGTGGGAGCCTGGGGCCAGATGGGCAGCTGGATGGGGAGATGTCCCCTGGCTTTTGGCTCCGAGACAGGGTTGACCCTGCGACAAGGGGCTCCATCCCAGGTCATGGGCACAGAGAATGGGAGGGCAACTCTGCCCCTCCCACCCTGAGGTCCCGAGACCTAGCCGATAATCCCACCTGTCCCCACCCCGCCCCGTCCGCCTAGGAGACCCTGTGGCTGGACAGCGTCTCTTTAATCATCAAGGACTCCTTGGAGGGCGAGCTGACCATCATCGACAACCTGTCCGGCTCAATCTTCCACCATTACTCCTCACCCGCTGGCTGTGACAAGTGTCACCACGACAAGCAAGAGGTACTGGTGGCTGGGAGGGGCTGGCTCAGGGTTGGGGTGACACCTGAAGTGAGGGGAGTGAGCCCTGGCTCTGGGTCTCCAGAGACATACTGGCCCCACTGGCTGTGACAGGTGGTCTCTCCAAATTTACCTGCAGTGTTCAGACCTATGGTGGGCCCAAGAAGCTTTGAGCCTTGAGCCTTCACACTATGCATGCATGCATGTATGTATGCATATGTATGTGTGCATGCATGCATTATGCATATACGGGTACATATGCATGTATCTACGCAAAAGTATATATGTATATATGCATATGTATGCACATGTATGTGTGCATGTATGCACATGCATGTGTGCATGTATGCATATGTATGCATGCATTATGCATATGCTGTCATATATGCATGCATCTATGCAAAAGCATATATGTATATATGCATATTCATGTATGCACATGCATGTGTGCATGCATATATGCATGCATGTATGCACATGTAGGTGTCCATGTATGTGTGCATGTATGCACATGCATGCACACACATGCATGCATATGTATGTATGTGTATGTATGTGTGTGTACGCATATTTGTAAGCAGTACAGAATGCCGCTATGTTTGGAATGGGCAGCTGCCCCACTTGTCAGCTGCTGGAGTAGGCAGGAGCTCTGTGTCCCTCTAGGGCATTTTGCCCTTTCTGTGCCAGGAAGGGTTCATCTGAGCTTGCTCTCCCTCTTTGGCTATCACCTCGCTCCTCCAATCTAAGTACTCTAGATCTTCTCTTGGGGGGATCCTGCCCTGGTCTCCTCTTCCTGCTCAGGGCAGTTTCTCTGCTTTCTCTGGGGTCTCTCCCAGGCTCAGGCAGCCCCTCCCCTCTTCCCTGCATGTGGGCTCCGGAGCTTGCACCACGTTGCTCTGCCTCCAGCCAGAGGTGGCTGTGAGGGTTCCCTTGGGAGATGAACATCTGGACTGCTCACCTCCCCTACCCCACAGCCACTGCAGGTGCCCCAGGGTCTCAGGCCCCGCGCATCCTCTTGCCAGGGACACTCGATACTGAGCCCCACAGAAGGCTCAGATGACTCACCCCCAGCGCAGCTCTGTGGACCCCAGGCATGGGCAAGCAGACCCCACTAGTGCGCTGCTTGTTGAGCACCCTCAGATTCAGATACCAAGGGGAGGGGTCACCCAGGCGGGCCTGGCTTCCATCAGAGGTGTCCCCAGCATGTGTCACCCGGACTGGGACCCTGCACAGAGTGGGCGTGCCACCCGCGCCCCGCAGCTGTGGACTGCTCTGACCTGCACCCCATGTCCTTTCAGAGCCCCGTTGCTCAGCGCTCCAGGCCCAGCCTGCCCCATCCCAGCCCCAGGGTGACCCGAGGCCACCACCTCCCCCCGCAGGTGCAGCTGGCCGAGACCGAGGCCTTCTCCCTGAACTCAGACAGATCCTCGTCCATCCTGCTGGGGGATGACCTGAGTCTCGAGGACCCCACAGCCTGCCCGCCTGGCCCCAAAGACAGCAAGGTGAGCCGCCCCAGAGGTCTCCCTGGACCCCCCACCCCTGCGGCCCCTTGTGTGACGACAGGGCTCAGGTTCTCCGCCCAGGTGGGTTCGGACAGCTCTCGTCTCTAGTTAATCAAGTCCACATCTTGTGCTGGACTCAGAGGCTGCACCAGGTGTTGAGTGGCGTGGACCCATCTGCTTGGAGCGGGCATCAAGGGAACTTGCTGGACTTGAGGACTGAGTGATCCCTCAAATAAAATGCCAGCCCCCCCATTCATGTGCAAGACCCTGGCAGCAGAGAAAGGAGAGGATCCTATGTATAAATATAGGAAGGGGCCATCTAAGGTCAGGCTTTGATGCCTTTGCCACTGGGTTGGGCCTGAGCCGGCGATTGGTCGCAGAGATGAGTGAGGAAGACTCTGCCCGTATTGTTCTCAAGGACATGAGTTAGGAGAGGAAGAAATGGGGTGGGGAAAGAGGTTAAGAGGAGGAGCCCAAACATCCTGATGCATCCAAGAGGACTTCCTGGAGGCAGAGATTTTCCACCTGGGGCCTTGGAAGGTGGCGAGTCAGTTACCGACCGAGTGGAGGAGGAGAGGAGAAGGGCCTCCCGGACAGAGGCTGTTCATGGGCGTGAAGGCCGCTTCGGGCCCGTCCACCTTCCTCACCCATCTACCTCCCTCCCTCGTCCATCAGGGTGAACCGGAGCCGCCAGACCCCACACAAGCGGGAGAGCTGGATGAATGTTTCTTTCCCTTTGCCAACGCGCCGGTCTCCGCAGGCCCAGAGAGCCTGCTGTGCGAGATGGAGGCCATACCATTCAATCCCGTCTGCTCCTGGCTAAAATGCGAAAGCAGCCAAGGTGAGGGGCGCAGTCCTCCAGACCCCCCCCCAATCCCCGACCTTGAGCAGCATCTGCTTTTTGGGGGAGGTGGTGGGATTTTTTTTTCTTGGTTATTTTGCTATTGTATTTAGTCCCGAAAGAACTGTGTGGGTTTCTGGCAATCAGAGGCGGCCTCAGGCCTGATCCCAAAATGATAAAAGAGCAAACGCCAGTGAGATAATAATGGTAACAAGAGTCTGGAACCGAAGGAAGTTTCATGCTGAGCTTCCTATAGGCTGTGAAGAAAAGGGAAACAGATGGTTGAGTGTTAGCGGAGCAGAATTCGAGAGGCGTTTATCTCCAATGCTTCATACCAGGTAATGCCAGAAAACAGAAAACCTGGTGTCTTCAATGGCCCCTTGGTAAAATGTCATGATGGTTAGTTACCCTGTGGCTTTTCGCCCAGCATCGTTTGACAGGCAGAGCTGTATGGCTGTGCCTGGGCTGTGGTGTGTTGTGGGGACAGAACTGACTTATATTTGGACCCCTCTTTGGAGAGTGACAGAAATCTGGTTTCCGAAACACTGGTTAGGTGGAAGAAGAGCCCAGCACAAGAGGGACCCCTAAGTCCTGAGCTCACCTTCGTACTCTTCTGGGCCCTCCGCCCTGGGCCTCCCAGGATTTGGAGAGAATGGCTCTCCCATAGAGCGTCCCTTGGCTTTGGCTGGACATGGGGGCCCAGGTGCTGAGACCCAGATTTTTTTTAAATTATTTGATTTGGTTCGATTTATTTATTCATTTTGTATATCATTCATGAATATAGTGAACTTATAGTATTTAATAATATTAATCCCCAGTCCCATCTCCCCTCTCTTCCCTTGCAGCCCTTCTCCCTTGCCGGACTCCCTCCTAACTTTCAGGTCTTTCACGTGAAACCATTGGGTTTCACATGATTTGCCTTGGATGGCACGTGCCTGAGTCCTGGAGATTCTAGACTTCCTGATCCCAAAGTCTGGGTCCGGCCAATTCCAGGGCTGCTCGGATGGACTGTCCCTGTCCCTTTGGCCATTTCTCTGCAGGTTCTTTTGCTAACTCGGCAGGGACGCACTCTGCTTGTACTTACACGTTCCCTCCCGTCCTCCCTTCTTTTCTGTGGCTGTGACGACTAGAGCCTGAGAAAGGATTTGTTCTAGCTCAAGGTCCCGTCCATCATGGTGCGGAAGTCAAGGCAGCAGGCGTTTAAAGCAGCTGGTCACATGACATCCACAGCCAAGAAAGAGCCCCCTTTCCCCATTCAGTCTGGGATCCCAGCTAGGGAACGATGCCACTCACCCCAACTAACCAACCAAGATAGGCGCCCACGGGCAAGACCAGAGGCCCATCTCATCATGTGGACGGCCGCTGAGATTAATATCTCTTCATACAAGGTGCAGAGGTAGCTGCTGTGACCCTGCTTCAGCCTCCTGCACCCTGGCCTGGCTCCTCTCTGTCTCTGTTGGATCAACCAGATGCACTTGGCATCTTCTGCCCAGTCACTGCCAAGCCTAGTCCAGGCCGGGAACCCCATTCTGCCTGCTGTCCAAGGGGGTTCCTGGGTCTCACCAGGCTTTGTGGGGTAGTCAGAGTCTGAGGGGTGATAAATCCTAGAGACTGAGTATCTATGCTCCTATAGCTTATTCCATAGCTTTTCCTTCTGTATTTATGACTTTCCTAGTTACCGTGGCAAAGACAACTTCAGGAAGGGTTTATTTTGGCTTGTGGTTTTAGAGTACAGTCCAGCATGGCAGGAAAGGATGGTGGCAGCGTGTGATGTGGCTGGTCGCAGGGTGCCCGAAGTCAGGAAGCAGAGAGATGAATACCAGTGATCGGTTAGCTTTCCCCTTTTGATTCAGTCTGGGGCCTGGGCCCATAGAGTGGATCTTTCTACCCCATGGAAACCAGTCTAGAAACTCCTTTGCAGACATGCTCAGAGGTTTGTCTCCTAGGCGACTCTAGATTCTGTCAAGTTGAGAGTCAGTGTTAGTCACTGGTTCTCTGAATGAGGTG
This sequence comes from Typhlomys cinereus, assembly GCA_023101885.1. NCBI lineage: Eukaryota > Metazoa > Chordata > Mammalia > Rodentia > Platacanthomyidae > Typhlomys > Typhlomys cinereus. Next base: position 323,009 of record JALPQD010000905.1, read on the forward strand.
CTTTTGCTCTGGGCTGCTCCCCACAGGAACCACAGTGACAGATAAAGTATTTCTTGCTCTCAAGGCAGGGAACTGAGGCTGTGAGTCAGGGACTTGCCGGTGGTCTCGGGGTCAGTGTTATGTAGCTCTTTCCTTCAAGCCCAGTCCGTGAGGGCTTGTAGCTGCGCCCCTCTCCAGGGCTGCCTTAGCTCTGCCTCTTCCTCCCCTGCAGGACCCCCGACGCCCTTCTCTCCAGATGCCTCCAGCCCTCTCCTGCCCATGCCCACTGAGTTCTTCCACCCTGCCGTGTCCGCCAGCCAGAAGGGCCAGGAGCCAGGCACGGGCACGGGGGCTCTGCCTAAGATTGCCCTGCAGGGCTCTTGGGCATCCCTGCGCTCGCCGAGCGTCAACTGCACGCTCCTGCGCCAGGTATGGGTCCTTTTGGAGGTGTCGGAGGCACGCTGACAGGCGGGGAGGGGAAGGGCCTACCTGCCAAAGACATGGTACACAATCGTGTAGGGGAATTTGAGAAAATCGGGGGGCTGCTTGAGGCATAAAGCAAAGGTCAGCAGACCCACGACTCCCTTCTGTGGATGGAGAGAAGATACCTCGTCTGATTCCACACAGTGGTGGAGACAGGTTGGCATTTACTCACTCATTCACTCACTCATTCATTCATTCATTCATTCATTCATAGTTCATCCTTGGTTTCACAAGACTGTGTGCTATGACAGGCAACTGACAAATTCCCTTGCCTCCTGGGACACACAGTTCAGTGTTTAGAATGCGCCTGGCTGAGGTGTGCTTGAGGACAGACGATAGAGCAAAACACATGCCTAAGAGTCTGTGGGGTAGCGACACAGAGGGTCAGGAGGTGGGGCGGGGCCAGCAGAGCAGGTGGAAGCTGAGAAGCCCACCTCAGAGAGAGGATACGACAGCAGGTGGGGCGGGGTCAGCAGAGCAGGTGGAAGCTGAGAAGCCCACCTCAGAGAGAGGATACGACAGCCAGAAACCAAGGTAGGGAGGGGCACTGTGGGTAGAGGCGGGTGTGGGAGGCATTCATGAACAAGCGGGCCTGTGGTAGACCGATCCTGGAGGTGTGAGGGTCAGTTGGGAGCCCTCTTTGAGGTCGGGGTCCAGCTTTGCTTTTGGATTGGGAAGGACTGATGGCTTTGCCCTGGAGTTGGGGAAGAAGTCAGGGAGTTTAGTGTGTGTGTGTGGGGGGGCTCTGTGGTGACTGCCACAAAAGCCCCCGAGAGGTGCCGGGGTGCTACAGGGGCATCGTAGGATCCTAGCTGTGTGGTGCCAGGGAGCCCCATGAGCTAGTGAGTGAGCTGGGGGAGAGACACGCAGGTGACCTCATCCCTTCCTGCTTCTCCGCAGGCCACCGTGAGTGACACATCTCTGGACGCCAGTCCCAGCAGCTCGGCCGGCAGCCTGCAGACCACACTGGAGGACAGCCTGACTCTGAGTGACAGTCCCCGGCGCGCGCTGGGGCCTCCGGTCCCGGGACCCGGTCCCCGCGCCAGCCTGTCCCCCGCTGCCAGGCGCCGCCTCAGTCTGCGAGGCCGGGGTCTGTTCAGCCTGCGTGGGCTGCGGGCACACCAGCGCAGCCACAGCAGCGGGGGCTCCACCAGCCCAGGCTGCACCCACCACGACTCCATGGACCCCTCGGACGAGGAGGGCCGCGGTGGCACGGGTGGGGGGGGCGCGGGCAGCGAGCACTCCGAGACCCTCAGCAGCCTGTCGCTCACCTCGCTCTTCTGCCCACCGCCCGTGCTGCCGCCGCCGGGCTTCACGCCGGCCCGGAAGTACAGCAGCACCAGCAGCCTGGCCACTCTGGGGCCCGGCCGTCCCCCCGCCGCTGCTAACGCAGCCCGCGGCTTGGCCCGGAGTCCCTCGTGGGCTGCGGACCGCAGCAAAGACCCTCCTGGTCCCAGCCGGCCGGCCGCGGGCTTGGGCCCGTCGGCACCGGAGCCGCAGCCTCCTCTCGGAGAGCTGGAGCGCAAGGATGCTGCGAGCAAGAGGAAGAGATGAGGGGCCGCGGGGGGCCGTGGGGGACTTGCCACCCGCTGTCCGCCCACCTGCCCCGTCTCACCTTCTTTACCTCAGGAGCCAGGGAGCAGACAGCAATACTTTGTCCACTCCTGGGAGTGGCACAGGGGCCAGCCAGCGTCAGGCCGCTGAGCAGACGACGGAGGAGGGTCTGGGTTAGCCGAGGCTGAGAAGTGGTCCCAGCCGTGGCCGGGCATGGCCCTTGCATATGCAGATATATACATATATACATAGAGACAGACATATATTTATTTATTTTTTTTACTGAGAGCTTATGACTTCCAGAAAGTGCTAAAGTTGGGGTGTAGACCAGGCCCTGGAGAGGGGTCTTGCCTGTTACTTAGGTACAAAGGCCTGCCCAGGGCAGATGCTCATGCTAGGACGACAGTGGCCGTAGTTTGGTGTGTCTCCTTGAGACAGTTTAAGAGGATGCTCGGGGCCCCCGGAGACAAGGCCCAACAGAAGAGAAGAAATTCAGGGTGCACTTTTTTCCCCCTTTAAAGAAGAGACGCTGCTAAGATCCCCTATTGCCACCCACGTGTTGGGGTGTCTGTCTTGTCCCTCTGATTCGCTCGTTGTTGTGAAGTCCTTCGTAGATGCCCCTGAGCACACAAACCTCTCCTAGTTATCTGGTTAGATGTTCTCTTTAGAAAAACAACCAGCCAACCGAGGATGAGTAGTAGTTTGTAGGGCTGGAGCGGGGTCAGTTCGAGGCCGGACAGCTGGAGTGTGGGTGACAAGGGGCAGACAGAAGTAACCAGCAGGGGAGAGGACAGGCGAGCGGGTCTGTGGTGCCTGCCTGGCCCGCACAGGTGCCCCTTGGCTGGGGTAGTCAGTTGCACCAAAACTGACTTTTACCCCCAAGTGGGGCCCCAAGATGTAGCCATTACTGGGGATCTCGGTCATTCACTGAGCAAACTGTGCCCCTCCGTGTAGCAAATCCCCAGCCTCCAGCAAGTTATCCAGACACCCCCCCTTTTCTGATCTAACCGTCCCTCGGTACGGCTCACCGTCTCTAAGCTGCAGGGCAGGTCTTTATAGCAGTGCTTCTAATGAGTTCAGAACAGGTTTTTTTTTTTTTTTTCATTTGAATAGTCAATGCATTTATTTCAGTATTTATTAGGGAAAAAAATACAATGCATTGAACCCATGATGTCATAGGCCTAAGTCCTGGCTGAACTCTGAAGGGTGGGTAGGGTGGGTAGATTTAAAACTTGGTTTAAAGAAAACTGAGAAGCGTGCTGTAGCGATGGTCTCTAGATCTAGAGTTCAGAGGGGTTTTGCCTCTACTCCCAAACCTGACTTCACAGAAGGGGGTGAACCGCAGCTGAGTTTGCAGGCTGGGGGGGTCTGACTGCCCAGCTGACATAGGGACCCTGGGGGTCTGCGCTGTGCATTAAAGTGGAGGAGGGAGTAAGGGTGGTATTGTGTGCAAAGGCCGGTTCCTCAGAGCTGAGGCAGTGGGAGAGGGTTGTCAGACTCTTACAGCTGGGGAAACCGAGGCTCTGGGGAAATTAAATGGCCACCTGGCATCTGTCTTTCAGGGTCCTGATAGCAAAGAGCTAGGGTGCCTGTGGAGGGCGGGTCCTGAACACCCGCTCTGTGCCCACGTGCCCATATTCCAAAGGGGCCCGTGGTGTGGGGTCGGCTGGCTCGGCGCTGTGGCCAGGCTAGCCCGCGCCCCTCGGGTTTCACAGGGATCGCCTCCGAGGCTGTCCAGCATCCTTGCTTCTCAGCCCAGTGCCAGATGTTTTACTTGATCCGCAGGTCTACACTGCTGCTCAAAGGTGACTTTCTCTCTGCTAGTCAGGTCCGAGTGGCTAGGCAGAGGTGATATCTGGATGTCTGCACCTTCGTTCTGGACCGCGTGACCCCATAGTGAGCAGACATGTTGGGGCGAGGGTATTCTAGGCTTGAGCAAAGGCCGTAGCTGCGCAAAGCAGAGCATGCAGGTTGCTGAGCTTAGGGACAAAAGGTCTTTGCCTAGGGTGGGTTTCCCAAGGGTATCAAAGGCCGATCCCAGGCATTTGGCCTTGTTTCTGTGGATGTCCGGGAACCAGGGACCAGGGAAGCCGTGAGTCGCTGGCCAGGATGAGCCGCAGTGGGAAGGATAGGGCGATGGTCCGTCCTCCACGCTGTTGGCCTGGGGCCGGGGCCTCAGCCCACGCCTGTCCATCACCAAAGCACAAACCTCCCCAATCCACATAGGCCTGGCTGTGGAGAGAATGGGGACCCCAGGTGCCAACTTCCTAAAGCCCTTTGCTTGTTGGGCTGTGTGACACTGAGGCCGGAGGCTACCCTGGCTTCTTCCTGTCCTCTGCCTTCTGACCAGGCAGTCCCTCGAAGTAGGACCAAGTATGTGCAGTACCAGCCTGTCTGCCCGCCCCCTTCCACCTCCTGGAGCCTGCTGCTTCCAGGGTCACCTCCAGCCCCCTTTGCTGCGCTGTGTAAGGGCTTGGGGTCTTAGAAGCCGCTGTTTAGCCCGAGACACACATACTCTTTTATTCGTCTTTGTGCAATAATCAGTGTTCCCGGCAGAGCTGGGCCTGGGGAAGAGGCAGAGGCCGCCTTGTCCGAAAGTCCCCAGCCCGGCTTTGCTGCTGTGACTACCACGCTCCTGGTCACTGTACAGTTTCTACTGCGTGAACGAACTTCCCTCCTAGTTGCTGAAGGCGCTGGTCCCTGCTGGTGCAGACGGCCGCAGAGGAGCCCAGCAGCTCTACCAGCGTTGTTTTGAATAAAACCCCAGAAGCCTACATAGACCTTCTCTGTGTCTCTGCGCTTCCTTCCCTGCGGGGTGGAACACCCACCTGGGGGTGGGGTGGGCTGTGACGTCATCTTCACTTTAAGGCGGTGGGTTTGTCAAGGATCTAGAGACCCTGTAACAAAGTCCTTTTGTAGTCAGATGTGGGCGGGGCTGCAGGGCTGGAAGGGGGCAGGGGGAATCCACTTACCTTTAATACTAGTTCTGGAGCTCTGTTAGCCTAGGAAGGATGGCAGCCCTGATTCAGATGGGCTAAAGAAATAAGAGAACGGGGCTGGAGAGGTGGCTCAGGGGTTAAGCCTCTGCCTTGCAGGCGGAAGGTCCTGAGTTCAGATCCTAATCCCACGTATAGATGCCGGGCAGAAACAGGGGGGGGTGACCTGGGGGGCGACCTGCGTTTCTGGTCCTGGTAGGGCGGAGCCTGTGAATCCTGGGGCAGAGTAAACAAGGAGGTGGTAGAGGCGTCCATGGTGGTTCCCGAATTCATCCGTGGTTACACACACACACACACACACACACACACGTACACACACACATACACACGCTCACACACGCATACACGCACAATTGAATAAATAATAATAAAAATTAAAAAAAAAAAATAAGAGAACACCAGAAGGAAGGGAGGGAGGAAAGGGGGAAAAGGAAGAGGAAAATATGAGAAGGAACTAACTACTTAGTGGTTCAGGTTTCTTTTTCCCTCCCTCCCTCCCTCCCTCCTTCCCTCCCTCCCTCTCTCCTTCCCTTCCTCTCTTCCTTCCTTTCTTTTCCTTGTCTGGAAATGGGGTTGGTTTTAGGTGTGGCTGGATCAAGGGCTCCAGCCAAGTCACTAGGGTACACCGGCCTCTCTTTTCTTCTTGTCCAAGAGGCCACTAGCAGCCCCAGTCTCAGTTTGGCCACACCCCCCATCCCCTAATCTCTATCTGGGCAGCCTGGTGACACTAGTATAAAAGCCTGGCTCAGCCTCCCTCTGGGTTGACTGGGGTTACGTGACACGCCACGGACACATGATTCTGGGTTTAGCCAGGCCTGAACCGTGACTCTCTCTGGGATCTGGGCGAGGGTGGGAAGAGGAAAGGAAGAGGAAGTCCAGGGAAGGCCTGCTAGAAAGAGCAAAGCCGTTCTCCATCTGCTGAGCGCCGGGGAACCTGGCGATCAACCCTGCCCGTCAGCAGCAGCAGGAGGCTAAATGACCCTGTGGCAGACTGGTCACTGGATGGTGGTCAGCTGGGAGCCTAGGAGCAGCCAGGTTGGTTGGTGGCGAGGGGACCTGGCTGGACGCCGCCCTCTTCTGACAGCCTCAGACTCAGTAAGTGTCCTGACTGCAGGTGCTGACCGGGGCTTGGGGACACCAGAATGTGATCCTGTGGCATGTATCTCCCCCTCTCAGTCTCCACTCATTCAAGGTAGGGGTGACCTGAGGTTCCCCCATCTTCCCTGCTCATCACCACCTGGTCTGTGTGACCTGCTTTGGGGTGCCTTGTGGCTATGGTAGCTCTTGGAAACCTCTGAGGTCATTGGGGCTAGGGACGGGGTGCGGAGGCTGATGCTGAGGTGGGGGAGCTCTGAGCCCCTGCAGTGCTGCTGGAAGCACCCAGGTTTCTCTGGGAATCAGCGAGACTGTCGGAGCCTCTTTAATGATCTTCCCACCTCAAGCATCTGCCTTACTGTGGGGTCAGGGATTATGTGTAAGTGTGAGCACGTGTGTACACGTGTGCATGTGCATGTGTGTGTGCACCTGTGCGTGCGTGTGTGTGTGTGTGTGTGTGTGTGTGTGCGCGCGTGAGCAACCAAAGCCCCCTACAGACTCCAGCCCTGCATGCTGGCTCTTGCCACGTGTGCTTCAGGGCAGTTACGTGGCCGAGAGAGATGCCCAGCGTGTCCTCCTCCAGCTGCCTCCGGTCAGCTTCAGATCTCCCTGACAGCCTGTCTGGTCCCTCTGCCTCAGAAGGCCACACCCTCTGGTGTGTGGTACGTGACTCCCGGAACTGTGAGAATGGCCTCCGTGCCTCCCTCTGTGTCCTCGGACACCAGCCGTGGCCAGGCCAGCAGCCGTCTGGAGTGACCTTTCTTTCTTCTCCTCATCACAGTTGGCTGAGACCCCGTCACCCTGGACGGCCTTGAATTATCACACTACTCCCCCAGCTCTGTCCCTACAGCACCCCCCACCCACAGCATCTCCCCCCTCACAGCCTGAGATGACCTCCTGACCCCTCTGCACTTCGCTCCTAGCAGCCTCTCTTCCACCCTCCCTTCTGCCCTGGGCAGCCCCCTGCCCTAGGCGTCAGAAGCCTCTGGAAGGAGCGTGGGTCTTCTTTCTTCTTCACCATCTGACTTTCACACGTCCCATCATGCTGGGGTGGCACCAAATGGAGGGGATTCATGTCTCGGCAGAGTCGGGAGGTCCAAGCACTGTTTCTTTCTGTGTCCTGGAGGCCAGGACAGGTGTGTCCAGGACAGGTGTGTCCAGGACAGATGGGAACTATGGATGGGTAGATGGATGGCCGAGGAGGGAGTGATGGAGGGAAGGAAGAAGTGGAGAGCCACTGGGAAGGGGTCTTGGTGCCTGGCTGGCAGGGTGGCAGTAGCACCCTCTAGGACTGTCTGGCTCTAGGATTGGTGCCCTGGGCAGCAGAGACTGTGTAGCTGGAGGGGAAACTGAAGGACTGGCCAGCTGGGATGGACCCTGGTGGTCAGCGGGGAGGGAAACCAGCAGAGGAGTGGGGAGAGATAGATCTGGGTGCAGGAAAGCCCATGGGACACTGTGAAGCCCATTTTTTTGGAGGCCCAGCGTGGGGCGGGGGACCAAGGGCATGCCAGAGCCAGTGTCCACACTGCTCGCGTCGGCCCAGATGTCCTGGACCCGGGCTTTCTCCACGCGTCTCTAGTACCCAGCAGGCTGCAGCCGTGTGTCCCTCACGCCGCAGCTGCCCACTGGGCTTCCACGTGCATGTCTTCCCTCTCAGGTATGTGCAGGTTGGGACGGTGGATGCTTGAACAGAGGCTGCCTTGGCTCCACCCAGACCAGCCAGAAGACCGGCAGGTGGACAGGCCGGAGGGCGTGGCTTCCTCACCTGTTCCCAGCCCCTTGGTAGTGGCAGTGGAGAGGGGGCGGTGACCAGCCCTGGGGACCACGTGGGTCCAGCTCCTGACACGTCTGCTTCATCCTGCCCCAATTCTGTGTCAACTCCAGATCTGACCCTTATGTCTCTGAACATCTGAACTGTCCCAGGGCCCCCCAAAATCCTTACCTGCTCTCTCCTCCAGCCATCACTCATCCTTTTGGGGGTCAGTATGAAGGTCACTTCTTCCAGGAAGCCTTCCAGGTGGCTCCTGCCTTAAGCAGGTGTGGACTCCTCCCCTTTGAGGGATGGTTCCCACCTCTCCCTTAGTACCATCCTTCCTTGCCAGCGCCAATGTTTTCTGACTCAGTTTCTCATCCGTTGCCAGTGATAGTGACCATGATGCTTCCCCTAAGCCCAGGGTCCCAGGAGGTCGAGTCTCAGCACGCGTGGGTGGGTGGTGTGACTGGACTCAGCCCCCTGCTCGACCACCCCCACCACAGGGGCGTCAGCACCCAGCCCTCCTGCTGTGGCAGGCCCCTGGGGAGCAGAGCCCTGTTGTGTTTCCTGTCTCCCACCCCTCAGCAATGGGATTCAAAAGCAGGTAGTAACCAAGGAAAGGCTGGCTTAGAATGACACCCCAAGAACATTTTGAGCGTGCGAACTTCAGCCATCAGCACTTTTTATTTAGACCTGAATTCATGAATTTTAACCAAATAAACACAGGCATGTTAGGTATTAATATATGTACCATTATGCAAAACCACTATTATGGCTGTAATGAAAATGAGATTCTGGCTCCGTGGTGACGTTCCAGGGGGAGGCATCCGCTGGTTTCCAGTGCTGTGACCTCGGGTTGCTGTTGTCATGGTAACAGGGCTGCCGTGGGAATGTGCAGACTGGGAGGCTGGGCTTGTGGGGGGTGGGATGAGGGCAGCAGGACCTACAGGCCCCCTTACAGGGGAGGGGACCATCGGCCAGTGGGTGAGGATGGTGGGGGTGCGGGGAGACAGAAGCGGCAGGGGTACAGTGCCCACCCTCCTTCTCGTCCCCCTCCCTATGCTGGATGGTCTCTCTGTAGAGCCAGCCATCTTCGTCCAAGTGTTAGTTGAGTGCCTACTATGGGCCTGGCCCGTGCCAGGCTCTAGGGATGCAGCTGCAGGTCCCAGCACTGAGGGAGCCTCCCCCCTCCGCACCCCTCTGTCCCGCCCGTCTCAGAGCGAGGGATCCGTAAAAGGAAGCAGATGGAAAAGCAGGAGCCTCTCAGTGGGCAGGGGAGTAGCCGAGAGGGGTCTTTCTGTCTGAGTGGTCTGGGAGGGGGCAAGACGGAGATACCAGACGAGAGGGAGAGAAAGCAGCAGCCTGAGAGGACAGTGTTGTCGGATGGCCAGGCAGAGGAGGCCCTGTTCCACCTGAACCCCCGATAGGAGCTGGGGTGAGTTCTGCCATTGAGCTCTTGTCTAGCGAGGACCAGTCCTGCGTTCCATCCTCGGCCCCGCAAAGCAAGCAAAACCCAGATTAACTGCAGATACTTTTTTTTAATGTGAACATGTCTTGCACGATGTGGGACAGATTATTTGTTGTCTACCTGACGTTCAGATCTCACTGTCTAACCTGATCTCTTGGCTAGATCCAGCCAGCCTGTTTGTCAGAAAACGGAGGTGACCTGCCCAGACCCTGAGCTGACCGAGGGGGCCACAGCTGCCCACTCGGCTCTCCACTTTGGTTGCCCTGGAGACCGCTCATGGCTTCCCTGCCATCTCCTTTGTAAACTCTTCTCTCTCCGAGTTAGGGGACGAGAGGCCTGGGTGACGTGCTTGGTGACTCCGCCCCTGCTTCTCTGTAATTCTGCGGCTCCTCTGCCACCTCACTTGCCCCCCTCCCCCAGTACGTATCGCTGGCATTTCTCTTCCCTTTCTCTTTAGCCCATACCTGCCTGCTTGCCCTGAGGGAGGTGCGTGTCTTTATCGAGACTTCCTGACTTTTCTTTCCAAAAGCCCAAAGGAGAACTTGGAGAGTTTTTGAAGAAAGTAGGAAAGAAGCAAGAAGTAAAAGAAGAGGGACCTGCCAGCTGACCCTGGAAGAAGGATGAAGGACACAGTGGACATCCAGCTCTCCAAGGCCCCCAGGTTCATGTGCGGCCTGAAAGGCGTCCAGTCCCTGTGGCCTGCTGGGCTTGGTGGGGTAGGGGTTCTGTTTCCAGGTTCATCCTCAAGTAGGACGGTCTCAAGGAATGACATTGTCTGGGGACAGCGAAGTGGGATCACGCCTCCATGAGCGTCCTTGAGGGGATCCGCTCCCCCTCAACTGCGCATGACAGTGCCCAAGCTGTGCATGTTCCAAGCAGGCTGGGGTCTGGTCATCTCGGGCCAGCAGGGCCTGGCTGGGTCTCCCATAGTTTCTGCCGCTGCTCCTCCTTGGAAGCACCTCCTCGTCTTCGGGGCCGGACGCGACCGTGCAAGGCTGAGGCTCGTGCTTCCTTGCAGGTGCGGAGGGGAGGGAGGCGCGGCGTCCTGCTGGTGCTGCCATGCGCTGGCCTTCCCTGACCTTCCTGCGTGATGTTGGTCACATGGCGGAGTCCACCCTGCATGTCAGCGCCTTAGGGCTGAGCCTCCCTCCACAGTGACCATCCACCCACGAGCGCTCTGTGAGCTCCCTCCGTCTCCACGTTAGTCTTCGGTGTCTCTTGAGAAGGTCAGGAGCCAGGCCCAGTCCTACTGTGTACCCCAAGAGATTCCCCGGGGTGGCCCTCTCTGGGTAACTCAGGGACAACATGATACCCAGGTGGCAAAAATGGTGGACATCATCTTCTGATGCTCAGTATTTAGTCCACCCTGCACCAGCCACGGCACATGCTGCCTTCTTCCTGGGAGGACAGGAAAGCTCAAGGACAGGCTGGGGGGTGGGGTGGGGGGTGGGGACTGGATCAGCCTCAGGCCAAGGCTCAGGCTTCTGGACCCTACGGAGGAGACAGCTTCCCTCCAGGAGGCCACATGGAAGGACAGACATTCTGCTCTGTAGTCCCCATCTTCATTGAATTTTGGGGGCGGGGGGAAATGAGGGGTGTTGTCCCAGCTATGATGCCCTTCCTAACTCCAGAGTCGCCTCTTCTGATTCTTCTCACGTCCTCGCATGCTGGGCTTGTGCTCCATGTCTCCACCAGGGGCCCTGCGAGGAGTCAAGGGTATCTCACTGTTGCAGTTCGCCTGCACGGTGGCTGATAAACCATCAAGCTGGCTGAAGGGAACCAGGGTTTGTTTTCTTCCGACAGTCTGGTTACAGTTCATAGCCCAGCTTGACGGGAGAGCACGCACCAACACCAGGGCCGAGGGATCTGGCCACACCATATTCACCCAACTGCTAAGAGAGGGACGATCCTTACCTGCCAGACCAGCATGTCTGGCCAAGCGTACACAAGGATGTCAACTCTCTCAACCAGCTCTCTGTATTTTATTCCAGGGCCTAATCCCACCCACCATGAGCTGGGCCTTCCCATCAGCTAGACAATCTCCTGCAGGTTTGCTCTGGGCTCAACCACTAATTCTCCACAAATGTGCCCAGAACTCAAATCCTCTACTGTCAAGTTGACATCTGTGTCCAACTCTGACAGTCACCTTCAAGCCCCTCCCCAGCTGAGATCTAGTATAGTGAAGGCAGCTGGACAGGGCCAGAGGGAGGAACAGAAGAAGGGGCAGTGGGGCATGAACGCCCCCTGACCTTTTTCCAGGGTGCTGGCACTTTGAGGTCTCCATGCAAAGGGTGAAGATGCTTGTTCCCCTCTCTGGACATGGGGTTCGGAGAAGTACACACCCGGTGCCTCTGGGCCTGGAGGCGGGCCGGCAGCCTTTGCCTGGCTGGCTCCCGGGCTGCGCTCTTGCCCGCTGACTTGGAGGGAGAAGGGAAGTGAACATCGCCTACTCTCCCAGGCACCTTGGGGATCTTGAGATCCAGGAGATGAGCATTTCCCTTGCTCGCTCCTCCTGTGAAGCAGAGGCTTTGCTCTGCATGGCAGGAGGCAGGAGCACGGAGCAAGGAACCAACACAGTCCCGCTCAGAGAACAGAGAGGAGGTCCACAGAGCCGGACAGGGACGCTCTGGGTTCCACCAGTTCCCAGGGGCCTCCGCTGCAGGGGTGGCAGGCGATGGGTGATCTGGGATGGTCTCCTAGGCCTCAGCTCAGGCCTCGACTTCCTGCTGTGATTTGTGTCCTGCGGGGCGTGGGGCTGAGGAGAACAGGACTGAGGGGTTTCTAAGTGGCCCTTCGTTGGAGAGCAGCCGGCTCCTGGCTGAGCGAGAGCAGGCTCAACATGTAACTCTCCGTCCTCTCTCTGAACAGTCCAAAGCAGATGGGCCAAGCTTCCTCTCTCACCGAGCGCCTCCTGGAGAGAGGCCCGGAATTGGGTAGGGATGACAGTCATCTCCCACTGTCTCTTCTATTGCAGTTCCTGTATTTTGTCTGGGTGGGGATCAGGCCAGGGTGAACTTGGGACGGGGGCAAACAAAGCACAGACATCAGCTTGTAGTTCTAAGCTTGTTGCAAGTTGGCTAAATCTCTCTGGGTGGAACGGTTCCTCCTGTCTGTGCCTTGGACCTGAATTCTCATCTCTGGGCTTGGCATCCAATGCTCACTTTCTTCTTCTTCTTTTTCTTTCTATCAAGTGTATTTTTTTTTCCAGCTATTTTTTTCCTGCACCTTTACCTCGCAATCCTGAGGATAGATATACCTGAGGGAGATCAGCAGGAATCGAATCAGGCTGGGTCAAGAGTGGATCCCGGAAAAGCTGAAACCAAGTCAAATTTATTATGGAGCCTGATCCCTTATATACCATGAAACAGGGGGTGACATTGTGCAGATAGATGGCATCATATACACTGCCACGTAGACTGCAGCCATGGGCAAAGTCACCAACAGGTGGAGTCACCACCACCAACACAGCCCTGCCCATCCTTAGACATGCTAATATGCCCTAATGCCCCACTCATTGTGGGGAAAGAACAGGCTGCTGATAGATCAGGAATGTGTGATACAATTACAGTGATAAAGCTCTGTGCCCATCCTTTAGACATGCTAATTAATGTCTAGATGCTTCCAAAGAACAGGAAGAAATGTGGAAAAAGCGCCTCTGCCTTGATCCCAATCTAGGACAGGACAAGATTCATCCCTGCCCCTTGCGAGAAAGTCAACAGGAGTACTATGCTGGCATAGGCTGGCATAGGAGGCACACTGCAACCGAGACCATGAGGAATGCCCTTGGCATCTGTCTTCAAGAAATGGAGATCTTGAGCTTGAGTGTTCCCTACGCCTCCCTCCCCCCAACTTACTTTCTAAGACACAGCTTCTGATCTGTGGAGTGGGCTGTTCCGCCTCCTGCTTCCCACAGCTTTCCCTCAGCCCCCTTTCTCTGGGGCTTCTGAGAGCAGTTGCATGTAGAATTCTGAACCCACGAACCATCTCGGCAGGCCGTGACCAACCAAGGGGCTGCAGGAGTAGCAGAGGCGTTAAGCAGCGCTGTCTGTTTCTCTCCTGGCGCCGGGGCAGCCAGGCAGATTCAGTTCTCCGTTCTTGATGTTAGAAATGAGTCAGCCCAGTGGTCTCAAGAATGACCCCAGCATCCGAAGGGTAGGGGCAACGCAAAGCTCTACTCCCGCTGAAGGGCGGGCAGCCCTAGTTCAGTGGAGTGCCCACTGTATTTCTTCAGAAGTCCACTGGGCTTCTGTCCCTTGCACCTGACAGGAATCTGTGTCCCACGCTGGTTAATCAGAGCTTGACCTCGTACTCTGCTGAGCGACCCATTCATAAATGACACAGAAGTGGGGAAAGGAAGGTGTCATGGTGCCGGCGGAAGGTGTCACGGTGCCAGCGGAGGAAGGTGTCATGGTGCTGGCGGAAGGTGTCACGGTGCTGGTGGAACGTTTCACAAAGCATGAGTAACTGTGGTCAAGACAAGATCAGTTTCCAAGAAGACATTATGTTTACATTTCAGGAGGGACCGCTGAGCGAATGGTATTGTTTTTTAAAATGGAGTCTCCCTGTTTTTCCTTTAACTCTTTGATAAGAAAGATGAGATTTCTCCTACCTTTCTCACACCTGGTGAGGCCTAGCTGGCCGACTGGCCGTCCTTCCTGCCCTTCGCAAGCCCTCTTCCACACAGTCACCCCTGGCCTCAGCCTCCTCTAATCCTGTTCTGGGGGCCTTCACCCTCGTGGCCTCATCTATCCCAAATCAGCTCCAAAAGACCCTCGCTTTGGAAATTTGGGGGCTTCCCAAGAGGCAGGCCTTGAGTTCCCGCCTGTCTTTCTGCTTCCTGGGTCGGCCATGGTGCAAGGAACCTCTACCGCACTCTTCTGCGGCCTTGATGTCCTGGTCAAGCACGTGGGCAGCTTTGGATGGAAGCCCTCTATAACTGTGAGCCGCAACAAACATCGCTTTAAGTTATTTCTTCAGGTATTTGGGTCACAGTGACACAAAAGTACAGGACACGCATATATGTGCATGCACACACACACATACATAAACATATACATATATACATGCATATAAATGTACATATATACATATACATATATGTAGGTTAATAGCATCTAGGCAACGAGGTCCCGAGGGAATGCACGTATCATTGTGGATGGTGGTTGAACTATATTGTCTGTGCATGTGGTCAAATGTACTGTCTAGGTTTGCACAGGAGCATGCTGTAATGTTTACACAATGACAAAACTGCCTAAACGATGCATTTGTCACCACGTGTCCTTATCATTCATCAGCATGCAGTTTTATATATGGGGGATGGTTGGCATGATGGTGGATGCTGGCAACTCCAAAATCCATTGGACAGGGTAGGCCGGAAATTCAGGGAGATGCGCGGTTGCTGTCTTGAGCAGAATCCCCGTGTAGGCCGTGCATTGAGGCCACTCGCAGCACCAAGAGAGAGCGCCTTCATTTCCAGAAACACACCAAAGATTAAGATACTACAAAACACCTCTGCCAACCTCTAGATTAGGATTTGACTGATCAACTAGCCCCTGTAACTGAGTCAGGCTGTCATGTAACTCATTGGAGGTCTTGTCCGGAATGTCTCACAAAGCCAAAGATCCCGAGAAGGTCTCAAGCCTTTATTTCTCTGGAGGGTCGAAGATGCTGCGTTCAGACATCAGTGAAGAACATGAACAGCAGTAAGGCCTAGAGACCAGGCTCTAAAGGCAGCAGGAGCAGCAGCAACATAGAAAGGATGAAGCACTGTGTCAGCCAAGAACAGGCAGCAGCCACAAAGAAGGCCACGATGCTCTAAAAGTGAACAACTCTCAAAGAGTGGACTCCACAGCAAGTTGACACAAGCTAAGGAGAGCAAGTCCCTCCTCCTTGTAATTCCTATTATCTGGTCCACCACTGGAAAGTACCACCCACTCTAGGCTGGGTTTTCCACAGCAATTAATCAAGTACCTGCAGACTTGTTTAGGAAACTGCTCCAACCATTAACCCGCCACAGCTGTGCCCCAAACAGTCTGCAACTGTCAAGGTGACACTAAAATGTAACCATAACACTCACTATTACAGCCGGGTTCAAAAATACCAGGTAAGTCGCATCAGGCAGAGGCTGTGACACTCCGCTACCCGGCTGCTGAGAGGGCCAGAGGAGACTGTGAGTGTCAGGTCCTAGCTGGGCGTCCTCCTGTGCACCTGTCACCACAGACCTCCTTCCAGACATTACTGGCAGCTGGAGGCAGCCCTCACCTCCGCAGCGAGCGGAGATGGATGGCCTCTTGACATGTTTGCACAGAGGACTTGGCCACCGCCAGGCAGGCTGCCACCGGAGGTTGCGGAGACAAGGTTTTCCAGTGTGTAGAGCCAGCCTGCCAGCTCTAGGCCCGGAGCCCCCCTCAGAGCATGCCCGCGAGAGTCCCACCTGCTCTAGCTGAGGCAGCCCCTGCCAGCCCCCCACCCCCCCGCGTTTCCCGTGCTTTGGACTTGAAGTCCCACCGAGGCCGTGGGACCTCATTCTGAAGGGCCCATCTCCCAAGGGACAGTCCTTGCTTTCAGACCACTTCAGCCATCATCTTTGGGTCCCAGGGTCACCTGTGTGTATATCTGTGCCTCCCTCAACCACCCAGGCACTCCTAGGCAGTAGGGTCTCATGTGTGCCATCTGAAAACTCTGAGGCCAAATAGGGCTTAGCCCGGTGCTCAGTGATGCCCTAAAGGAAGGGTGGGGTAGGTCCACTGGGCCCTGTGATTAGGTTCCGCTTCCCTAGAGCCAGGTCTGATAAGCACCCTAGATGTCACCGAGCTTTGGGAAGATGCTATGTGTGGTACTAGTCACGGAATTGCTACCAGTGAGCTGTTCATTCTGGCATACACGGGCCTGCGTGGTAGTTTAGGCATGCTAGCTGCTGTGGCAGGTGCGGGAGCCCCAGCAGTTATTCCTACTTGATGATGTCCAACACGGTGTATAGCTTTTCTTTAAGCAGTGATCAAGGGTCCAGGGACCTAAGGGTGTTTCTTTTGAGCAGTAGAGAATAACGTGGGAAGGGTTTCATGGGCCAGGTTTGGCAATGGTATCGAAGGAGTGGGCATGTGGTCATGCTTAGCTGCAAGGGAAGCAGCTCAACTGGGGGGTCCTGAGGAAGAAGAAAGCTATGGGAGGGAGAGAAACCTGCTCTGGAGGTCCCTGGGCTCTGCCTCCAGGGCTTGGAATTACAGATAGGCTGCCATGACTGGCAAGCATTTTTACATGAGATCTGGAGGTCTGAACTATGGTCCTTTTGCTTATGTGGGATGTTAGTCTCATCACCCCCATTGTTGAACAAATATAGGATTAAGCAATTTAGGGGAGTAAGGGCTTAACTCTTAGCTTATGATTCTTGATTATACTTCAACAGCACGGCAGGAGAGCTCACACCGGCATCAGAACTGAGGGAACTGGCCACACCATATCCGTAGGAACTGCTGAGAGAGGAAGATGCTGTTATACCTGTGGGCCAAGTATTGAACCAGCTCTCTCCATCCTACCTGCCTGCCTGGGACCTAAGCCCCAACCAAACACTATGGGCTGGGTTTTCCCACATCAATTAGATAATCTCCCACAGGATTGCTATCATGGTTGGACACAGATGTCAACTTGACAGTTGAGGGTTTGAGCTCCAGGCACATTTGTGGAGAATTGATGGTTGAGTTGAGCCCGGAGCAAACCTGCAGGAGATTGTCTGGCTGATGGGGAAGGCCCAGTCCGTGGTGGGTGGGACTGGGCCCTGAACAGGTGAATAAAATACTGAGAGCTGGTTGGGGAGTCGGCATTCTTGTGTACACTTGGCCAGACATGCTGGTCTGGAAAGTAAGGATTGTCCGCCTCTCAGCTGTTATGTGGTGATGGTGTGGCCAGTTTCCTCAGCCCTGGTGTTGGTGTGTGCCCTCCCATAAGCTGGACCGAGAACTGTAACTGGACTGTGGTAAGGAAATAAGCCCCTTGTTCCCTTAAGCCGTTTGATGGTCATTTATCAGCAGGCGAATTGCAACAATTGCTCAGGGGCTGCCTTAACTTAATAATTCCACACAAATGCGCCTGGTGGCTCAGCCCTCAATCGTCAAGTTGACACATGACTCTCACTGGCACACGTGGCAGGCACTTCTACTGCTGAGCCAACTCCCCAGATCTGAGCAAGCCTGCAGGAGACTGTATAATTGATGAGGAAAGACCCAGATCATGCGGGTGGGACTTCTCCCTGGGCAGATGGATGAGGTAGAAGGAGGTCAATTCATGGAGTTGATATACTTGGTTGGTATACTTATAGCTGGTATACATGCTTGGTTCTATTGGACAGACATGCTGTCTGGCAAGTGAGGTTTGTCCCTCTTTCAGCAGTGGATGTAATGTGGCCAGTTCCCTTGGCCCCATGGTTGTGTTATGAGCTCTCCTGCCAAGCTGGACTAAGAGATGTGATCTGACCATCGTAAGACGAAAGTAAAACTCCTTGTTCCCTCTTAAGTCATTTGATTATGACTTTATTGGCAACATGCAGAGAACCTGTGACATCTTCTAGCAGAAAGGCCACAAGAGCTCTCGTTCGCCTCTGCAGTAAGTGGGGACGCATAGATTCCTTCCCACAAACAAGTCAGTTTGGACTTGGGACTGGGGCTCAAATTCATAAACTGAATGCTTTGAGAAACTAGTATGGGGGCTGTTGAGATGGTCCAGCAGGTAAGTAACTGGTGTATAAACCTAGAGACCCGATTTGGTTCCTTGGACTCAGAATGGTGGAATGAGAGAAACGACTTCTGAAAGTTGTTCTCTGACCTCCACTCACACAATAAACAAACAAACAAACATTAGCTTAAAGTTGGGTTGATAGACCGGTTGCATAGGACAGAGCATGTCCATATTCTGCCTTCCGTTTCCACCTGCCTAACAAGTACCAACTGCAAAACCTGGAAGAAAATGTCCCTAGAGATTTCACATCAGCAGGAAAGGGTGAGCGAGGAGATGGTTGTAGTCAGGATGATGTTGGTCTACCTGGAGTTCCTGCAATCAGAAGGGAGGATGTGACAAGAGATAAATCCTAACAGTGGTGGAATGATTGAGATATATTTCGGTTCAGATAACACAATAAAGCCGGAATAATGGGCAAAGAAGAAATAATATTCTGAGCTGCAGAGATAGCTGGGTGGTTAAAGCACTTGTGACTTAAGCTAAAGAGTTTGAATCCTCAGACCTCATGAAGAATGCTGGGTAGGTGTGGTAGCCTGCCTGTAAGTCCAGCCCTGGAAGGCAGAGACTGGGAATCCCACAGCAAACTGTCTAGTCAGGCTAGCTCTATTAGTGAGCTCTGGGTTTGATTAGAGACCCTATCCCAAAACAGTAGGGTGGAAGAAGGATTAAAGATAATTCCTGATATCAAACTCCACATGCACAGAAGTTCACACACATCTATACACGTGTATGCCCACATGTGTGCAAACACATATGCACATAGCTCCCATACACACACACAAAAGAAATGAAAAAGAATGTTCCAGTTGGACCTATCGCAGTGACACCAAATAAATAGCAAGCTAAGGTTTTAAAGGAAACAAGAGAGGAGACAGCCTCCCTACAGGTGAAAAGCAATTAGACTGAAGACAGGTACTGCCCACAGCCGGCCTAAGGCAGAAGTTTAGAAAACATCACCATCAATATGAAAATCCTTGAGTGAGACAGTTGTGCAGCTTGCATTGCTAGTGAGTAAAATTATCTTTTAAGAAGATGAAGACATTTTCTGATGGAGGTAAAGGAATTGTGCTGAAGGAAATCATTCTGGAGGGAAGGTCCAAGAGGCAGGATCCGGAGAGCAAAGGGAGAGCTAAGAGCATTGGGAAATGTAAACACACGTTCACTTTGCAGCGCAATTAGAATTGCATCTGATTGCAGGATGCCACAGACTGACCCCGGGGGCCGGTTTCGCTGTCACAGGTTCCAGGGGAACACAAACACAGATTCCTTGAGTCCTGCACCCCCAGGTGCAGGCTGACAATCCCCAGGATCCTGGAGCCCCTGCCAAATCTGTCAGGCCCCCCTACTCTTGGCAAAATTCCCATGTGGAGCTTTCCATGAATGGCCTGCCCAGCCCAGTGGTTCTCAGCTGTCCCCCAACCTTGCCAGTGTGAGATTCAGATTCAGCCCAAGCGACCGTGTTTCCAGTAAGTTCCTGGCGCTGCTGAGGCTCCGAGTCTGGGGCCACAGTGTGAGAATCACTGCTGTGGTCTGATGATGCCCAAGCCCCCCGGGTCTGTGGCAGTGCCACCTGCCTCCTCGGGGAAGCCTTCTTTGACTGGCGGCTCGCTAGGCAAGCACAACTGCGCCTCGGCAGCCTCGCCACTGCCGCTCAGAACAGATAATTCCTGATATCAAACTCCACATGCACTCACATGCACGTTTGTGGTGCGGGGGATGGAATCCAAAGCCACGTGTGTGGTAGGCAGGCATCCATCCCTGCTCTCTGATTTTTTTTAACATGTAGTATGTGTTTGTGTGCCTGCCCATGTGCAGAGGCACGCGGTGCATGTACGTGTGTGTGCACCCGTATGGAAACAGAAGGTAGATATCAGGTGTCTTTCTCAGTTGCTTTCCCCCTTCTTTTTTGAGATAGGGTCTGTCATAGTCAGGCACAGGTGTCAACTTGACGGTTGAGGGTTTGAGCTCTGGGCACATTTGTGGAGAATTAGTAGTTGAGTTAAGCCCAGAGCAAACCCGCAGGAGATTGTCTAGCTGATGGGGAAGGCCCAGCCCATGGTGGGTGGGATTAGGCCCTGGAATAAATCACAGAGAGCTGGTTGAGAGAGTCGGCATCCTTCTGTAACCTTGGCCAGCCGTGCTGGTCTGGCAAGTAAGGATCGTCCACCTCTCAGCCATTATGTGGAGATGGTGTGGCCAGTTCCCTCGGCCGTGGTGTTGGTGCGTGCTCTCCCGTCAAGCTGGACTAAGAACTGTAAACAGTTATCGTAAGAGAATAAACCCTTGTTCGCGTAAGCCGTTTGATGGTCATTCATCAGCAGCCATGCAGGCGACTGCAACAGGGTCTCTCACCGAACCTGGAGTTCACCAGCTTGGCCAGCCTAGCTGTCGAGTTCCTGTTTTCTTCCTCTCCAGCGCTGGGATTACAGGCATGTGCAACCATGTCCAGCTTTTTGTTGTTGTTGTTGTTGTTTTTTAATGTGTTGTTCTCGAAGCTAGAACTAGGGGCTCATGCCTGTGTGTCAAGTGCTTTTACATTGGGTCATCTCCCCAGCCGGCCGTATGCTCTTAAGGGACTTGGGGTAGACTTTTCCACGAAGAAATCACAATCGACACACACATCTTCTTCCTCTTCAGGGGTGAGTGCGTTGCCTCCGTTGTCCCATGTGAGAGGAGCCTCTGGGCCTCCCCGCGGGGATTATCTTGATCAGATTGGCTGAGGTGGGATGATGAACCCACCTGGGTTGTTGCCATTCCCTGTGCAGGAGTCCCATACGGAATAAAAAAGAGAGTGCGCGGGGGTCTTAGCACGCATGCATCAGCCCCCATCTGCGCTCCCTGATCCTTTACTGTGGATGCGCCGTGACCAGCTGCCTCTGCCTTTGTGACAGGCTGTGACCTGGAACTGTGGCTGAGATAAACCCTGTCCCTCAAGCGACCCATCACATCCCCCGAAGGGAAACTGAGCTAACCAGTTGCTCTTTTCTTCTATCTCGGCTGGACGCTTCCTCCGCCCGTTAACAGCTTCTTGGTGCACGCTGGCATGTCAGGTTTTGTGCTGAACTCCACATGGTCTTGGTACCCTGTGCCCTGGGTTTTTCTTAAAGACGGGGTCATGGGCCCTGGGAGCATCTTCGAAGTTTTAGATCCTAGTCTTGTTCCTTGGGTTGGTTCAGGGTCTTGACCAAGTCCTTCTTGCCTCCTTTTCTCCTCCTGTCCTCCCCTCCCACCTCCGCTGAAGCTCAGCCACCTGGCAGGGGGCTTAATCAGAACACTGCAGACAATTGATCCCAACAAGCTTAAAGACATCCCCGATCCAGCAGCAGGTCCCGCTGACAGCTTAGACAGCCGCTGCGGCAGCTGGCGAGCCTCCCACAGGAGCGGCTGCTGGCTGCCACCCCCTCACGGCGCAGACTTGGGGGTAGCGATGCTGGGTGAGTTTGGGACTTGGCTGTCCACCTAGGAGGTACCTGCAGTCTAAGGGGAGGTTTCCCTGAGAAGTGCCCAGAGGGTTTGGGAGTTCTGGGGGTGGCAAGAGTGGGCAGCCCGGGAAGCCCAGGTGGTTGATTTATGAGGGCAGATTAAGAAGACGGATGGCCTGTCCCCGAGCCAAGAAATGAGTCCCGCTGCAGACCTGTGAGGGCCGCGAAGGCGGAGGAGGGAGGCACTTGGAGCAGAGCGATTCAGCAGCGTAATGAGGAATGATGGGCTGAAGCCCCCGGATGCCGAGATACCTCGGCTCCGAGGTCTGTGAGGGCTGGAGGGGCCCTGGAGCAGCTGCGGGATCTGCCCTCTTGAACCACCCATGCTGTGGGCCAGGCGCGGGAGGTCTGCTTACGAGGTAGAATTAGATTCGGCCCAGGGCCATTTGTCTGCAGGCTAGATTGCAGATTGCAGACGCACAGGTCATCTAGTCTCGAAGGGGACCAGGCCTAACCTGCGGCTCCATCACACGAGGATGCCTGCAAAGGTCTGTGGGGGGGAGGTTTTGGGGGGATCCCCAAGAAAACAGTCGTTTGAGGAGTGAAATCTCAGCCATCCTAGAGTCCGTGGGAGGGGACAGTGAGAACCAGCTCCTGGGGCACCGGTCAATGTCAGAGCAGAGTGGGCGCCCCGTAGGTCCAGCCCAGACCCCAGCATTCTACTTAGATCCCTGCTGCGGGGAACCCAGAGGAAGTTGCAACAGGGGGTGGATTTCCTATTTGATGAACACCTAATGAGGAAAGGGCCGGAAGAGCAGGAGAGCTGCCCTGGTTGCTTTGTGACATCTAGGACGCATTCAGTGAGATACCGGAAACTGGGGCGCCCAGGTTGTGCTTGGTGGGGGTGGTGCGTGGGGTATGAGCTGTACTTTGGAAGTCACTTGACTTCCAAGCATGAGTGGGCAGCTGAATTTTCCCAACTAATGACCAGGCAGCACAGTGCGCTCCCTGGGCTCGGATGCCGCCCCCTCACGGGGCCCCATCCACACTGAGTAATTGGGTGGCACATGCTTGGGGAAGCAGCCATGATTCAGCTCTGACTCAGAGCCCGGCCTGTGGGAGGGGGCTGTGCGAGTTGAGGTAGCTTCCCTGGAGATTCGAGACCCTGGGGAACGTGGGCTGCAGGGTACATCTGCCTCGAGTGTGCCTGGGCCTGGCGGCAGCTCCGTACCGATCTTAGCTGAACGCCCACTTGGGTGAAGGATGCCCCGGGAAGCAGAAGGGGGTTCACACGGTATAGACAAGTGGGGATCACCAAGGTATGTGGGCTTGAAACTGGCTGGATCTGACTCGAGGTTCCCAAACTCCTGCTGCTGCTCCCCAAACCTCGAGCAGATGCAGATCCCAGCAGGAGTAAGGCAGACCGAGCACCTCGCCCTGGAAGTAGTTATGCGACCTAAGCGCTTGGCTCCTCCCAGCCTCACTCTCTAGCGAGCGCTCTACTTGGATGGATGGGGGTCCGGAGAGCCCATGTCTTAACATGCTCAGTCCAGTCTGTTCTTCAGGTGGCGGTCAGGCATGCCCCCTGCCTCTTGGGACCACAGCGAGCGTTTCCCAGAATCCTATGAGATGCAACAAGCAGGAGCCCCAGCAAGTGTGCGTGAGTGTGTGTGTGTGTGTGCATGAGTGTGTGTGTGTGTGTGTGTGTGGTCTCCTGTGGGACTTGGTGCTTGACAGACAGGCTAATCAGGGACGTCCGAAGCACAATGTCAACCTGGCCCGTCCCAGAGCAACAAATCCCGGCAAGAGTAGTACTTGGCCTCAGGCCTGAATTTCTGGCTCCCCAGATTTGAAAGTAAAGTGATTGGATGTCAAGCTGCTTGGCCTCCATGTAGATTCATATTTGGGGAACACTTGGGGGGGAGTAATAATAATAATTAATAACAAACAGGGGAAGGTAGAAACAAACCCAGCACATGGAAATTCGACCTTTAAGTGGATGCTAGGGAATCTGAACTCAGGTCCCACGGAACCATCTCTCCAAGCCTCCCCTATGGTTGGATATAAGGTGAGGTCTCCACACGGGCCCCCAGAGAAGGATCATGTTAAATGAGACCCGTGAGCCTGCGCGTGTAATCCCGCACAAGGTGGGCGACTAATTTTCAGGCTCTGGGTGTCTTCTTCCTGGAGAAAGATCTTGAAGCACCTGATAAAAAAGGCAGGAAAACTGCTTAGATCCCTCCGGCAAGTAGCTTTTGCGGCGACACCCAGTGACATGAAAGTGATCAGGGCCGTTTATCCTGGGTCTTCAGAACATGAAAGCGGAATTCCAGGGCTGAGGCTGTGATGTGGTAATGGCATTTGGAGCTGACCGACAGCACCCAGCCTTCCGGAAGCAGGCCTCTGGGGGCAGCTGCGGCCATCATTCCAGAATGTTCTAACTGCGCTTAGATTAATGAGCAGGGTTTTTAATGGTCCCCAGGGAAGGGTGTCTCTCTCCCTTGGGCTCTGGGGAATGGTTTTAGGTTGCTGCCTCCTCCGACCTCTTTACTTTCACTTCCTCTCCAGGGCCAGCCACGGGCTGACTCCCGCCAGGACTTGGGTTGGTTGTGTATGTGCCGGCTCTGAGCCAAAGGGACCTGGGGTTCCTCTGGGATGTTTGGGGTTCAACATCTTTGTGGCAAGGCTGTTCTCTTTCTACAGACTGGGACGGTCTGTACCTGTCCATCCCAACCCAGGATCTCTGGTGAGTGTAACGTCTGCTCTACCCGGCTCCCATGTCTGGTGGCTTCCGGTGCTAGCAGAAGACACTTGGCACCTCTCCACATTTTCCATCTTCAGGGCCAGTGGCCAATGACCGGTCTCTGCTGTCCTTTCTCCTTCACCTGGAAAGGGAGGCACAAATATTTTTGTCCTTTATTGCTTGAGTTTGAGCTCTTGTTAGTTTTATTTTTGTTTCAGACATTTTCTTTGAGACAGGGTCTCAGTTTTAGTTTTGTTTTTTTTTTTTTTTTGTTTTTTTTGAGCAAGGTCTTGTGTGGCTCAAACTGGCCTCAGTCAAGATGCAGCAGAGGATGACCTTGAACTTCTTATCCTCCTGCCTCTACCTCCTAATGTTAGGATTGCAGGTGTGCCCCACTGCGTCTAGTTTATGGGAAGCTGTGGCTTGAACTTAGGGCTTTGTGTATGCTAAGTAAGTGCTCTACCAACTGAGGTACACCTTAGTCCTTCCTGCTAAGCTTTGTGCAAGACGTGTTGGTGTGTTTCCTCCTCTGAGATACAGTCACTCTTCCCCAATACCATGCTGTGTGACTTCATTGTTTGTTTGGAAATGTGTTTGTCCCCAGGGTCCCCCCAGAATTCTAGCACTGTCTCAAATTACAGCTCATGATTGACTGTCCTTCCTGAGTCCTGTATTCTTGACCAAATACTGACCCCACCTGGACGGAGCACATCTGGACAGTGAGACATCTACCCTAAACCATCAAGGCTGCCATGCCAGTGCCAAGGTGGCACTGAAACAAGTCGGTCTGCCCGGGGGCTTCTCAGACTACGGGGCCCTCAGGTTGTGGGACCTATTCCTCAGAGACCAGCTGCCCTGCTTTAAGGGAATAAAGGGGCCCTGCTGGACTCTTTGCTGAAGGTCTGATGTCCACACTGCCTGGCCAGCAGCCTGCCCCACATCCCACTGGGCACGGCTGCCATCTATGGAAAGGACACGCAGCTTGGAGCCTCCATCTGCATCTTACCCACAGGTATTCTCAGTGGGAGACTGAACCCCACGATGCCAGGCTGGGTCCATCTGGAAATCTCTCAAGTGACAGGACAAGTGAACCCCAGATTCTAGGAGTCCCCGAAGAGATGACAGGTGCCCAGATGGTCCTGTCAAGGTGAGCATGCCTCAAATGCCCCCCTTCCTGAAGGCTCGTCATGATGACAGAGTGGAACGATGAGTCCTGTGGATTGTGCAGTGTCAGCGTGGGAGGAAACTTTTAACTTACATAATCCTTAGCCATGGGGTGTGCCCCGAGAGACACCGTGTTCCTGTCCCTCACAGTGCGCCTGTCTCTCTCTGCACAAGGACAGCGGACGTGTGCTGGTTCTCGGGGAGCAACTCCAAGTGGGGTCTCCTCCTCATTACCCCGGCCTCCCGGACCCAGCAGACCACATGTGTGGCAGCAGAGGGCCCCATAGCCCGGCTGCTTCTCGGAGCCGGGCTTTGCCTGTGTTGCCAAGGGCCCTTCATGTCTAAGACAGACTCCTGACTCATGCGTTTGGGAAGGTCCCGGCACCTTTGAGAGGTGGAGCCTCACTGGAGGAAGGCAGTTGCAGGGGTTGGCCTTGAGGTGGATGAGTCCCACCCTACCTCCTGGAGGAGTCTGCTTTTGCAGCAAGCAGTCTTACAGCTCTCAGCCTCCAAGACATTTGCAGTGACCTAGGCCTCCTCCAGCTTCTGCCAGACAGCCATGCCGCGTCCTCCATGAAAGACTGTATCTTCCCTCTGGAGCTAAGCTGAATAAATCTCCTCCCCCCCCCAAAAAAAAAGGAAAGAAAAAAAGAAATGCTCCTGGGACGGCCACCCTCTCGGCTGCCCTGACAGCAGGATTCGGGCTTTAATTATTTCCCCCTTTGAGACAGGGTCTGACTTTGCTGACTGCAAACTCATGATCCTACAGCTTCTGCCTCCCCAGTGCCAAGATTACAGAGGTGGCCACCACGCCCGGCTAAGAACACTGGCTTGAAAGGCCACTTCAGGGACATGGGCTATGGCTTCGAGAAGACTCGCTGGACGTAGAGGCCATGCAAGATGTTGGAAGCAGTCTGAAGCTTGCTATAGGGCTTTGTAGTGGGCTGTGTGGCGTACACAGCGCTTGCCTGGCACCAAAGAGGGCAATGCTGTGGCAGGACAGCCGCTGCATGAGAGCTCTAAGCTGGGGGGGGGGCCCTTAGGGATGTAGACCAGGAGGGGCCATCACAACGAAGTGGCTTGTTGTGAGGACTAGGGCTTCCAGCGGGTAGTGCCGATGGCAGTGGAAGGGAGCTCTTGGGTGGCTCTCCGGAACTTCGCCCTCCAGCATCTACTGCCGTCTCTCTGTGGCAGTCTTGCGCTCCAGCATGCGGCAGGCTGACTTCCCTGCCATTCACTGGCTGTGGCCTCATCTCTTTGTCTGGTGTGTTGGTCCTGAGCCGTCTCTAAGTCCTGTCTCTGGCCCAGACCCGTCGGCTGGACAGTTCAGTTGGACAGATTCCCAAGATGGGAATCTGAATAGTCCTGCCAGTTGTGGACAGAGGTGGTTTCTGCAAAGGAGGGAGGGTGCTGTGTTCAGATCTCTTTGGAAGGTGCCTGGGTGCGTCTCCGCTACCCACCTGAAGATGTGCCAACCCTTGGCTGAAGGATGTGGGAAGGGTAGAGGGGTCTCCATGGGCACCTGGGGAGATTTTACAGAGGAGGAAGATGGAGGCTTAGATTGTGGGCTTCTGAAGGCTGAGCAGGGCCTTGTGTCAATCCTTAGCACCTAGCCTAAGTCCCGGACAAGACAAAAGAAAGGAGAGAGAGAGAGAAGGAAGGAAGGAAGGAAGGAAGGAAGGAAGGAAGGAAGGAAGGAAGGAAGGAAGGAAGGAAGGAAGGAAAAAAGGAAGGGAGAAGAATGAGAAAGAATAAAGAAAAAGAAAGGGAAGAAGAAAAAAGTAAGAAAGAAAAAGGAAAATGAATGAAGAAAAAAGGAGGAAGAGAGAGGCCAGAATGGCAAGATGTCACGCGCGCATAGAAGCGAGGTGTTGGTTGGCTTGATTGAGCACAGAAGGAAGCTGGAGCGCCACAGACTCTTTGACTCTGACTTGTTTTCTGTCTCAGTTACAAAGCAGTTATAAGGTGGAAAATCGCACAACCTACATGCAGCATTCTGGGGGGAAGGAGCAAGGGGCTTGCATCAATGAAATGAATCTTCAAACAATTTCCCTCCAACCCAGAGGCTAGGTCAGAGTGGTCCAAGGAAGGCAGAGGTCAGTCCTACATCCAGGAAGGCGTGGTCAGCAGGCAGGCTGGCTGTGTGTGTGGACCAGACTAGCTGCCTATAGACACATTCGTCATCCAAGCTGTTATGGTTGCATTTTGGTGTCAACTTGACAGTTGCAGACTGTTTGGGGTGCAGCTATAGACGGTTAATAGGTTAGAATGGCCCCTGAACAAGTCTGCAGGTACTTGACTGATTGCTGTGGAGAACCCAGCCCATAGTGGGTGGTACTTTCCAGTGGTGGACCGGAGATAATAGGAGGTGCAAGGAGGAGGGACTTGCTCTTCCCTTATCCAGTGTTGACTTGCTGTGGATGCTACTCCGTGAGCATCGTTCACTTTTAGAGCATCGTGGCCTTCTTGGTTGCTGCTGCTGCCGCCTCCGTCCTTGGCTGACTCGGAGCTTCACCTTTTCCACCACATTGTTGCTGTTCCCACTGCCTTTGGAGCCTGGTCTCTAGGCCTTGCTGCTGTTAGCTGTTCATCTCTGACTTCGGAGCCCAGCTGTTCTTCACTGACGTTGGAACCCAGTGTCTTCGACCCTCCAGAGAAGTAAAAGCTTGAGACCTTCTTGGGATCTTTTGGCTTTGTGGAACATTCTGGTCAAGAGTGAGGTGGCTGCAGGCAGCTACTTTGAAAGACATTATTTTTATTGTGAGTTATTATATTATTTTTATATATTACATTCTATAGATTCTGTTCTTCAGAGAACACCAACTAATACAGATTTTGGTACCAGGGGTGGTTCTAGAGGAACAGAATTATAAAGATGAATTTCCCTTGTAAGCTTGAGCTTATCTGGAGCTGGTTTTCTAACACAATGAAAGCTCCAGCTACTAAAGACTGCTATAGTAATATGAGGATAACCGAGACTTTGTGGTGTGAACCTATCAAAGAACTGATAAAAGTGGGGGTGATGGCTAGTAGTGATTCACCTGTTGTGAGGAGTATGGTGCTTAGTGATTCTGTATATAATACTTTTGAAAATCTAAGGGAAAATAAGGAAATAATGATGCTGATTGGTTGCTTTTAACATCTCTGGATAAAGTACAAAATGAGAAGGAAAGTCTCAGAGATGAAATTACCAAGCTCAAAATGAGTATAAAAAAATCTAAAAGTTTTTAAGTGTCCTTTGGAGGCATCTCTGGATAATAGAGAAGGAAAAGAAAGACCTCAGAGATGGAAATAATCAGCTTCAGATGCGTGTAAACATCTTGGCAGTTTCTAAGTGTGCTCTGGAAGAGAATCTTCTCTCCAGTAGTAATAGGGCTTGAACTGCAAATCAAACTCAAGCTTTAATTATTAGATTGCCTGAGTTTTAAGGTAAATTAAAGTCCCAGCCTCAGAAGGTATCTGCAGTTAAAGTCAGAGCACTGATTGGAAAGGACTGGGATCCTGAAAACTGGGGTGTCGATGTGTGGGAAGACTCAGACAGGAGGCGGTGGCCAGTGAAGCCTCCAATTCTGATGGGCCTCTTCCATCTGGGGAAGTGGTGTCACCACCCTTAGTAGAGAATGAGTCCCCGCCCCCACCTCCCACAGCATCTCAGTCTCAGCCTTTGCCTGAGGAAACGAACCCTTCTTTGGTTGAGGAGGGGTAAGGAGTTTCCCTCGGGACAATGCTGATATCACAGAGGGCCCACCTGTGGTTGCCTCTAGGCCTATCACCAGCCTCAGGTCTAAGCAGCCCCTAGAGGTGACACAGAAAGTGTGGTACGTGAGGAGGCTCGCTGTACTCCTAGACGATTTCATGAGTTTTGTAACACATTCAAAACAGCAATCTGGAGAATACCCCTGGGAATGGATTTTAAGGCTGTGGGATACTGGTGGAACGAGTATAAAACTGGATCAAACTGAGTTTTTTGAAATGGACCCATTGAGTAGAGATTCTAGGTTTAATGCTGCAGCTCATAGAGTTAAAAGTGGTGCCAAGAGTTTATTTGAGTGGGTGGCTGAAACATTTACTAGTGTTTGGCCTTCTGAAAGAGAGCTGGAGATACCAGATATTCCTTGGTTTAGTGTTGATGATGTGATTAAAAGGCTCAGGGAAATTGGTATGCTTGACTGAATTCATTGTTTAAAATCTAAGTCTCAGTGGCAGAACCCACTTTCACCAAGACGTGCCTTTCACCAAGACTATATTATACAAATTGGTGAGAGGGGCGCCCACAAATTTGAAGGGCCCCACCATTGCTCTTCTTCTTGCACCGTCACTAACAACGGGTGATGCAGCTGTGCAATTAGAGGAATTAAATCCAACGGGCCTCGGTGGATCCAGGAGCAACAGGAGCCAAGTGGCAACATTGAATCGCCAGTGGCAAAGCGAGCATGCCAACCGTAATGCACAGCGTGTATGGCGGTCTGACTTGCTTAGATCTTTAGTATTGGTTAATTAATCATGGTGTTCCCAAGAGTAAAATTGATAAGAAGCCTACAAAGTTTTTATATGATTTGTATAAACAGAAACTTTCTAAAGCAAGCGGAGGAAGGGCTGCTTTGAATTACTAGTAGGGAATCACGACCTGTCAATCAGTTTCCAGATTTAGGTTAGTTTGCAGATCCAGAACCCCTTGAATGAAGGGGAGGCCAGGTCACCTTGAGGAAGGACTTAGCCATAAGAACAAAGACCTTTACAATTAATATTTCTCCTGTCCTTCCCCAAAGGGACCTATAGCCTTTTACAAGAGTTACTGTCCACTGGGGTAAAGGAAATGATCAGACATTTTGGGGCCTACAGGATACTGGTTCTGAGTTGACATTGATTCCTGGAGATCCTAAAAAGCATTGTGGCCCTCCAGTTAAAGTAGGAACTTATGGGGGACAAGTGATTGATGGAGTTTTGGATAATGTTCATCTCACAGTAGGTCCAGTGGGTTCCCAGACTCACCCTGTGGTTATTTCTCCAGTTCCAGAATGTATAACTGGTATAGATATACTCAGAAATTGGCAGAATCCCTTTATTGGTTCCTTGACCTGTGGAGTAAGGACTATTATGGTAGGAAAGGTCAAATAGAAGCCTTTAGAGTTGCCTCTGCCAGGGAAAATAGTGAACCAGAAACAGTATCACATCCCTGTAGGGATCGCAGAATTAGTGCCACCATCAAGGACTTGAAGGATGCAGGGTGGTGGTTCCTCCCACCTCTCCCTTTAGTTCTCCTATGTGGCCTGTACAGAAGACAGATGGATCATGGAGAATAACAGTTGATTATTGCAAACTTAATCAAGTTGTGACTCCAATTGCAGCTGCGGTGCCAGATGTAGTTTCTTTGATTGAGCAAATTAACACATCTCCTGGTACTCAGTATGCAGCTAGTGACTCTGCAAATATTTTTTTTTTCTCAATACCTGTCATAGTTAAGCACAGGTGTCAACTTGACTGTTGAGGGTTTGAGCTCTGGGCACAGTCGTAGAGAGTTGATGGTTGAGTTAAGCCCAGAGCAAACCTGAAGGAGATTGTCTGGCTGCTGGGGAAGACCCAGCCCATGGTGGGTGGGACTAGGCCCTGGATAAATCACAGAGACCTGGTTGAGAGAGGTGGCATCCTTCTGTTCACTTGGCCAGACATGCTGGTCTGGCAAGTAAGGATCGTCCATCTCTCAGCCATTATGTGGTGATGTTGTGGCCAGTTCCCTCAGCCCTGGTGTTGGTGCGTGCTCTCCCATCAAGCTGGACTAAGAACTGTAACCAGGAGTCGTAAAAGAGAATAAACCCTTGTTCCCTTAAGCTATTTGATGGTCATTTATCCTCAATGTTGCAGGCTGACTGTAACAATACCTAATTATAAAGACCATTAGAAGCAATTTGCTTTCAGCTGGCAAGACCAGCAGTATATACCCTTACTGTTCTGCCTCAAGGATCTATTAATTCTCCAGCCCTGTGCCATAACTTGGTTTACAGAGATCTTGATCACCTGTCTCTCCCACAAGGCATCACACTGGTCCATTATATCAATGATATTATGCTGACTGGCCCAAGCAAGCAGGAGGTAGCAACCACTTTGAATTCTTTGATAAGCCACATGCGCATCAGAGGATGGGAAATAAATCCAACCAAGATCCAAGGACCATCTTCCTCTGTACAATTTCTAGGAGTTCAATGGTGTGGGGCATGCAGAGATATTCCATCCAAGGTAAAAGATATGTTGCTGCACCTGGCCCCTCCTACCACCAAGAAAGAAGCACAGCGTTTGGTGGGCCTGTTTGGATTTTGGAGGCAGCACATTCCTCACTTGGGCATGTTACTTAGGCCCATATACCAAGTAACTTGAAAAGCTGCCAGCTTTGAGTAGGGCCCAGAACAAGAGAAGGCCCTTCATCAGGCTCAAGCTGCGGTACAGGCTGCCTTGCACTTGGACCATATGATCCAGCAGACCTAATGGTACTGGAAGTGTCTGTCATGGATAGAGATGCTGCTTGGTTGGAGTCTTTGGCAGGCTCCCATGGGTGAATCACATTGAAGACCCTTGCGATTTTTGAACAAGGCCCTGCCATCATCAGCAGACAACTACTCTCCCTTTGAGAGGTGGCTTTTGGCCTGCGATTGGCCCCTGGTAGAAACAGAACATTTGACAATGGGTCATCAAGTTACCATGCGACCTGAGTCGCCCATCATGAGTTGGGTATTGTCTGACCCAGCAAGTCATAAAGTTGGATGGGCACAGCAGGAATCTATTATCAAATGGAAGTGGTATGAGAGACAGGGCCTGAGCAGGTTCTGAAGGGACAAGTAAGTTGCATGAAGAAGTTGCCCAAATGTCTGTTTCCTTAGCCTGTGTTCCTAAATATGCCCCTATGGCCTCCTGGGGTGTGCCCTCTGATCGGCTGACTGAAGAAGAGAAGACGAGGTCCTGGTTCACAGATGGTTCTGCTCACTATTCAGGTGTCACCCAGAAGTGCAGCACTACAACCCCTTTCTGCAACAACCCTGAAGGACCCTGGTGAAGGGAAGTCTTTGCACCAGGCAGAACTTTGGGCAGTGCACATGGGTGGAAGGAAAAATGGCCAGAAGTGCGACTATATACTGATTCATGAGCTGTAGCCAATGGTTTGGCTGGATGGTCAGGGACTTGAGAGAACATCATTGGAAAATCGGCAAGAAAGACATTTGGGGAAGTATGTGGATAGATCTCTCCAAATGGGCAAAGGATACAAAGATATTTGTGTCCCATGTAAATGCTCATCAAAAAGTGACTTCAGCAGAAGAGTCATTTAATAATCAGGTGGACAGGATGATTCATTCTGTGGACAGCCAACCTGTTTCTCCAGCCAACATGAACAAAGTGGGCATGGTGGTAGAGATGGAGGTTATGTGGACTCAACATGGACTTCCACTCACCATGGCTGACCTGGCTACAGCTGCTGCTGAGTGTCAAATCTGCCAGCAACAGAGACCAACGCTGAGTCCCCAATATGGAGCCATTCCCCCGGGTGACCAACCAGCAACATGGTGGCAGATTGACTACATCGGACCACTTCCAAGATGAAAAGGGCAGTGCTTTGTCCTTATTGGGATAGATACTTATTCTGGGTATGGATTTGCCTTTCCTGCATGTTCTGCTTCTGCTATAACTACCATTCGTGGACTCACAGAATGTCTCATGCACCATCATGGTATTCCACACAGTATTGCTTCTGACCAGGGAACGCATTTTACAGCTAAGGAAGTGAGGCAATGGGCTGATGCTCATGGAATTCATTGGTCTTACCATGTTCCCCACCATCCTGAAGCAGCTGGCTTGATAGAACAGCGGAACGGCCTTTTAAAGACACATTTACGACGCCAGTTACGTAGTAATAGTCTGGAGGGTTGGCTAGAGTACTTCAGGATGCAGTGTATGCTTTGAATCAGCGCCCAATATGTGATTCTGTATCTCTTATAGCCAGAATTCACGGCCAGGAGCCAAGGGGTGGAAGCTGGAATGGTGCCTCTTACTGTCACACCTAGTAAGCCATTAGGAAAATTTTTGCTTCCTGTACCCACAATTCTGTACTCTGCTGGCTTATAAGTTTTGGTTCCAGAGCACGGGGTACTCTTGCCAGGAGATAAACATTTCCATTGAACTGGAAGTTAAAGCTTCCTCCTGGCCATTTTGGGCTCCTGATGCCTCTGAATCAACAGACTAAGAAAGGAGTAACTCTGTTAGGAGGTGTGATTGATCCAGACTATCAAGGGGAAATTGGGTTGCTCTGCACAGTGGAGGCAAGGAGGAGTCTAAACGGAGTGCAGGAGATCCAGTCGGGTGACTCTTGGTGTTACCACATCCTGTGATTAAAGTTAATGGAAAATTGTAACACCCCAATGCAGGCAGGATGGTAGACTGCCCCGATCCTTCAGGAATGAAGGTGTGGGTGACGCTCCCAGGAAAAGAACCAAGACCTGCTAAAGTACTTGCTGAGGGCACAGGAAATACAGAATGGGTAATGGAGGAAGGTAGTTCTAAATACCAAGCAAGACCACGTGACCAGTTATAGAGCCGTGGTTTATAACTACCCAGAGCACTTCTGTTCTACTCATAAAATGCAAATGGAGCTGTCTAGAACTCTTTGATTTGTCCTGAATATATAACGAGTGACAGTAAACTACGGAATGTGATGTATATATTTTTTAGATGATGCTTTTTTAATTTTGAATTGATATTTATTGTGATATAAGGTTTCTATTTTATTTATTCTGTGCTAAATCATTTAGGTTGTACTGATATTGATATATTTATATTTTATATATTTTTTATTTTTATATATTTTACATTTGAGAGATTTCAAATTTTTAAAAATTTTTTATTATTTATTCAATTGTGCGTGTGTGTGTGTGTTGAACCCCGGGTGAATTTGGGAACCACCATGGACGCCTCCACCTCCTCCTTGTTTACTCTGCCCTGGGATTCACAGGCTCCTCCCTACCAGGACCAAAAACGCAGGCCGCCCCCGCTTCTGCCTGTCATTTATACGTCTATACGTGGGATCTGGGACCCGAACTCAGGACCTTGTGCCTGCAAGGCAGAGGCTTAACCCCTGAGCCACCTCTCCAGCCCCAAAAATTTCAAATTTTTATGATGTCAGAATTTGAGAATTTTTGATATTGAATGGAATGTCTTTATAATATCTATGGGAATAGGGTTGGAAGGTCATAGTGTAATAGTTATGTGTTTGTGTCAGGTTGACAAGAAGTGGAATATTATGATTGCATTTTGGTGTCAACTTGACAGTTGCAGATGTTTGGGGCACAGCTGTGGAAGGTTAATGGTTAGAATGGCCCCTGGACAAGTCTGCAGGTACTTGACTGATTGCTGTGGAGAACCCAGTCCATAGTGGGTGGTACTCTCCAGTGGTGCACCAGATAATAGGAGGTGTAAGGAGGAGGGACTTGCTCTTCCCTTATCCAGTGTTGACTTGCTGTGGATGCTACTCCGTGAGCATCGTTCACTTTTAGAGCATCGTGGCCTCTTTAGTTGCTGCTGCCACCTCCATCCTTGACTGACTCGGAGCTTCATCTTCTCCACCACATTGTTGCTGTTCCCGCCGCCTTTGGAGCCTGGCCTCTGGGCCTCACTGCTGTTCACTGTTCATCGCTGATGTCGGAGCCCAGCTGTTCTTTCCCGATGTCGGAACCCAGCATCTTGGACCCTCCAGAGACGTAAAAGCTTGAGACCTTCTCAGGATCTTATATGGCTTTGTGGAACATTCTGGTCAAGAGCGAGGTGGCTGCAGGCAGCTACTTTGAAGGACACTATTTTTACTGAGTTGTTTTAATAAACTTATTTTTATATATTACATTCTGTAGATTCTGCTCTTCAGAGAACCGCGACTAATACACAAGCTCACGGTCACTCGCATTCTGTTCAGAACGGTCCTCCCCTTCCCTTTGGAGCAAGAGCTCCTTTGCCCTGGTAGTGAGGCAGACACAGGTCGGCCACTCGAAGCCTTTTCTGTGGCTAGGGATGGGGGACTCTCTCTCTCGCTGGGCAGCCGTCTTGGCGTCCCTGTGCCTGGGGGTAGAAGCAGCCGCAGTGTCGCTGTGGACTCCAAGGGTCATTGAGAGCCAGTCCCTGGAGGGCCAGCTCAGTGCCCTGGTGTGGGGAGTGCAGGGCAGTGCCCGGGAGCCCAGCCTGTGTTCATCACTCTCGTGAATCCTGGGTCACCTGCTTCCGCAAAGTCAGCTTTGTGCTCATAACCAAGGCTCCTGCTGGTTCACTGTTGGGCCGACAGCTGGATGTGTGCTGTCTCCTCCGTCCAGACATATGGCTGCTGGGGACAAACGCGCTGCTCCGAGGGCCTGCATGCAGCTCCGGGGGCACATCTGTTCCCAGAAGCACTTCCTGCCAACCTCTCTTTCTCCGCCCTGCTCCTGTGACCTTGTGGCTTCTTGCTACTGCGCTGTGCTTTGCCTTCTCCCTTCCCTGTGGGTGCCGCCTCTTTCCTCTTGGAATCTGGCTTCCGCCTGCCAGTGCAAGTGGAGAATCCCGAGCTGGTTCCTCCAGGGTCTTGCAGACAGTGGCGCCCGTGCGTTTCCTAGAACATCTCCTGCTGCGCGCCAGCTGGCCCGTCCCTGCGGACGTCCTGCTCAGCCACGCGAGACATGATCCCTCCTGCCTCTATGCCTGCTCTTGATGGTGTCCCCTGTGAGACCTGGACAGGGTGGGCCTCCTCCTGCCTTCCCAGGACAAATCCCGTGTCCCCTGTCCCTGCATCCATGGACAGGGGACAGTCTGTGTGGCAACAGCACAGACTGTCTCCCGCCTGTCCTCAAGATGACAGTCGGTCTCGAGATCTCCTTAGGTGTCTTCAGTGCCCGCCGAGCCTGGCACTCAGCAATCGGCCCTCTGGAAATGTCCACGGCTAACCGAGCTCCAGTAGAGAGCTAACATGGCCTGGGACAGTCATCGGCAGCTCCGCCCTGGCTCGGTCCTGGACGGAGTGTGGGTTGGGGTGACATTCTGGGTTCTGGGCTCTGAGGAGAGGGCCTCAGCGCACTGTGATGGTGGTAACAGCATGACCTTGCACCCAGGTCCCATTGGAAACCGCTCCTCTGAAGTTGGACTTACAGACTGTCAGAGGACTCACGCGTGCGCACACTCACACCTCCAGAAGTGAGTAGGCGGAGCCGCTGGAGTTTCAAGGCATCACAGTTGGATACCTGGGGTGGTGGTGGGAGGACAGTCCTGGGACCTGAGAGAGCGTGAGAAAGCGGGTCACGTGGGAGTGGGAGAGTCCTGGAGTTACGGTCACTCTACTCCTCATCCTCAGTCGTGGGTCACGGGGAGTCTGACGTCTGGAACACCCGGCACTGCGTTGAAGCTGCTCACAGGCCAGATGCACAGCACGTGCCAGGTAGTGGTGGGGAGTCGGATTTGACGAGCTCTCAGGTCCCCATCCCCCTTTGGCCTAGGCGTGTGCCAGTTTATTTCAACCAACCACATCACTCAGAGAACTCAGGGCACACATATGGTCACGTTGATAAGGTTACAAGCTCTGGGGTCACAAGCTCAGGTTGCCATGGTTACAATCAACGCAAAGGCCCTTCACACAAGCTTCAAGTTCTCTGTCCCTACGTTATGCTCACCTTGCGCTCTCCACAGCCACAATCATTTTGTTCCCATTCTAGGCACTGGCGTTCTTGTGTGGTGTCTGGCTCCACATTTCCCTCTGCCCACCACGCAGACAGTGGGGCCAGGGTGCCCTGGTGAAGTAACAGTTCCAGGACACTGTGGGTGGAGCCAGGATGCTGTGGGCGGGACCTGCCGGCAGGTTCTAGAAAGCTTCTCAGGGGGTTGGTGGCTCACAGAAGAGTATCCAAGACTTGTGGAGGATCCAGTGAAACGGTGTGAGGAGAAAACTCTCTACTGTGAAAGCACGTGGGAAGCCCCTAGCCGTCCACACTCTCCGCTTACTTACCAAGGGTCCAGGCATTTCCACTCAGGGTGAGTTGAGGGGTTCACACAACGGGACATCCCTCACTTCAAGGAGGAAGGAAATTCTGACTCAGGCAGAGACAGGATGACCTCGAGGATGCCAGGCAGAGACAATGTTCATAAAAAGACATGCTGCGCACTGCGAGATTACGCTGATGCGGCCCTGCTAACAAGCCCGTTTCACAGAGACGGAGTAGTGTGGCGGTGACCAGGGCTGGAAGTTACTGGTTAGGGTAACGAAGCTTCACTTTGGGGAAATGGAAAAGTTCTGTGGGCGTGGCTGGTGATGATAGGTGTGGCTGGTAATGGTGGGCATGGTCTGGGGATGTGGGCACAACTGGTGATGTGGATGCGGCTGTGACAGCCACAATGTGAATGAAGTCCCCATATCCCTGAATGGTGCCCTTAAAAACGCCCAACAATGGTCAATGCTAAGCTGCATCTATTTTACCACAATTTAAAAAAGGGGGA
Organism: Typhlomys cinereus; assembly: GCA_023101885.1. Classification (NCBI taxonomy): domain Eukaryota; kingdom Metazoa; phylum Chordata; class Mammalia; order Rodentia; family Platacanthomyidae; genus Typhlomys; species Typhlomys cinereus. Next base: position 360,879 of record JALPQD010000905.1, read on the forward strand.
GGTAGTTCAGTGGTTAAAGTGCTTGCCACACAAGCAGAAGGATTGGATTTTGAATTCTCAGATCCCAGTAAACATGTCATTGGCTGTGGCAGCCTACTTGTAATAATTCTAGCCCTGGAAAGCTTGGGAATTCCCAGAGCAAGGTGGCTAGGCAGATCAGCTCTGACGACAGGGTGGAAGGATGATCACGGATGATTCCTGACATCATCCTCGGGGTTTCAGAGGCACGAGCACACCCACATGTAAGACATGCATTCACACATGCGTGCATCTCCCCTACACATATACATGAAAATGGGGGTGGGGGCTAAGATGGTCAGTAATGCGTTATCTGTTTTTTGCCACAGTTAAGTGTGACAGTCACTTTGGGTGTGTTAAATGAAGGTATGGACATACCTCATGCCCAGGATAGAGGGATGTGTGCGCGTGTATGTGCGTGTGTTTCTTTTATTTGGATGACAAGTAAAATACCAGGAAGGGAGAGGAAGTGCGAGAGGCCCGCGGCCCCGCCCTCCCGGCTGCCTCTTTCACAGCCTCAGGATTGGTGCCCTTCGCTCAGGAGAAAAGCTGATATCGCTTGTAACATTTTGAAAGGTCACAGTCACCTGAAGTTCAGCCTGCTGCTTCAATGTATGATAATAGCAAATTTAAAAATTAATTACCTGGCCTCTCCTGCTGACATGGGGGGGGGGCAGCGCCCCCGAGGAGCGAGCAGGGGCCGTTACTCAAAGGTGCCAGGGTACCTGGAGGCCTTTTCACTGTCTCCTTCTGTTCTCAGGAGCAGCCAGGCGCTGCTTTATGCCATTGTCTGGGACAACAAAGCCTTTGGAATGAGAAATGCTCCGGGTGGACAGGAAGGGGACGCCTTCCAGACTCCAAGAGCAGCTGGGAAATAAAAGGTGCCACTTAGCTGAGGGCAGAGGAAGAGCCATTCAATGCGGAAGCTGGGGAGGGGGGACTACCACGAGCTGGGTCACCTTTGAACCTCCTGAGGTCTGTAGAAACCTCTGGGTGCAGAACCAGCAGAGAGGATGGAGCACAGGTCAGCAGGAACAAGTGCTTATAGAATGTTCTAGCATGTATCCTCTGACACTAGCATTCCCGGCCACCATGTGGATTGGTACCTGTTTCCCAAATCGCTTCTACACGGTCACTAGGTCTGGCCGGCGGCGGAGCTTCGGTGAATTCATGACTCTGCCTAATTGGTTAAGTCCTTTCCAAATCATAGCAGTGATGTAGATTCCTCTCCAAGTGCTTGTCTGGGAGGCCTTAGGTAAGTAGGAGGCTTGACTGACTTGTATTGAGATGGGAATCACGCCTGTTTTAGCCGGTATGGCTGGGTTTTGCTGCAGTGACAAGCATACATTCCTGTTATGCCTGGCGTTGGGTAACATTTCTTGGGGACCCAGGACATGGAAGGGCAGTGAATATGTGGCCTGTAGAGGAATGGCTCCATCCATGTTTTAAGTGATTCAGTCACGACTAAGTTTGGTCCCCAGCACCCGTGTCAAAAGCTAGGTATGGCGGTGGGCACCTGTAGTCTCGGGGCTGGGAAGGCACAGACAGGAGGACCCCTGGGACTCACGGACCACTTAACACAGCATAACGGAGCGTTCCAAGTTCAGTGAGAGACCCCCGCCCCATCTCAAAGAAATAAGGTGGAGAACGATTGAGGAAGACATGTCATGTCAGCCTATGGCCTCCTATGTAGTTATACATATGTACAAGCATGCACGCTATCATAGTCAGGCACAGGCGTCAACTTGACAGTGGAGGGTTTGAGCTCTGGGCACATTTGTAGAGAATTAGTAGTTGAGCTAAGCCAGAGCAAACCCGCAAGAGATTGTCTAGCTGATGGGGAAGGCCCAGCCCATGGTGGGTGAGATTAGATCCTGTAATAAAATGCAGAGAGCTGATTGAGAAAGTTGGTATCCTTGTGTACACTCGGCCAGACATGGAAGGATCGTCCCTCTCTCAGCCATTGTGTGAAGATGGTGTGGCCAGATCCCTGGGCCCTCGTGTTGGTGTGAGCTCTCTTGTCAAGCTGGACTGAGAACCGTAACTGGGTAATTGTAAGAGAAAATAAACCCCTTGTTCCCTTAAGCTGTTTGATGGTGATTTATCAGCAACCATGCAGGCTGACTGCTGCAGAATTTGGTACTTGGGAAGTGGGGTGTTGGTGATAAATCTGACTATGGCTTTTGTGGATTCTGAGCTTTTTTGTTGGAAAATTTTGGGAGTAAATTTGAAGACTTTTGTGGACATGAAAGCATTTGAACAGAGTTTAATAGGCCATTTGTTTGGGCCTGGTGTGTGATATAGGGAACAAGGACTGTGACAGAGTTGAATTTAAAGATGATGGACTGGTTTCCTTGATAGAGGAGAGCAGTGTTGATGGCCGCGAAACTAGATTTGGAAAGGGCAGGTGGCAGAACAGCTGCCATTTTTGGAGAAATGGACATCAGTGAAGAGAAACCTAGTGATTTGCACTGGGACGACGGAGGAGATGACTACCACTGCATGGCCTTTCATGGTTTGAAAACTCAGATTCCTTCAGGGGTCGAAGGCCCAAACTGAATCTGTTTCTTGCCCTTTGGAAGTTTTGGCTGCCTAGAAGGGGGCTTTTCCGGAGTCAGCATACCAAAGTTGGTACAGCTGTGGCTTGAGTGGGCCAAGCTACATTTCAACTTCGCTGCAGAATCTGGCAGCATCCCCCAGGTGATATTGATTTTGGTGTAGTACTGAGGCTTCATGGAGAGCGCAGAAACTTGGCACCAAGTGGCAGATATAGAGTTCCTGCAAGGAAAGGTGAAGCTTATAGCTGCAGAGGTGAACCCAGAGTATTGTTGCAGATGCCAGAACCATGGGATGTATGCTGAGGACGGCTGCGAGTGGAGATTCAACCTGGTTTAGAGGCACTCTGCTTGTACAACTTTGAGCTACAAACAGGAACTGGGAATGCCTAAAAACTTTGAAACACCATGACTACGTGATGAGCAACAGAAGATGGACACTGAAATACAGGATGTGGTAATTGATTTGCTGGACTTTGGTCTTAACCTGAGTTTTCCATTGTTACGATGATTCTATTTGGGATATTTAAAGAAAAACTTTTGGTTCCAACATTTTAATAATTGAACTTTTAATGATTGACATTTTAAATTAGATTATAGAAACTTATAGAAACTTTTACTTTTGGACTTTTAGAATTATAAATATTTTAACATCTATGGGGACAAGGATTGAAAGTTACAGTTTAAAAGTGCTATGTTTTGTGTCAAGTTGACAAGGGGTGAAGTGTCATAGTTAGATACAGGTGTCAACTTGATAGTTGAGGGTTTGAGCTCTGGGCACATTTGTAGAGAATTAGTGGTTGAGTTAAGCTAGAGCAACCTGCAGGAGATTGTCTAACTGATGGAAAGGTCCAGCCCATGGTGGATGGGATTAGGCCCTGGAATAAAACACCCAGAGCTGGTTGAGAGTCGGCATCCTAGTGTACACTTGGCCAGACATGTTTTTTTTTTTTTTCTTTCTTTCTTTTTTTTTTTTATTAAAAATTTAATTATACATTTTAAAATTTTTTACCAGTTCCCTCCCTCCCCCCTCCTCCCCCTGAACCCCCTCCTCCCCCTCCCCTTCCCCCAGTGCCTCCCCCCCAATTCCCAGAGAGTCCTTTATTGTGTACTTGGCCAGACATGTTGGTCTGGCAAGTAAGGATTGTCCCTCAGCCATTATGTAGAGATGGTGTGGCCAGTTCCCTCGGCCCTGGTGCTGGTGTGAGCTCTCTTGTCAAGCTGGACTGAGAACTGTAACTGGACAATCAATCACAAGTGAAAATAAACCCCCTTGTTCCCTTAAGCTGTTTGATGGTGATTTATCAGCAACCATGCAGGCTGACTCCAGCACAGAGCTACATGAACATCAGCGCTTTAATGGATTCAGCCTCAGAGCTGAAGGCACATCTTTGTGATGCACACAGGACCACAGGATAGAGGCTGAGCCGGGGTCTGCAAGCTATTCCAGGGCAGTGCAGGGAGGTTTCTGCAAGGCTATCTGCAGGGGGGGTTGGAATGACCATTCAACTGCATCTGTTTCCCTGCCCAGGAACCTGTCCAATGCTACGCTGTAGACTAAATTCTAGGGCTTGCAAAAGGCTTGTCAAGGAAGTCTTAACAGTCTCCACAAGTTTCCCATAACTGGCTGCTTTTCCCTCCTCTCTCAGCCCGTCCTGGCTGTGTTCCTGTGCAGCTCTCTTTTCTTTCTTCCTTTCTGGTCTCTGTTCTTAGTTTACATCTCTAGTCATCTCTCACACACTCACACTCTCACATTCACAAATATACTCTTACACACACTCATATCATGCAGTCTCACAAACAATCACACCATATACTTTTTCCTCTCACAATCACACACTCTTACAATACACACACATATTCTCACACACAACACACACACGCACGTGCACACACACACACACACAACTCACACACACTTTCAACCTAGCTTCTTTCTCTCTGTGTATCTTGTCTGGTAGGAGATAGAGTGTGGTGTAGTTTTAGAACATACCTTTGGCTTCGGGCAGACAGGAGATCAGTTTCTGACTCTTACTAGCTGTGTGTTCTTGGGCCATTCCTTAACCTCTTGAGCCTAGTTTCCTCACCATGGCATGGGGAAGGCCTGGTATGTGCCTGGGCTTCCCTTCTTCTTTTATTCTACCTGTCTGTATAGATGAGCAGAGGGCAGAACCGGAGGCTGATGCTGGGTGAGGACTACGGATAATCAAGGTATTTATGGATGATTAGGCTTTGTGGGGGGAGGGGGGAGTGTATATGACAGAGCAGCCCAGAACAGGTTTGGGGGGAACAGGAAGTCCAGTAGCAGCTGGTTCTGCAGGAGTTAGGATTCTAGGTCTTCACACACCTTGAGGACCATAGGAAGAATGATACTCGCACACACCACGAGGTAACTTCTGGGACTCCCAGGTTACCTCTGTGAGGCTGGTCCTCTGAATTCAAACTCTTTCTCTCTGTAAGTCTCCATTGTAATACTCTTTTCTGTTTGTAGGGAGTAAGATGACCCAGGTCCCCTGAAATCCAGGGCAAGGTCACAGCTGGCTGCAGCCGCCTGCAGGCACAGCTGGGGGGGGTGAAGAGGGGGCGGCGCACAGGGACTGGACTTACTGTCACCCACCATGCTGAGATCTGCTGGGAACTGATTCACACGAATAAAGAACATCTCTAGGTCGTCAGCAAGCAGCCACCGTGAAATGTAATATGAAATCAGCTGTAATTGTGGAACTTGTAACATGTCATGGGATGATGCTGCCACTGAGAGAAGTTTCTAGAAGCCAGTGAGCAATCAAGAGAGAGGGAATAGGAAACCAGACAAGCCAGAGCCGCTGAAGACACCCCCGGGGGCAGAGCTTGGTCTCTGGTGGTCCATTCCCATGGTTTGTTCTTTCTTCGATGGGTAGATGTTCCTTGGACTTTTGCAATGATCCAGGTACGGGCCCAGGTTCTGCTGACCCGACCTTAGGAGACTTACTCTCCAGAAAGGAAGGAGAGAGAGACTGCGGATGTGGCTTGGGTGGGAGGCGCTGGTCTCGAATGCATGAAACCCCCGGTTTGAGCCTCAGCACACTATAATCCAGGCACTTGGAAAGCAGAGGCGGGACAATCAGAAGTTCAGGGGGTTCAAGGTTGGTCTGATACGTGCAAATCCCACCTCAAACTTTAAAAATTACAAGAAGGAGAGCAAGACACCAGGAAAAAGATGGGGGTCCCTGCCGGCCTCCTACACTTCCTTCTGAGTGCATCTGCCCTTCGCTCAGGGCACGTTTCCTGACTGGCCCTCTTGGCTTGGCGCGGCCCCAGGACTTGTGCACGTCCCATCATCCCCTTCTGCCCAAAGTGGCCCCTTTTTGTCTTTTCAGGACTGAGTCCTTCCCAGAACCTCAGCTCAAGGTCACGTTCTTTCACTCTCTAGCTGCTTTTATTTACTCCACTAGCCTCTCCAGCGTTCCTGCCCCCTGCGAGTCTTATTCAGTGGCTTGTTGTCCCCCATCTGGAACGGGAGGTCTGCGGGAACAGAGGTCTTGCCATCTCGTTCTGTACTTGACTCTGAAAAGCCCAGAATAGAGCCTGGCACAGCCGCAATGACAGCGGATGTTCATTGATGAATAAAGTTCCGCGAACATCTATTGAGGACCAGCTCTGCGCCTGGCCCGGCGCCAGGTATCACGGTTATCAGTCAGCTCAAGGCGCTGTGTTGCAGGCCGGGGCTGCTTTAATCGCTCCTCTCATCCCTCCTCCGCTGTGGCTGGCGATGTCCCGCCCTCACACTACTGAGCACTGCTCTAACCCTGAGGCCCGGCGCAGCCCCTCATTTGGTCTCTGATTGTAATGGAGAAGGCACTGCTCCTTCTGCTTTGTAAAGTCTGTGATAGCCACACTGTCAAGTACTGTTGGTGAAGATCTGTGCCTTGACTTGTAGGCATCCCTGTGAACCCACCCCGGGGACAGGGCTTACCTAGGCCACTGCGGTCATTGACGCCACCTTTGCGAGAAGCGTTAGGGTTAGGGATGTCGTGGCATCCAGCCATTGGTCACAGGGCTGTGACATTTTCGTCTACTGGTGTGTTGGGCTCACTCATAGCCATCCTGGGATGTACGTGGCCCTCGGGCTGCAGTGGGACATATTTGCTGAGTCTTAGGAACATGTCCCAGAGAGGGGCTGGCTGTGTGTGCACCCCAAACTCCAGAGGAAAGGGACTCTAGACAGACAGCTGAGACGCAAACCTTGGCTGTTACCAGTGACTGAGAGCCAAGGAGCTCAGTGACAGGTGACGGCACCAGCCCTGGGGAAGGACGGCCTCTCAAGGGCACATCTGCGTGCAGCTGGAAATGTCCTAAGAGGCAAGCAGATGCTGGACTGTAGGGGTTGCTGGTACAAATGTTCTGCCCACACATATTTTCTCCTTCTCAGGGGACCCTGAGCTGCTGAGAGTCTCTGACTGAACAGACTCTTGTAGACTTAAGATCATAGGTCAGCCGGTCTCCCTCTCCAGCCCCATCTTCTCTCGAGTGTACCCCTGACCTGTAACAGGTAACTTGGGAAGTCACTCCATCACTCCAGCCTCAGTTTCCCCACCTCTAAGAGGGAGAATAGCATCTCTCAGGTTGTTTTGAGAATTAAATGGGTCAACATGGGAAAGTGGGAAATCTCTGGCGCTCCCTGTGTCAAAGTTGCACAGTAAAGGAACAACAAATCATTTGAGCATCTTGCTCCGGGCCACACCACACCCTCTTGGACACCTGCCAGCACTGACTGATAAAGCCAGGGTTGGGGGGGGGGAATAGGAGTGGCCAGGATCCAGCAATGAAGCAGTTGCAGCTTCGCATAGCCTGAGGCTGGGGTGGAGCAGCGTAGAGCCAGCCAAGGTCCCCAGCAGGGCAACGCTGGCCCTGGCGCAGCTGTCCCTGCAGAATGGTGCGCCTCGGGACACAGCCTCCAGGCACAGTGTGATCGACTTCTATGCTGCCACACAAAGGCCCACTCGTTGGGACACTGACTGTCAATCAGCTCCTGGCATGGCGCTTGGCCCGTGTCCTTTTCAAAGGAGGCTGCCCATCAGTTGTCTGGACTCCCCTCCAAGGCTTCTGAAAGCCCGGGCATTGAGAGATGCGGCCCCTTGTCAGCTAATTGAAGCGCAGGTTCAGCGGAGGCTCACGTAGGTGTGCAGAGTGGTCTAAATAACAAGATCCGGCCAGCCTCAAATCCCAGGACCACAAGCTCGGAGTAAAACGTGGGGATAGCTGACGGCATTGACCAAGCACCCACCGCATGCAGAGTGTGCGTGGACTTGCCCTCGCTGAAGTCCCACAATAACTGGGCAAGGTGGATAAAAATGAACTTCCGATGCAGGAGCTGGAAATGGGCTTGGAAAAGCTGAGTGCAGGAAAATGCCCCAGGGCTGCAGAGGTAGGAAGGACCCAAGCAGTACCGGCCCATCCCACAAGTGTGGGATAGTAAGAAACAAAAGGCTTCTGCCGTTCCCTGAAGGTCAGCGTAGCTGGAGCTAGAGGACATGCTGCTTCTATGGAAATGTTTGCTCACACGGGCTGGAGGGGGCGTGTGTGGGACAGGGAGTCCGCGGGGACGGTGTCCAGCTCTCCTTGCTGGGCCCTGGCTGTCTGTGGTCAACCTCAGCTCAAAAGTATCGATAGTTCTACCCACATTTACATAATTTTCATCCAATGTATTGTTTGTAAGTATTCTATCCTTTAAAAAATTATTTTATTTATGAGAGAGAAAATGAGGAAGAAACAGGCATGCATGCTCCATGGAACATATATAGAGGTCAGAGGGTGACTATAAGTTAGTCTGTCCTGCCGTATAATGTCTGGGGATTGAACTCAGGTCCTCAGCATTGTACACAGGCTTCTTTACCCCTGAGTGTCATCCCCTGGCCTAGTCATAGCTTATCAGTTGATGTTCATTTCTTCCTGTGACTAATGCAAGCTTTATCATGAGTATTTTACACAGAAAAAGACAGTGTGTCTAGTGTTTGTTATTATCTGTGGCTTCAAGTGTCCACTGGAGATCTGGGAACACGTCCCCTGTGTGTGGAGGGACTACGGTGAGCTCTCCAAAGCAAGCCCTAAATCACTATGACTCATGTTCTAAAAATCTGAGAGTTGGGGAGATGGCTAAGTTGGCAAAGTGTTTGCTGTACTAGTATGAGGAGCTGAGTTCAATCCTAAGCTCCTATGGGACAAATCTGGGTTCAGGGGCACACCTCTGTATGCTCACCGCTGGGAAGAGTGTAGCTCCCTAGATTTCCTGGCCAGTCAGTCTAGCTCAATCCATGAGCTCCATGTTCAGTGAGAGACCCTCCTATCTCGAAAAGTTAAAGGTAGAGAGGAATTGAAGAAAATACTTATACTGACCTCTGACTGCCACATGAACACATGCCTGCGTGCAGAGAGAGAGCGAGAGAGAGAGAGCGAGAGAGAGAGAGATCAAACCCAGAAATAAAGTTACTTTTAAAAGGGGGAAATTTAGGGACCAAGTCTGCCATGCAGAAGGGCGACTGAAGAGCTACAGGAAGGCCGCGGGACGGTGAGGACTGGGCGGATCACTTAGACACGCAAGTCCTCACAGATGGCAGAATAGGAAGGACCCGAATCATCCTCAGGGGTTCGGATGGAACTAACCCTGCCCAGTTCTTCCAGAACTGCCCCAGGCATTTTGTTATCTGCTATCGGAGTCCCGGGAAACAATAACAAAACCATGTGGCCTCCGTTTCCTTCTGTGGGAGGGAGTCATTTCCGCCCCATCTTTCTCGGTCTCTTCCTGAGCACATCTGAAGCCTGCTCTTGCTTCCACAGCTCCCTGGGCCCGGGAGGGGGTTCTCGGCCTCTTCCCCCGAGGAGCTGCGAGGACACTGAGCTCATTTCCTCACATTTGCACAGCCGCCTGTGTTGCCCAAGGGACAGATTAATTGCTGGGACAGACAAGAGGGTTGGGCACATTGCCAGTGGGCTCTGCTTGGCCCAACTGTGAAGACGGAAGAGAGAGAAGCTGCGGAAAGGGCTTTGCCCACTCCCAATGCGGCTCCAGGATTATTTGAAACTCCCTGAAAATTTGAAACACTAAGCAGGCCGAGTGCGTGTCTATAACGCCAGCACTACCGAGGCCGAGGAAGGAGGATTGCCATAGATCAGAGGCAGCCTGGGCTACACACTGAGTTCTGGGCTAGTCTGGGCTATAAAGCAAGATCCTGTCTGTCTCAGAGTCCACCCCTCATTAAAGGTAACTTTAATGGATTAATTAACTATTCATATTCCAGCATCTGTACTTGACCGTCCCTGTGGTAATAGCTATGTGCCAAGGCTGGTGGATGCCACCGACGCCCTCTCACAACAGGTGGTGAAATGACGTCTGACACCGTATGTCAGTCCCTGAAATTCGCTCTAATCAGGATGCCTGTCCCCTTCAGCTCCTCAGAAGATGGTGGAGCTTTCTGTAACACTTTTTCCAGTAACTTTCAGTTTAGGGATGAGCAGAGATTTATGAGCCACCCGGAAACACTAATTTCCATGTTGTAACATGAGGACCCGTGTTAGTGGCTGCAAAGCTCATCTATGGGTAGCAGTTGTCCTGCATAGCTGCTGATAAATCACCACACAGTAAGGGAACAAGGGGTTCTTTCTCTCACCATAGTCTGGTTACAGCTCTTAGTCCAGTTGGCAGGACAGCGTGCACTATCACCAAAGGGCTGAGTGAACTGGCCACATGATTCCCACATAACGGCTGAGAGAGGGACGATCCTTACTTGCCAGACCAGCATGTCTGGTCAAGTATACACAAGGATGCCGGCTTCCTCAACTGGCTCTCTGTATTTTAGTCGCCGGTCCAGGGTCTAGTCCCACCCACTATGGACTGGATCTTCCCCAACCACTAGACAATCTCCTGAAGATTTGCTCTGGGCTTAACTCAACTATTAATTCTCTACAAATGTGCCCAGAGTTCGAACCCTCAACTGTCAAGTTGACACCAGTATCTATCTATGACAAAGCGTTAAGAATACAGATGATTTTAAGGACAGAGGCCCCTGAGCAGGGACTGGAGTCCCAGCATGCCCTGTGCTTCAGGGAGACGTGGGAAGCGTATGGCGAGCTGAGGAGTCTACTTGCGACAGGGCAAGCCTCATGAGCCAGAGGCAAAGAAGCAGCCAAGTTTCCACAGTGCCCAGCGATTTAACTTCCCCCCAGCGGGCCCACCTCCAACAGGTTCCCTGACCCCCACCATCACCGCCCTAGGGACAAAGGTGTTTACGCACAGTTCTTTTAGGGGGGTCTACTTACATTCAGACTGAAAGAGGTGATTAGGCCAGGATGTGAATGGTCGGTCCTCTAATGAGAGAGATCCAGAGAATTCTCACGTCCTCATAGGTGAGGACCAACACCCAAGACTTCCTCGACCACCACAGACATAGCACATGTCTTCATACAAGTACCTCTGCACACACTCTTCCTTCACAATCATGCCTCCTCCCTCTGCGCATGCTCTGGGCAGTCAAACTTGTGAAGAAGCACTTCTCCCTAGAGGTGGGAGAGTGTGATCTTCCACCCACCACGTGTCTCAGCTGATGCGCTTATAGCCAGAGAAAAGCTTCTTGCATTTATTACTATTTAGGGTATCTGTGTGCAATGTGTGTGCACGTTAGTGTGCGTGTGTGTGGAGGTGCATACACAGTGACGTGTGTATAGAGGGAGGAGCGTGAGCGGAGGGAGGTGCATGCGCAGAGGGAGGAGCATGCGCAGAGGAAGGAGCATGCGCAGAGGGAGGAGCATGCGCAGAGGAAGGAGCATGCGCAGAGGGAGGTGCATGCGCAGAGGGAGGAGGCATGATTGTGAAGGAAGAGTGTGTGCAGAGGTACTTGCACGAAGACATGTGCTATGTCTGTGGTGGTCGAGGAAGTCTTGGGTGTTGGTCCTCACCTTCTACCTTGCTTGAGACAGGGTCTCTGTCACTGTGTACACCAGACTGATGGCCCGTGAGCTTCTGGGGATTCAGCTCTCTCCTCCCATCTCCCAAGGTGGACCGGGATTACAAATGCTCATGCTATGCTACAAGTTTGGTTTTTTAATGTGGGTTCTGGGCAGTCAAACTTGTGAAGAAGCACTTTTATCCACTGAGTCATTCCCCCAGGCTGGAAGCATATTTAATTCACCAAAGGTGTTTTTTTTTTTTTTTTTAATGACAGAGACCTTTAGCCCAAGAACAAGGGAAAAGGATCTATTTTTCTGCTTGGGTTTGCTGTGTAAAGATGGGATTGGACAGATGGACCATGATCCAGGGGACAGGCTGTCTGCTTCTCCTCGGAGCCTGTGGGTGGTTCCCTCTCTCTCGCACAGAATGAAGAATGATGACAAGGCAGGTCAAAGCCACAACGACTCCCTCATAGGAGTAGAGAGAGGTTAAGACAGCGTTTCTGCTTCTCCGATGTATCATGTGGAAGGGAATTCCGATCTTCACAGACAGCATTGTGGGTAGAAGTAGGTAAATACTCAATAGCGAACAGCCTTCTAAACACTTATCATTATTCCCATGGATCAGAGAAGTTATGTAGTAGACATAGACACATCCTTTGACAATAGAAGGTGTTTAATACAAAGAATCACAACTGGCCAAAGTGGAGAAAATACGTGATTGTGAACTGTTTAGGTCTGACCAGGACATGGAAATCACCCTCACCCCAAAGCTCAGGCACATCACGGAAGAGGGGGCAGAAAGAATGTAAGAGCCTAAGGGCGGGGAGAGGAGCACCCAGACATTATTCTCCAGATACAGCGGCCATGAACTCACTGCAGTTGTGTGCACAGTTTTGGCCAGTCACTACCTTAGCATGGCAGGGAGGAGGTCTACTAGGCACAGCCTCTTGCTGGAGAGGCCGCTCCGCAGCACATGGCGTGATCTCGAGCCAGTGGCCCAGCTTCCTGGGGTCCCTCCAGGGAGTGAGACTGAGAGGAGCTCTGCAGATGCATGGCGCCTGGGCCCGGCGGGCCGCTCAGACCCTGTGCGGGCAGCTCCCGAGAGAAGCCTGTAGCACAGCTCATTTGGTGTTGAGTGGCTCTTCCACCAGCTTCCTGGAAATACTTTTTAAAAATGTCCTATTCGGGGCAGGAGAGATGGCTCAGGGGTAAAGACGCTGCCTCACAAGCAGAAGGTCCTGAGTTTGGATCCCAGGTCCCGTGTAAAAATGCCAGGCAGAAAGGGCGATGGCCTGTACTTCTGGCCCGGGTGGACAGAGCTTGGGAAATCCCAGAGTGAAGCAAGAAAGAGGCAGAAGCAATCCAGGATGATTCCCAAAGTCATTCTTAGTCCTCCACAGGGATACATAGTGCCTTCTGATACACACACACACACACACACACACACACACACACACACAGAGTAAATAAATAAAATATTTTAAAAAGAGCCCTGTCCTAACTACTCTTCAGTTACTGTGATACACATATGACCAAACCGTTTAGGGGAGCAAGGGTTAATTCATGTTTAGAGTTCAGAACTGGGTCACATCATATCCGCAGGAAGAACTGAGAGAGGGGTATGCTTGCCAGCTGGCCAGTCTGCCAAATCCCAACCAGTTCTACCTCATCTACCAGCCAGGGCACAGCCCTGCCATGAGCTGGGTCTTCCCACATGGGTCGGACGCTTCCTACGGGTTTGCTCAAAGGCTTGCTATAACTCATTCTTTAGCATAGACAAGCCTCTAAGACGGAGGCCCCGACCTCAGGTCCCCCCGGGGATCTAAACGGACACTGTCTCTGCAAGGGTCCTGTCCCTCTGGATGTGGGGACTCGGGAGACTTGGGCTTTCCGTTTTCCTACAACCCCTCGAGATGATCCTCCTCTGTGGTGGTCCAGCGCTGGCCATTTGTCCACTGAGGTCCCAGCCCCAGCGCCTGCCTCTCAGCTCTGCCTCGAGTCGGCTTCTCTGAAGACATCTTATTGGTCCCTTCCCAGGGGGCTTCCCAGCTGCCAGCCAAGCCCACCTGCCATGGCCTTTTGTGGAGTTTCCCCTCACTCTGACTTTGGAAGTGGACAGAATGGCGCTGCCGGGTTCCTGAGAGACTTGTGTGCTCCTGAACCCCGAGTCTGGCCTCCCGTGGCCTCTTGCACTGTGGAGGCCAGGGTTTTCTCTCCCTGGCTAGGACCCTGCTTTTTGCCCTCTCGCTGCATGGGCCCCGGGTTTTGCTTTTGCTAGTTCTTTCTCTTCTTGGAAGCCTTGTCTTTAAGCTGCTTGGCTTAAGTTCCCGGGTTTCCAGCTCTGTCCTCTCTGTGTGCAGGTTTGGGAGAATCCTGGAGAAGACAGAAGCAGAACAAAATAAAAGGCAGTTAGGGGTTGGGCGCCTTTCCTGGAAGTATATCAGGAAAAACAAACACTCCGCTGCGGCAGTGGAGAGGAGGGAGACCAAGCCCTCAGGGGCTACTAACTGCCTGCTTTGTTTTTTTTTCCTAAGTAGCAACACTCTGCCGCCCTATGGAACTGCACCCTGAATCACTTTCCCTTTGGTCTGTGGGCTATTTCTGCGTTGCTCTGTGTGGATTTCAAGAGCACACAGCGCGCTCCGGAGCAGAGACCCTTCCGGCAGGCAGACGGTCTGGGCGGCTGGGGTGAACCCCGCACACAGGCCCCAATTAAAATCAAACTGCATGTGTGGCTGCACGACATTCTCGAGGTTTAATTAGGTGGGAAAGAGAGAAACTGGGACAGTTGCTTTATCTCCAGGCCGGCGCTTAAAACACTCCCTCCCCGCCCAGGCCTCTCTAATTTGGGTCTTGACATAAAAGTGGAACCGGGAACGGGAGAGCTGGCGTGTGTGTGTGTGTGTGTGTGTGTGTGTGTGTGTGTGTGTGTGTGTGTGTGTGTGTGTGTGTAGGGGCCGGAAAGGGAACAGGCTCTTGAGCATGTGGGAGCTGTGAAGGAAGGTCTCCAGGGTCCAGGGGTCCAGGGTGCCCCACCTTAGCAGGAGGGTGTGGAGAGCAGAGGTCAGCTGCTTGGCTGTCATCCCTTCCCCTGCCAGCCATGCCCACCAGGAGGTAGAGCAATGCTTCCCAGCACAGCTGGCCAGAGCTCAAGGTTTGACCTTGACTTCCTGTGAAACCCTGGGCTTCCCCCAGCTCCTCTCTGTCTGTAACACGATGACGTCAGTCCCTTCCTGGCAGGGTGGCAGAGAGGACTTGAAAGAACTCAGGACACTGCTAGTACTTACCAAATGTCAACGGTGATTACTGAGCCAGCAGGCCGGAGCTCAGCGGCTCTCCACCATCGTCCTCTCTCCCCTGGCTTTAATGACTCACGGCTGCGGTTTGTGTGTGAAGTCCACCCACTCAGGCTCCTGTGTGGAAGGCCTGGTCTCCAGCTGGTGGGCCCAGGCACTGACTGGATCATGACGGCTCCGACTTAACCAATGGATTCATCCGCTGAGAAGACCCAGCATTTGACAACATCCCTGGGAAGGGATGGAAACATCTGGAAGCAGGGCACAAGGAGGAAGTAGGTGTCCCTCGGGGACTGCATCTTGTCCTGGGCTCCTTCCCTGTGAGCCTCGCTGACTCTTCTAGTCCCAAGGCGAGCTGTTTTGTTCTACCACACACTTCTGCCATGATTACTGTACTTCACCGTACCAGAGCCCAGAAGCAATAGAGCCAAGGAACAATGGATAGAAAGTTCTGGAACCCTGAGCCAAAGAAAACCTCTCCTTCTTTGAATAGCTTTTCCTTGAGACTTGTCACAGTGACAAAAATAGATCAAGGTAATCATGGAATCCCAGAGCTTCTTCCTTGTGGGCTTCCCCCTAGCCTACCACTCGCTTCCCACCCCTCCTTTCCATCTCTACTGCATCGTCTTACCTTGGTCTCTGCCTTCATCCCAGCTGCTGTTGGCAATTTTTGTCAGTGTCTTGGAAAGGAACAGAATCATGGAGCTAGAACTGGAAGCTGGGGGATAGCCAGGCATGTGGAAAATAGGGGCTGGAGCTGGCAAGCAGGGCCTGGGAGAGGGCTGGGAGGAAGATGAAGAAAGTCAAGGATACCGAGCCAGATGGGCAGGCTGGGGAGAAGATGGTGAACCTTTGATTCATAGTGGGGTTCAAGCAGAAATAGGGTGCTGAGGTGCTCTGACACCTATGAGTGGCTACGTGAACGCAAGCTGTTGATTTTGATGCTCAGCAAATGACGCAGCAATGTTATGGTCATCCTGGCAGTTACTCGTGCTTTAGAGATTGCTGTCTGTCTGTGACATCTGCGAGGAGCAGTTCTTGCGGTCCCACACATGCCCCGCCTCCCACGCTGCTGTGGCGACTGTAGACATGTCCAAGGATAAGAGTTCGGACTCCCAGATCACACAGAAAACACCTGGAGCTGCAGCGGCTCTCGCAGTTTCAGCTTTGGAAGGTAGAGGCTGGACGCCGCTCTAGCTGGTGAGCTCTGGGTTTGATTACAGACCCTGTTTCAGAAAGAAAAGGGATAATGTGAAAGAGATTGAGGATGAGCCCTGACACCAACTGTGGGCCTCCACAAGGATGCGCACACATGTGCTGGAGACCTGCACACACATGTGCACTGTGCACGTGTAAGCACACATAGATACATGCATGCATCCCTCTCATCCAATGGAAAAACAAAAGCAAAAAGGACCAAGGTGGTTGGCACCTGAGCAGCGATGCCCAGTGCTGTCCTCTGGCCCTTACACGTGGGCACCCCACACACATGCACAGTCCACGGTGGCATGCAAGAGCCTCGAAATGCTCGTGACTCTGCACTGTCTGTCCCCAGTGCCGCCTCCTGAGCCCTATCGATTCCCGTCCGGTGCCGGAGGGGGGCTTTCTTTGGCTCATGTTTTCATCATGATCAAGAAGGCCCCGCGGCAGGAGCAGCTTGACCGAGGCGGTGAGAGGGTGGTCTGCTGCTTCTCACATCGTGGCTGACTGGAAGCAGAGAACTAGACAGGAGCCTGGGGAGGGGCTCCCCCTCAAAGGTCTGCCCCTACCAGTTTATGTCTTCCAGCTAAGTCACACCTCCTGAAGCTTCCAGAACCTCCCCAAACAGCATCAGTAGCTGGGAACCGTGTTCAAGCAGCCCAGCCTGGGAGAGACTGTAGACATGTCCAAACCAGGCCCCCCCTCTCCCCAGTGAGGTCTTGCTTTCTCTTGGCCCATAGCCCCCAGCCCATGGTCCCCTTCTGGCTGCAACTCCATCACTATCTCCAGCTACATCTGTCTGAATCTCATCAGCCTCCACACTGGGGAGGCATATCCCGGGGTCCCCATGCAGGCTCCAAGCCTCCTCCTATTCTTTGTCCAAATGTCACCCAGCTGAAACCCTTGCCATCTTCACAGGTGGGAGGCGACGCCTTGCAACCTCGCCATAGCTCATCTTCACAGCGTGTGTGTTGCTGGCCACGCGCAGCGTTGCTGTAGACCTTGCTTCATTGGCTGCGGAATGCAAGCTGCGCGGGGAAGGGCTGCTGAACATGTCGTCTGATGTATCTTGCACACCCGTGACAGACAGGCCATCCGTGGTAAGTGCTCATCACTTACTGACCATTTTTACTAGTTGAAGCTACGCCCTGGCTTGACCAGTCGTTGAGTTAGAAGTCCCCCTGATATATTGGGGGAGTTGCTGCCCCTTCATCTGTTTCCTTGTAGTCTATTCCAACACCCCACACTAACCCCCCAGTGCTGAGGACTGAGCTCAGGGCCTGCAAATGGTAGGGCAAGCACAATGTCTCTTACTGAGGCTGCCCGTTGACTTGGCTTCCTCTCCAGAGAAGGCATCTCTTGCCCTCGGTACCGCACTTCCTAACCACTGGTTCAGCATGTGAAGACCGTCCTGCTCTGAATATGGGTTCTTGAGGGACCCCAGCTATACTTAAAGATGCAGGGTTTCCATCCGTTACCTCTGCACCCATACTGACTGACAATCTGCCAAGTCTAGTGTGGCGATTAAATCCACGGTAGTAATTAAAAAATGCTAACTGTATCCACAGACCAGCTGAGCTTCCCACGTGGCTAATCACTGCTTTTACCACCTTGTGATGTGTTAAGAGCTTTTCAGTTAAATAAATGGACTATTAGATGCAAGAATACTAAGAGTATAATTTATTAGACTTCTGAGTGCGTAATTAGTTTGAGAACTTGAAATGGACCCAATAGAATATTGGATAAAGCAGTGCTTAGGCATAGGTGGGAGATTTTTGCCTTACCAGGGGGCACGCATCCCACCCGTTAACATTGTCTGTCGTCTTTGTCCTCTGTGATGGAGGCTTGGGACCATTTCTTCTTTGGTATTGCAGGATTCGAGGATTTGAGAGGCTATAAGACATCTGTATCGGGCTGGTGAGATAGCACAGCAGGTAGAGTCAGCTATGTGTAAACCCGACCACCTGAGTCAGTTCAGTCCCTGGAGCAACATGGCGGAAGGAGAGAATCATCTTCCAAATGCTGCCTTCTACCTTCACACACACGCCGTGGCTTACACTCCTGTGCTTTCTTCCTCCCTCTCAAATGAATAAATAACATATTAAAAAGAAATATCCGCTGGATATAGTTTGGGGGTAAGTTTTCAACTGTGGCATAACTGAGCACAAAGGCTGTGATATTTATAATGGATTCTTATTGCTTTTATAGCTACAAATATCTGCGGTCATATTTCTGCAGTGACTCCCACATCTTCACCAACTTTTTGCACCACCAGTGAGAAAACAGATACAGAATTACCCAACAAACCTATCCTGGAAACCTTGTTGCTTCTGAACCAGTTTACCCTTCACCTGACCTGCCCGCCCACGAAAGGTGGCGCGTGTGGTTTGTCGTGACAGGGCCGTGCTTGGCCTTGTCAAGTTACTGGTGTTCTGCAAGAAATAAAAACCTCTCAATTTCACATCTCTCTACCCTTTCATCACACCTCCAAATCTATTCTAGTAAAAATAAAGTAAAACCTAGAGGAAGAGTCGCTGGAACAGAGCATTAGCTGAATGTCTCTGCATCTCCTTTCTCTCTAACACGACGGTACAAAAGAAGGGGCTCCTTGCCCCTTTGGTCAAACCACAGTCACTTGCAGAGAGTATTTTTTTTTAATCAGCTTCTGAATGAGTTTTAGAAACCTTTTCATCCCCAAATCTCTGTGACATCTGATTTTCGATGCAACCTATTCACAGTTTGTAAAGGCCAGCTTGCTACCAGCAACGGTGCCCACTCACAACGAGTGAAGTCAAAGCGCTCAAACTCCTGACATCCTCCCTCCCCCCTCACCCCCTCTCCCCAGTTCTGCACATCCACGTTCAGATCCTCCAGCAGCCTCGTGTTGCTTCTACTGGACATGCTGTTCCGAGAAGAACCTGGAAGGTTCGGTCTTCTCCAGCTCACTTTGTTTGAGGACTTCTTGCTTCTTCTGGCTACAGTTCCCCTGGGGCGATGCTCCCTGACCCCTTCAACTTCCTCCGCTGGGGCTCCATCTCAGACCTCGCCTCACCGTCCTATGCACCCCAAGTCCGCAGGGGCTGTGGAAGGTTTCAAACTGTGGTCGTCGGTTCTGCCTAGCCACGGAGCTGGACGGAACCCATCCATCTTGCTCGCCACGGCGTCCCCGCGCCTGGCACGCTGCCTGCTCAGGGGAGTGCTTCATAAATATTTAAAGAATGAACACAGGAGTAATTTGAGGGTAAGTAAACTGTAACATATTTTTATAACTGCCTTATAATAGGATCCTCAAGTTCAAACTAAAATACTTATGAGAATAGCATCTGATGAAGTATTTTTACTCTGAGATAATTACAAAGTCAATCAGGATATATACCCTCCCTTAATTCAGCCAAGTTGTTGTACTGGTTAATGGAGTTGGCTAAATAGAAACTCAAATAAGTGCTTGTTAATTATACTAATTAGCAAATGGTTGTATTAAAATATATGAGCTATGGAAAACTTAGTTAAAATCTGAAATGACTGCGTGCGTTAAGTAAGCACTTAGGTGAGGTGATGTCACCAAGAGGCAGTTCTGTCCGCCTCGGTGACTTTGTGGGGGTCCCCTGTGTCAGGATGCCTGATTCAGCAGCTTGTGGGGATGCGACTAGGAAGGGTGAAGCACCGGGTCCCGGGGCTTCTTATTCTCTTAGCTCTTAGCAAGGTACAAATGAGAAGTGTTGGACTTGGCACAAAAAGAGGCTCTGTGTTTTGCTAACACCCCAGACTAGGTGGGGCCCCTGGATGGGACTACTTTAATCTCAAAGCACTTCAGTTGCCCAAATATTATGAGTATATTTATTTCAGTAATCCCAGAATTCATATTTCTGCTCCAAGGGTAATTCTACTTCCTTAGATGAATTTCTCCAAATGCTAGACAGGGTCAAATCCCCATATCCTCTTCAGGATCTGTAATAGCCTTTACATTTGGGGAATAAATGATTAATCTGTCAAATTCCTCCCAAGCTCCAGGCCTCAAGCTGAGGGTGGGGACTATTTCTGGTTTTGTTCCTGCTGTATTATTCCGAGGCCTAGAATGAGCATATAATAAGTTCTCAAAGAGACAGATACCCGCTGGGTGAGTGGTTATAAAAGCACCTTTTTCTTTTTTCTTCCATTCCCTTCTCTTTCCTTCTTTTCCCTCCCTCCTTCCTCTTCCTTCATTTTTGCCTTCTTCCTTCCTTCCCCTCCCTCCCTCCCTCCCTTCCTCTCCTTCCCTCTCCTTCCCTTCCTTCTTTCCTGTGTCATGCAGGCTAGCCTGGCACTTTTACTTAGGAAGCCAAGCTGACTCCAACCTGAGATAGTCTTGTGAGAGTTGGGAGTTTGCTGCCACTCCTGAATAGAAGCCACTTTTCCTTAAGGGCAGCTGTGGAGTCTAGCAAATTTGGACTTCCATTTGGATGGTGTGGGAAGTCTAACATGGCTGCCTTCTTCTAATAAAACCACACCCAGTGGCTTCTTGAGGTTACCCTGATGAGCAAGTCAAGTCTGCGATTACCTCGACTCCAAGGGAGAACTTGTGATCTCGACCTGCCTAACCCAGCGCACCTCTGCCTTCTGGCCCTGCAAGTCCACCTTGGCGTGGACCTACGAGAATCTAAAACATGTTCTTGCCAGTGTCCCCAGCATTATTCACAGCAGCAGAAAGCAACTGACATATCCTTCAGATGACAAAGAAATGGGGACAGTTCTACCATAAAGATAGATGAGGTACTGATTCATGCTATAACATACATGATAAAAAACATGATGGTAAATGGAAGAATCCCCCACCCCATGATGTAATTCCTCTTGGGCTGGAAATGTAGCCCAGATGAATGGAACTGTGAACCTCGCAGATATGAAACATCACAGGGTGAGCAGCAAATGTGAACTTGGCAGAGGGGGGCATGGAGTGACTGGCAACGGGCAGGTGGATGTCTTTGTGGTGGAAAAAATGTTCTGAAAGAAGATGGCAGTAGTGGCTGTTCAACCTTGAGAACGTTCTCAAAACCTTCGTCCTGTATCATTTATTTATTTATTGATCGATTGATTGATTGAGGGATCTAGGCTAGACCAAGGGGTGGCAGAGAGCCCAACACAGGATTAATATGTTTCTCCCATCCATGCATTTAGAGCAGGTTCAGTGGTTTTTTAATATATATTTTTTGAAACAGATATGTGTGAAAGTTGCAACACTGAGGCAGGAAAGAGGAAAAACTACAAGGTATGGGGAGGAGGGGGAAGGAGCCCTCACCCCGCCATCTGGTTGAAGTTTCTGCCCCAGCCGAGAGTTAAGAATTGTAGCATGTAAGATCACAGAAGTGTTGTAGAGGGTTTCGGTCATCTTTTCATCTCATCTAATACCCTCCCTTACTGCTACACTCCCAGCCTATAGCAGCCCAAGGCATTATGGGATGGATGGGGGGTTACGTCCAGATTCTTCTGGTCAGGAGTCCGAGATAGAAAACAGAACATGCGTAGAGAACTAAGACAGAGTTTATCAAAGGAAAGAATGGAACTCACTGACATGAATCCACAAGGGGCTGATAGAACGCACCAAAGTGTTGCATTTGTGTCTGGGGACTGAAGCGGGAGAGCAGGGTGGGGATTAGAGGACAGAAAGACAAGAACTCACAGAGAGTCCATGAGGGGCGAGGGAGCCAAGAACTCACCAACTACAGCTGTGGAGTCCATGAGGGGTGAGAGAAAGCCAGAAAAGAACTCACAGACATGGAGTCATGAGAGCCTGCCTGTCCTGCACGTTTTTTTTTTTTTTTTTTTTTTTTTTAACTTTATTCATTTATGTTGTGTGTGTGAGAGAGAAAAGGGAGGGGGGTTATATGTTCCTGTGGAGGACCAAGGATGATTTGAGGAATAATCCTGGATTACTTCTACCTCCTTTTTGCTTTCCTCTGGGATGTCCCAGGCTATGCCCACCAGGGCTGGAAGTTCAGGCCACTTCCATTTCCACCTGGCATCTTTACACAGGACCTGGGATCTGAACTCAGGATCTTCTGTTTGGGAGTCAGAGTCTTAACCCCCGAGCCATCTCTCCAGTCCCTGGTCCTGCACTCTTTGAAAGGGCAAATTTGATGGCATATGAATTTTATTTCAATTTTTAAAACTCTGTGGGATGAAGGTCGTGTAAGAGAAAACATACACCTTTACCAGAACATTGAGCTTTTCCATTAGGACAGCCTCTTGCTAGTTTGCTCTTTTGACTAGTAAGAGCCCATACTTATTAGATACTTGCTTGCCGTTCTTTTTAGAAAAGCTAGGCTGGAAGTATCTGCAGGAAACATTAACCTATGAATAAAGTGCAGCAGGTGTTAAAAGAGCAGTGTTGAGTTCTGTAGTTGAAAACTACAATAATAATTAACAACCAGGTGGCAGGATCAGTGAGATGGCTCAGTAAGTAAAGGAGCTTGTCATGCACAACTGATGGCCCAAGTTCGATCCCTGGAACCTACGTACACATGAAAGGAGAGAATGGGTTCTATAGAGTTGTCCTCTGACCTCCACTTGTGCAATGTGGCATGCATACACTGCGCACACACGCATACATCATACACACAATGATAGATAAAAATAAAAATAAGAATACTTCATAATATTCTACGCACAGCTGCAAAGATAATTAGCTAGCTGACATATGGGTGGAAAATAATTGCCTTGGTTCATGTGATGTGTTGCAGGATTGGATAATGAAACAACATGCTGTTTGCACCATATTATCATACATCTCAACACAACAGGTATGCATGTACGTGTGCATATGTCTACACAATGTGTACATACACAGATGTGTTTAATGACAGAGCGAAAACAAGCTTCGTGGCCAAGGAGTAACTGATGAGTTGGGTGCAGGGCACGGAAATGTTCATTGTTCATCGTTCACTCCTGGCTTTTATAAACCCCACATGACTGCTTTGCTGCGACCTCGGCAGTGACTTTTGGTCTCCTGGGAGGTGGTGGCCCAGGGTTCGGGTCCGAGGTTTCTCTCTCCTCTGATTTCATCTAGCCACACATTAGATACCAACCAAACACCGACTCCTGCTTCCACTTGCATCTAGACCTTTCCCACACACCTCGGTTAGACGTTTGACATCTAACAAATCTAAAAGGGAACTTAATTTTTTTCTCTTACTGTGGTCTTCCTCAGTTGATGGCAACCTTGTGTTGAATTCTGGTTGCTTGGTTTAATACCCTTCATCCTTGATCTCTCTTCTCTTACATGTTTTAATCCAACCTATCGGGGAATCTAAGCTGCCATCGGTTCTTAGCTGGGCACTTGCAACAAACCTTTTAGCAGCATACCTACCTTACCCTTCCCTGGGCTATTCCCCTGCCAAAGCCGGAATGCCCACTCGGAGTCCATGCTGCCACAGGTCGTTTTGTGTTGCAAGCTTCCTGCCATTTCTGCTGCATGGAATGGAAGTTCCAATGGCTAATGGCAGCATTCAGGAGTTGGTGTCATCTGCCCCGTGCCCTGCTTTGTGCTCTGTGACTCGGGTCTCTGCTACGGCCACCAGCACTTGCTCCGGCTACGCTGGTCTCCTTGCCTCTCCTAAGCATTGGTCGACACCCCCTTTCATGGCCCAGTTTGTACGACTGAAGCCTGTTTCAGTTCGTCTGGGAAAAGGACTCTGGCATTGCTCTGGGTGTGGATAAACATTCTCTATTCCTTTAGAAACAATCAGGATTGTTTTATTTTAACTTTAGTGGCAGATGTGGATGGGAGCTTGGAGTCCCTTATGTTCTCCTCTCAGCAGAATGTGCAGCGAAAGCTGTTTGAGCCGCACGGCTGAAGAGGATGGAGAATGCGGTACAGATGCTGGTGGGGGTTATCAACCACAGACCAATCCTGTTGTCTGTGGGAAAACACACAGTACTGGAAACATCACGTTGCGCAAAACACTCAGAAAGACTGGAAGCACGTGTT